>CM068743.1:82426105-82878037 GCA_035084275.1 Hydrolagus colliei | reverse complement strand
GTCTTGTCTATCATAATATGTAAATGTGTTTTTCATTTATCCCATTCGCTGCTGCACTAATCCACAGGATGCTAACAAGATGTTTATTGCAATTTATATTATTCTATGATTGACCAGTGCAGAATTCATGAGTGATTCATGTGTTTCTTTTTTCCTGTCGTTTTTTTTTGCTTTGAGGATAGTGCAACAGATTTGTAATATTGCGTTACTGACCAAACGCACACATGTACACAACAAACAGAGGGACTAGGAAAAATAATCCCAGTTGGTTTTCTCCTCCTAACCAAGGGAAGGTAAGAACCAGTTTTCCCTTGCCATGCAGCGCTGGCTAAGAACACCAAACGGTACAACAACAACAACAGCAACAACAAAATTACATTTATTGAGCAACAATACAATAACAATAACTTGCATTTATATAACGCCCTTCCAATGGGGCAACATCCCAGAATGTTTACAAATAGCGAGCTACTGGTGCCTAAAATGCAGTTCTATCTAGTATCCCATCAGGGTTGTTTAGGCCTAGTTAGAATGAAAAAATCACAGCACAGAGAGGAGTCCATCTTCCCATTGAACACATGTTGATGACACCTGCTTCAATGAAGCAATACCGTACATTATAATACCAGTACCACTTCAACATCTTCCCTGCACCATTTCTTATTTTCGTTCTCTTCAAATACTTCTCCAATTCAGTTTTAAATTTTGTTCCTCCTATGATTTTAAATTTACACAATCCGAAGGGTGCTATGTAATTGCAATTGGTTGTTGTTACTTACTTCAGACCTGCTTTCTCAATCACATTGCCTGGAACTCTGTGTGACTTGTATACCTTTCTGTCCCAAAGTTTTAGTTTCCATTAGTTTCTTGCCCCCTAACTTCAGTAACATTACAACTGATGGGTATCCAAGGGATCCTTTTGAAACAATATGGTTTACATTGCGTATTTGTTGTTTACACTTTGCCCCACCACTGGAACTCCATCCCGCAATCCCTCCGCCTTGTCCCCTCTCTGGCCTCCTTCAAGTCCCGCCTCAAGACCCTCCTCTTCGACAGTCCCATTGGTTACCCCCTTTCCCTCCACCCTCCCACCCCACCCATCCCGGACCTCAGCTCAGGTCTGAAACAATGACTGTCCAGTGCCTTGGGACGTCCGCCTGACGTGAAAGGCAATACAGTATACAAGTGTAATTGTTTTGTTATTTACACATTGCTTTATATGCCAAAGATTTGTTTAAAAATAAGGTCTATTTGTATATCGACTTTATCAGCTTAATGCTGCCCAATGGAGAGAGACCCTCAGATGGGTAAACTGGGGGAACAGAAAATCGGTAAATTTCCCGAGTCCCCTTGTGAACGGTTCCCAATGTTTACCAACTCATGCAGCCTAGTTTAGAAGTTCCATTTAAGTCCAACAAAGATTTTAAACATGCATTAAGGCCTTGAAGAAGGCCCACCTCACCCAAACTCCAATGAGTGGAGGTTGGTCCGTGTTTGATAGTTAGTGTGCTTTCATTTTTTTTAATGAGTGTATCAATTCAGAAGATCAAGAGGAATAGGTTTACAGTTATAAAGGGCAATTTCAGGACATATACCAGGAAGCTTTTTTCACACAGTGTAATCTATGTTATCAGGAACACATTGTCAGGAAAGGTGATATAAGCTAGGGCACAATATTACTTTAAAAAGAGCTGTGTTGGGGGATTGGAGGGATTGTAGAGGGGATGATCTGGAGGGATGCGATTAGATGGACCAAAAGGTCTTCTTCATCCAGACCAATCTTGTGATACTTACGATATATTACCTTACCTTTCTTACCTTATGTGGAGTCCTTTAGCTCAGTGGTTAGAGCACTCGCCTTACAAGGCTGTGTTTAAATCCAGGCAGGTCAGGGCGAAACCTTCTGCAAGTTTCCTTACTCAACATTCCTTATAATAATAATAATTCCTTACTCCACATTCCTTATATAATAATCCCTCAAAAAAAAATAAGTTGATCATTTCAATCCACGACTATTTGTGGGACACTGCTGTTCGCAATTGGCTGCAGCATTTCACCCACAAATATACAGTCAATTCACTTTACAGTATATTCTGTGAAGCGCTTTGAGGCGTCTAGAAGACGCGAAAAGCACTATATCAAATGCAAGGATTATTATTATTATTATTATTACCTCCCATTATATTGTTCCTGTCTCCTTGCTTGTAGATATTACATGATAGATACCAGCAGGGGGCACTCAAGACTCACCCACTTTATAAAGATAAAGGATCCAATACTGCACAATCAGACCACTATTAGAGAATCAGTAGTCTTTCTTGTAAAATCTATTTGTAACTCTCAAGAGAAAACCCATGCCATTCATTTTCATTAAAAGCTTGCCAAACAATTAATGTGGCTTTGAGCCTAGAGTTTTGCCAGGCAATTTTACTGAATATGCAACACACTGAACTGTTCTTCACAGATCTGAAAATGGATACTCGCTCTCTATTATACAGTATGCACAAAAAGATTGGATTGTGGAATTGAGAAAATATATGCGAAGGAATATGCAAGATCACAAATGATCATGAGAATATGGAACTGACTGCTTCAAAAGGACATAGATACAATGGTGATTGATGCATTCAAGGAGAAATATTGCTGGTAGATCCTTGGTAAGTTAGGATGTTAATGGGTGTTGAAGGAGAGACCGGGAAATCAAATTAAAGAGTTGCCTTAGAAGGGCCAAATTGTGTCAGCCTGTCTCAGCTCATAGTATCCTCACTTTTGAGTCAGAAGGTACTGAGTTCAATCAAGCTGCACATCAGGGACTTGAACTCACGATCTAGGTTGACACTCCAATGCAGTGGCGAAGGACTGTTGACTCTGATGAGTTAAACCTGTATCAATTCAGGCAAATTCCATGGCACTATTCAAAACAAGAGAGGAGTTTCTCCTGTTGTCCTGGCCAACAATCCCACAGCTAAAATTGGTCTTTCACTTTATTGTCTGTTTGCGGGATATTGCTCAATGTAAAATTGACTGCTTTGAGACGTTTGGGTGATGTGATATGGTGCAATAACCACAAGGGTTACTATTATGTATTTTAAATGGCCCCCTCCTCTTTCTTTATTCTTCAGTAAGAATTGCTTTTAATTACAGAATGTTCTGAATGATGTAAAGGGTGTGCTTATTAGTCTAATTGCCTAGGAATATATAATACATCACAATAAAATGAATACCAAATAACAGATTGTCAGAGGTGAAATGTAGGTGTGGATTAAACAAATTTACAAGTGTGTGTAGGGACTCCAGATTAAGTCAAATGAACTATAACAACCCCTGCCCTGCCCCCTGTTCGTTCCAGTAAACATCTGCAATTCATCCCTCACCATCTGCTATCTTGTACAACACATACAAGGTGCTGTTTCTGCATGTTATTGCCCCTCAGAAGCAAGATGGTGATAAGTCAGCATTGAGCTGAATGCACATGCAAGGAGGCTGTCAGTCAGCAAAGAACAACAATATCTGGTAGACTTATTCCAACATTGTTGTTACTGGCAATATAGTGGTACCTTCCACCCATTATTATTTTTATTGACAATATGGAACTTTCTGTTATCTTGCATATCAGCAGTGCATAATTTGCACAATTTCACTTTGTATCAGCTTTGTGAGATGAAGAAATCTTGTTTCCTTCCCGTCCAGAATAGCAGCCACATGAAATGTATTACTAAACAGAACACTACAGTAATAATGGACTTCTGATGCTGAGCTCGAACATTTATAGAAACATAATCTGTCATTTCTGACAAATAAAGGACCTAATAATGAGAAAATACGGGGAAGTACAGGCACTCTGTCTGTCTGTCTGTAATTACTGTATTCCAAAACTATAATTCACTCCCCTTCCTTCCCTCCATCCCGGATCCCGACACCAGCTCGGGTCCAAAACACTGACTGTCCAGCGCCTTGGGACGTCCTCCTGACATGAAAGGCGCCATACAATTGTAATGTTGTTGTTGTTCATGCAGTACTGGCAGCTAAATTTAAGATGCCATTTAATGAATTGAACTTCCAAGTAAGAAAGCCTTGTTCATATTCCAGTCACTTGACATTTGCACTTGGTTTTCCGTTTATGGGACAAATTGCACAAGTAATGGTGCTGCTCTCAGGGGGAAGAGAGATAAACTGGTCAATTCCCCCCACCTGCACCACCCCCCGGCTTGGCTTAATAGTGCTGTCTTGCATGGCACCCTGGAAGTAGCCTCTACAACATCTATCGAGATTGCCTATCATTTGATATCTTCCTTAGCAGATTGGTTTGCTACGAAGTTTGCCTCCTCTTCCTACAGAACAACTTTGCACTTCTTCATGATGCGGTGCCTGTATCCTGGCTGTCTACGGAGGGTGGGAGGAGAGCACTGGTCAACTCAGTAGAACTAGGTTGTGTTAAACACATCCAATGAGAGCTTTAGGATTATGCACTTGCCTCTTAGTCCTTGGAATCTCTCTCCTGCTCAACCAATGCAGAGACATAGGGGCAAAAGTTTCATACCCTTTGTTATAACATACAATATGTAAACTTGTGCAGTGTAAGTTTTGAGCCTTTATTCTTTCTCCTCCCCACCCCTCACTCATTGCTAATCAACCCTTCCAAGAAGGAGGACTGCAGAACCCAGAGAAATTATAAAACTTAATCAGCGGAAGCAAAGAAGTTGGATATCAGTTAAGGGGGAGGATCGAACACATGAGCCTATGAAATGGGATGTAACATACTCCCCTAGAGCCACTTGATCACCTGGTATTTTTTATTATGTTGAAACTGATGTAGCAGTGTCTTCTGTCAGTAATAATGATAACAGTTGCTATGTAGTGTTTGCTCAGTATCGAAACAGCTGTTGTTTTCCAAATAGGAGCCAGCAGGTGTCAGTAACACAGACACTGTTTTTTTGTCCAAATGCTCTTTATCCAGCAAACATGAAGGTTTATCTGAACCAAAAAGAGTCATTAAATTTAAGATGCCATTTCTCGTCTAGATTATTAAAGTATGCTTGACGTCAGTATTAGATGAGTCTTTGCAAACAAAATTAAATGGAGATTCTTCTTTTAGGAAGAAAACAATTCCAGTCTACGATAGTTGCTATGGCAACTGGTAAGTTTAGTAGGAAAGGAAGCAACAATTATTGTAACTTAAAAAAAGGGCCGCTGCTTTGCCAAATGAAGTCATAGGTAACTAAAGAAAGCTGAAAGAAGACATTTGTATTTTCAACAGGGTCATAGAACTCAGGGACCATTACACATTCCCAATATTTAAGAACATAAGAGCTCCTATAGCTCAGTGGTTAGAGCATTCGTCTTACAAGCGTGAGACCTGTCTCAAATCCAGGCAGATTAGGGCGAAACCTTAGACAAGCTTCCACACGCCTAATAATAATCCTTTAAAAAAAAACACAAGAATAAAATTGGTCATTTCAATCCATGACTGTTTGTGAAACACTGCTATGCTCAATTGGCTGCCACAATTCGCCCACAAACATAGTCAATTCACTTTACAGTATATTCGGTGAAGCGCTTTGAGACATCGATAAGATGTGAAAAGCGCATATCAAAATGCACAGTAATAATAACAGTACTATTATTATTATTAAACGCTAGATGAAAAAAGACCAAGTTCACCTTCCACCTTCCTGCCAGTCACATGCACATTTGTCTCAAACAATCTATGTACATAATCTAATCTGCATTTGAAAGAATCAACACTTCTCCCCAAGGAGCCTGATCCATAGGTTTACTATTCGCTCACTGAAATAGTGTTTGCCTAGATTTGTTCTGAATTTATCCACCTTCAATCGCAGGCTGTGTCCTCTGGTTCTACTATTCTGGAGAATTTGTAATAGTCTATCATGATCTATATTGTCTTATCCTTTTAGAATCTTAAAGAGAGCAATCACGTCGCCAAAGTTTTCATCTTTCACCTTCCTTGGGACATCCTCCCGATGTGAAAGCTGCTATACAAATGTAATTTTGTTGTTCACTTCATCTTCACTTTTCCTGTGTGAGGCTTTCTTTTCCACCATAACCAGCTTCAGTTGCAGCTCATGTGTTTAACCCCCAAAAAAGTCTTTCATTTGGGACGTGCCCAATCTTTGGGAATCCGCTTCAGTAATTTAATTATAAATTGTACGACTTAAAGTAGATTCACAGGATTTGTCCTTCACAATTGCAGCATCTTCAACAGACTTGGAAAAATAATGCTATTGGAACTTGTTAGTGTGCTTAGCTCCTGGGCTCCATGGTTACTGGACAATCTTGTTTACAATGAGGGGATAGTGTGGGTCACTTTGTGCAAAGTGTGCAGACAGTCGGCACTTTAAACAGCTTTAGCTGTGTAGACCTAGGCCGCATTTTTGAATCCCTAATTTTCCTCCTCTGTTAGGGGAAATTTAAACCATCCAAAGAAAGCTCCAGGGAATTTGCTTGGTTGTCTCTGAGATTGAGGAATATCGACTGGAAGTTTTCCCCCAGATGCCAGAAGTGGGGGGAGCTTTCTATGGAAGGAACAAGTTTGATATTTAAAAAATGGTCGATGGGCCAAATAGAGCTTTCCCATTGAATGCTTTCTTATATTGTTAATCAGATGTAGCTTGACATATAAATTTAGCATGTTTACCCATGCAAAGAAGTCATTTCATTTAAATGCCATGCATCTGTATATATATGTGCATGTGTGTGTTGATGGGAATGCCAGTCGGTGTGCAGCAATGGTGAGTGAGATGTGACACAGGAGCGCCACAGTCAATGAGGCGACACTTTATACCTTTCTCTCGATAAAGAAAACAAAGCATCTTTAGCACAGAGCAAAGGCATTCCATACACACCACATGAGCATAGGTCACCTTTCATTAGAACATGAGCTTGAAGTGCAAGAATGCCTATGATTCAATGACTTGCAGACATTTTTCAATCCAGCAGACAAAGAGACTAGTGAGAAACGACCATCAACAAAACCATTGCACGGGTAATTTTTTTTCCTTCCTCTCCTCCCGATCATGTTGGATCATCCAGGATTGGCATGCTAGAGTCAGTAACTTTCTAATGGAATGCCTAACTAGCCATTTTTGTTTATCCAAAGTCACCTGTTGAGAATTCCACAGATGAATGGAAATTTCACTTTGCCTGAGATGGATCTCACACTCCTGGAGGGACACATGCTGCTAAACTAAGTATTAGGCACAGGATGGCGAGAGGCCATATTGGGATTGTGCTGGAGTAAAACCATATGCCTTGCCATTGCAAACATTAACTGATATGCTTCTTGCTGTTTGCCTAGTGAGAACCACCTTACTCATTAGCGCTTTCATTTCCAATCAACAGTATTCAAATGAGAAGAATCCCTTCTTTCTCATTAGTGTATTCCTTTAAGTCCTGCTAACGAGTGTTCTGGGCGTACTGTGGATCTTTCTGGTTCAGAAACTAACCTACAGAGACCACCACAGAATCGAACCAACTCCAATATTCCATTGTTAATCAACTCAGACTCAAAGAACCCTGCTTGCTCTACCCAGGAAGATTATCCATTCTATCTGTGTGAGCACAAATAGTGTATGTCAATATACTAATCACCTGTGATGAGCGCATTAACTATGACCTATCCTTATCAGAGACCCCAAATGCTGCTTAGTCTTAGTCTGTAAGATCAAGCATAATTCCACCAAAACATTCTTTCAATATTGTAACAATTAGAGAAATTTCCCATTTTCAAGAAAGCTAAAAGTGCTATATCTGTAAACTATAGGTACATTAGCCCAACCTCAATAATGGGAAAATAATTGAGTTAACGCTAGACTCCTCCGATTAAAATAATTTAATAAATTAGCCCAAATTGACAGTGGGAAGCCGTATGACATAGTGCATCTAGACTTCCGAAATACATTTGACAAAGTACCATTGTAAAAAGCTCCTTCACAAATTGAGGTCACTGGGTATCAAGGGCAAGAAATGGGTATGGATTCAAAATTAGCTTATGGGAAGGAAGCAAAGGGTTATTGTTAGGTATCTAGGTCAAATGGTGGGGAGATATTAAACAGTGCCTCAGGGGTCTGTACTGGGATGCTTCCTGTTGCTTGTATACATTAATGATCTGGATTTCCTGGTCTATCAACAAGTGTCCATCATTTTTCCATTATTGAGGTCAAGCTAATGTGTTTAGGGTTGCCAATGTAAAGTAATTAAATTTGCAGATGACACCAAGTTGGAAGTAAACTGTGGAATCTGAGGAGCCAACAAAATTTTAAAGAAAGTTTTGAAAAGGAGTTTGTGGGCTAATGCACATGGGCTAATAACTGCAAATGAAAATCAATATACATAAAATGCAAGACAATATAAAGGAACGAATATGAAATACATGTACTACCGTTGATGGGATAGACCTTGCCAAGGGGTAAGATGAAAGCAATCTAGGAATGTTAGTTTGACTCACCACAGTAAACAAGGCAAAGAGGATACTGGGCTTTATTGCCGAATCAGTTGAATTTAGATGCTGTCCCAATGAAATAAGGGGGCTGCTCAGAGTACTGAGAGACAGTACAGTGGAGAGTAAATAGATTGATCTCAAGTGTTACCCAATCAAGCTGTGAGCAACAATTAGACAAGGTAGGCTTTTCAGTGTTAAAAGGAGTTGTTTAAGAGGAGACCTTATAGAGGTATGCAGGATGATTAAGAAAATGAATTCAGAACAACACTTCCAGAGTCAGCAGAACAAGAGGACACAGGCCTGCAAAGGGCAATTTCAGGGCAGACAAAGGAAATATTCATTTATCCAGAGGGTAATTAACAACTGGAAAGGGTTACCAAAAAATTGTTCTGACCAGTTTGCTGGACTCATTTGAAATACAAAAACAGAAATCGCTGGGAAAACTCAGCAGGTCAGGCAGCATCTATGGAGAACGGAAAGTGAGTCAATATTTTGGGTCCACGTGGACCCGAAACGTTCACTCACTTTCCTTTCTCCATAGATACTACACGACCTGCTGAGTTTTCCCAGTGATTTTTGTTTCAGACTTCCAGCATCTGCAGTATTTTACATTTCATTTAAAATACAGTTTATTGCTAGGATGGGTATTCTGGGTGGGCGAAAGGGGTTTCTTCATTCAAACTGATGCTGTGATAATTGAAGAAAATTCTTAATTTGGAAACTGGTCCAAATTAAGACTGATCACAAGAATTATCCATAATTATACACAATCTTAGTTATTACTGGCTATGATTAGGTGGAAATGCTGGCCTCTCTACAGGAACTCCTGTAGCTCAGTGGTTAGAGCTCTCGCCTTACAAGCGTGAGACCTGTGTATGAATTCAGGGCAAAACCTTGGGCAAGTTTCCTTACTCCACATGCCTAATAATAATCCGTCCAAAATCCCAAAATAATAAAATTGGTCATTTCAATCCATGGCTGTTTGTGGGACACTGTTGTGCACAATTGGCTGCCACGTTTCACCCATAAATATACAATCAATTCACTTTACAGTATGTTTCATGAAGCGCTTTGAGCCGTTGATAAGATTATTATCATTATTATTCTCCACCTGCACATCCTTCCCAATGGCCTTCACTGGTCAGCAATTAGAAATCCAAGTCCTGGCCAGTATCTAGTTCAATTATAATTGTGATCAATTATAGTGGATCAACCAGCCTCCAAGATGAGATCATTTTAACCCAGACAGGGAATAGAATTGTAAATTCTTGATCTGTATGGTGATGCAACAGCAGACATACATTTACCCAAAGAACTTGTTGAGAAGCCTGTAGGCATTCACTTTTTTCTCAGAGGCTGGAGTTCAAATAAGTGATTTAAAAAAAAATGTTTTCACTTTTATGTGCTTGATAAGAATATGCAGGGAGGGTTTTGGAATTCGTCAGCACTGGTGTCACTAGACATTTGTTTTATTTCAATTAAATAATTGAAGCAGACGTGTAGGCAACTCAGAAATCTGTGTTAGAAATTTGAAATCTTCTGATGCAGGATGTAACTTACGGTTTCAGAAATGAATTTACCACTGAGTCAATGCAGGAGACCACCAACTTTCAGAAATAGATGAACAGACTGAATCCATTAAAAGATGCAAGAATCACCCACTTGTGGACTTACTTTAATTCTGCCTGGTTTGTGACTCACTGTCTTCATACTGTAATCTCTGCAGAGGGTAAAATGAAAAAATAAGTTCCTTATCACATCATCAAAATACCACAAAGGGTTTAACAGAATATTTACTCTGAATTGTGGTGACTGTTTATTTGTAGGTTAAAGTGGTCATCAATATACTCACAGTAATGTGCCAAAAATAGGATACCTGGCATTGAGCTATATTAAGATATTTTGATATTTTTAATGCAAAAATATATGCCTTCAGTGTCTAAGAACAAAAAGGAATGAAATATAGTTAATACCATAATAATCCATGAATTTGATATTGAGTATTATCTTGTCTTCTAGACAACAATAGTAAAATTCAATTTATAGAGCACCTTTCATGTCAGGAAGTCACCCCAAGGCGCTGTGACGTCTCAAGGAACTTCACAGAATATACAGTAAAGTGAATTGACTGTATATTTGTGGGTGAAAATATAGGTTCATGGGTTGTACTACACAATGCAGATGGATGTACTACATATTGTTGCCAGCACTCATTTATATTGTCAAATAATTTACTGTTGTGCATCGGCAATGTATGAACACTTCTTGTACTGTCTCTCCTTGTACATCTGTCTAATATACAAAACAAATTAGATGAAGTTTATTAACCTTAGTCTGTTGGATCTTTTAAGTCCTGCCACAAATTTGACTTATAGTGCAAAAAGATGGCATGGCAATATTGGAAAATTCAGTAATACTACTTATTTTGATTGGATCTGCCTCCTAATAACTGGCTGAATTGGTGAGTTTAGTCCATTGGCAGAAACTACCGGTGAGTTAAGTTTATATTGGAAAGTATAACTTGGCTTTCACACTATATAGACACACTTTTATGCCAAGATTGCTAGTTTTTTGTTGGTGCTAAGTTAATACAAAAGTTACAGACAGCCTGAAAATAGCTCTCTTTGTGTCTGGCACCCAACCTGAGGTTAGTTAGTTTACTTTATCAGGCAGTCGGGCAGTCAATTGAGCTATTTATTTGAACAAGTGATTGACAAAGCCATTTTAAATGTGCTGAACAAGATGTCTCCAGGCAGGAAGATTCATTACCATAATATAAAATTGCGGTTATAAACTCCGTATGAAAAAATTGTTCCTTCTGGATAATTCTTTAATTCTGCATTGGTCTTAAAAATTGAAACTCTCATTGTTTTAAGGTTTCTAGCAGACATTATAGCTGTTTCTCTGTTGCCAGGTGGTTTTAGCACCTATCGTGCGGCACTAGCATTATTTAGCAAAATACGAAACCAGCAATGTGTTGTAATCTTCTCATTAATAGTGCCACTTGATTTCTATGCTTACATTTTTAGGGAAGGAAAGGACCAGGCAAATCCTATTTACTGTATGTTGTTTTGCCAAAGCATTGTTATGTTATTAGCAGTAGACAGAACTTAATCTAGGGCCACTCATTCACTTTATTCCACTCCAATTTCTACTTGTTCTCTGCTAAATCTTTTGGTTCTTGTGGGGTATATACAGTAGTGTTCTAAAGCTATCTGAGGAGCAATAATCTATTTAATTTAACCTTAAAATCATTTAATCTTATAAACTAACGTTAACACAGAATTGTGAAAACATCCTAAAATCAATCTTAATTTGGAAGCTTGTTCTTGACTACTGCGGAAAACTAGCTTCCAGATAAAGATTCAGTTGAAATTTTCTCCTTTAAGACAAAATGGTTTATGGGTTGACACTAAGTGGAATGCCCTCTGGTACCTCAATCAAGTGTGTATTCTTCATGTGTGAATCCTAGATGGTCAATATTGGCATGCTATTCAACTGTGACAACATCCCCGCCAAACTTCATGCTGTCCCTCACATGATATCCATACAAGTAGATGTTCCAGCCAGGATTATTGAATTGTGATAAGATGCAGGTAGCTTTGCTAATTTACCACCCCTCCCCCACTTTACTCCAGAGGTGTTTAAGTAAATTACAATAAAATAATAATCTTCGCATTCGATATAGTGCCTCATCACGTTTTTGAGACATTTCAAAGCACTCCACAGAATAAACTTTTCTATGGGAACAATTCCATTTTACACAGCAACAACAAAATTAGATTTGTATAGCAAATTTCATGTCGGGAGGATGTCCCAAGGCACTGGACAGTCAGTATTTCAGACCCGAGCTGGGGGTCAGGATCGGGGAGGGTGGAGGGAAAGGTGGCAAAGTACAATAGTAGCAACAGTGTTCAAGAGTCCAAAATTAAAACATCACTACATCAAGAGCTTTCTACCAACTGTGTAGGGTCCCAAATAGTATTCACTGTGTTGCACACCATGATCCTTTTGTGGTAACATTATATGGGCAGAGGGATTAGCGGGATTGTTGGCAGGGCGAGGAGCCATTTGTCCCTGGCACGCATTCACGTAGTATTAAAGTGCACTGGAAAATGACTTAAATTAGGTTTTAAATATTGATCTGATGGTGTACGGTTCCATACTACAGAATCACGATTAACGTCGTTGCTGACATTGATAGAATAACATTCTGGTTTTTTTTAGGATGTAAACAAATGAAAATTCTCCTCTTACTATTGAATTGGGTTTGTGAATAGACAGTTCTTACCTGAATACTTATTTATTTATCTATCTGTTACCCCATTAAAGTACGTTGGTCTCAGATATCACAAAGGTCATAGACTGTAACTCAGATCATTGCCTTCCCCACAATTGTTCACTTCATTCCAAAACTTTGCAAAAACATTAGTGTGAATATGCAACTGTGCTAGTCAGAAATGAAGTGTACAGAAATAAACATACGTGCACCAGGGGAAATAGCACATTCAGTCACCATCACATTTAAGTGCAGCAAAACTGTGAAGCTTCATTCTTTCTATGAGGCACTGATTCAAATTGATTGGAGATCTTGTGCTCTTGCTGTCTGAATTTCTCCTCAACATAGGCAGGCTGCTATATTGACTGATATTTACCCAGTTTATATGTTTTTGTTTTCCTTGCAATGGAGGTGAAGACAAAAGACAGCAACTGTGAAGCTGCTATCGACAAAATTAATCAAATACTAGCACACATCTTAAGGTTGTTTGACCGCAAGTCAAAATAAGTTATTTTAACTGCCGGTGAGGCCACGTTTTAGAAAATCCTATTATAATCTCATTCTGCCAAGGTGGGTAAAATTTGCCGACAAACTGAATATAGCTCCCATTCCTTATACTGTAACTTCTCAAATCAAACTGGATTCCATAATATGTGCATTAGCATCAATTAGTTATGTCTTAATCCATTTGTGACTAATAATACATACCACAGTGCTTGGTGCAGCCATTACACATAGATGATACCATAGCAATTCAATGCATCCATTAAGAATATAAATAGCTCCTTTTTGGCTATGAATGATGTTTTTTCACTAATGCAGACTGTTCTCAATAAAGGTCACTTCCTACAGTCAACACAAATGAGCATTTTGCAGCCAAGAGCTTTATACATTTCTAAGAACTGGACCTAGTGTGTTATTATTGCAATTCTTATCCATCAACACTGTGTAGGTTGCTAGCTTTGAACATGCAATTGTTTCTTTTTAACCCATAAACTCTTAATATTTGCATTGCATGGATATTCTGATAAATGGTTTCTTTCTAGAAAGATAAAAAAGGTTAATTATTTGAACATGTAGATAGATGATATATTGCCCTGAGCAAATTTTTTCTTTTATACAACCTGGAATTGTCGTCTGGCCTTGCAAAACATGAATTGTTTAAAATTCATTTTCAGATTTTATACAGTATCCTTCCTTACATGAATTGAAAGCAGTCTCAGTGACCATGTCATTTACCATAAGAATTGATAACCTTGCCTCGAGCAGCAACAAAGCCAATTATTTTGCACAAGACTAGATTGCTATTCTTCTCTGACTCACCTTTAATGTCCACTGACCCCTTCTGGTTTTAGATACTGTGTCAGCATTGCAATATATTGTGGTTAACCAATATATTTACCCTCTTTCCATTGCCATGAAGATTATTTACAATGTACAGTACATACAACATACAATATACATTTATATAACATCGAAAAGATGTCTCAAAGCACTCCAGGCTGGGCACTCAAGCCTTAATGTAGTTGCTGAAAAGGGTGGAGATGTAAAAGATGTCTGAAAGCATAAGTCAAAGAGACAAGTCTTTAAGGCTGAAAACCAGATAGCTCAATTGTGTTTAAAATAAATAACTAATTTATAATGACCCCTAGTTGCAAAATTAGTGTTGGTTAATTATAGTGCAAAAAAAATGAAGCAGAAAACTAGAATGATCCTGTTCTTTGCGTATTGATATCAGCTTAGGAGGCAATGCGCCATCACTAAGTGTTACAATGTGAGGGAAGAGGAGTATCAGGCAGGATCCTGCTCCTCATAGAAATGCACATCCTTGAATGCCAAGTGAGGACAAAATTGTTATTGGCTCTGATGATCTCTGTGGTCAAAATGTCTGTCAACACTCTGCCTTCGCTCACGCAGAAAGAATTGCTTTGAGGGTAATGTACTTGAGAGCTTCCAGCCACACCAGCAGGAAGAATCACCACCTTCAAGAGAGCTGGGGTAACGGGTCAAAGTTGGAGGGGACAATCTAATGTATTTCAACATACAGTAATAATAATCCTTGCATTTGATATAGCATTTTTCAAGACTTCTAGATGTCTCAAAGCGCTTCACAGATTATACTGTAAAGTGAATTGACTGTATATTTGTGGGCGAAACGTGGCAGCTAATTGCGCACATCAGTGTCCCACAAACAGTCATGGATTGAGTGACCAATTTATTGGGCGTTTTTTGGAGGGATAATTATTAAGCGTGCGAAGTAAGGAAACTTGCCCAAGGTTTTGTCCTGCCTGGAATTGAACCCAAGGTCTCTCGCTTGTAAGGTGAGTGTTCTAACGACTGAGCTACAGGGCTCCGGATATATTATAATATGATATCATAATATCCCAATCATAATATAATATGATATGATAAGAAAAGCTCACACACAGAGAAAGTAAATAATTCAAATGAGCATAAGCATCATGAAAATATCCACAAGGACTCATACACTACTTACAATAGGAGCTTTATTTCAACAGCAGGTTGCTATATGTGAACCAATGAAATGCTCTTAAACCAAGGATTGTTTTATGCCAGTGAATTCCATAAATTGGCAGCTGGAAAAGCAAAACACATTGAAGTTGCTATCCTCCAAATCCATTTTTTATTATGAACAGAAATTGCATTTTATTCTCTCCCCACTTTGATGATAATTTATTGGTGTGCCTTCTTCCTCCAGCTGAAAAAGTCCTACAGTATATGAATAGATCTCATGGGCCAGCTAGTTTACCAGTCTATGAAGAACAATTTTGTTGGCATCAGGTGGAATGGAATCAAATGGTCTGGATCAGAGGACTAATATGGCATTCTGCATATGTTAAGGAAGTGAGACCACCATTGGCCCCAAGACAAACACTCCCAGTCAGTTGAAAGTTGAACACAGACTGGTATTGTCAGTGGTTGTCATAGAAACATCTCGATAGAGTAGTTAACTTTCCTAATGAAGGACAAGCGATAACCAACTCTCTGTAAATAGATATAGACAGTTTTCACCAGTGAATGGACACGCGGTGTGTTATTTTCAACATTCAAAAAACCAAGGCAATAGTCATTGAGAAAAATTGTGTTCCAAAGCATTCAATGACAACCTTTGAGATCATTGGCTTGGCAAACAGAACGCATTTACACCTTAGCAAACAGTTGATAAAGATAGCTGGAATAAGTGCGGCCATCAAAAATACTCTGTTTTCTTTATCATTGTTGACAATGTCAGCCTCATGTGAGCTTCACATCTGCTCAGTGATGGAACAATGAAATGGTAAAATAATAATAAAAATCCTTACGTTTGACATAGAGCCTATCACATCAGGAGAACATCTCAAAGAGCTTCATAGCATTCACTGCAAAGTAATGACTGCATAAAATATAGCAGTTAGTTGGTGCACAGAAATGTCCTATAAACTTCCATGAAGTGTGTGAATGACCAATTTTGGGGGTGTGGATTGTTAGCCAGGACCTTCTCTGTTCAAATAATGCCATGGGATCTTTAATGTCCACCTGAACAAGCAGTTGGTATCTCGGTTTAATGTCTCATCTAAGGTACAGCATCTGCTCTTTGTAATCTATATAAATGACCTGAACCTGGGAATAGGGTGCACAATTTTCAAGTTTGTAGCTGACGCAAAGAAAGGAAAAGACTGCAGAAAGATTTAGATAAACTGGTGAAATTTAATATGGAGAACTGTGAAGTGAAGCGTTTTGGGAGAAAGAATGAGTATAGGCAATATAAGCTGGATGGTACAATCTTAAAGAGGGTACAGGAGCAGAGAGACCCGGGGTCACATAAGGAAATCTTTGAAAGTGGCAGGACAGGTAGGTAAAGCTATTAGAAAAACATACAGGATCCTTGGCTTTATAAATAGTGGCATAGAATGCAAACGTAAGTGAGTTATGGTGTACCTTTATAAAACACTGGTTAAGCCTCAGATAGGATACTGTGCTCAATTTTCTGCACACATTTTAGGAAAGATGTCAAGGCCTTGGAGAGAGTACAAAGGAGAATTACCAGGATAGTACCAGGAATTAGGTACTTGTGTTATGTGGAGAGACTAGAGACACTAGGATTATTTTCATTGGAGCAAAGAAGATTAAGGGTAGAGTTAATAAAGGTGTTCAGAATAATAAGGGGATTTGATAGAGTGAACAAGGAGAAACTGTTTCCACTGGCAGGTGGGTCGATAACCAGAGGATACAGATTTACGATAGCTGTCAAAAGTGTAATGTTATTTAATCCAAAACACAATGTATATTCACTCAGTACTTTATTTGGACTCTACAAATCAACCTCTTTCAAAATCTTGTTCAAATCTGCAAGTCATTCTTCCCAGAATCCTTTTATATTTGCAACATCCATATTCAATTGCCACTTATATTGTTTAAGCAAATATGCAACAAAAAAGAACCAGGGGATAAATGAGGAGACATTTTTTCACACAGCGAGTTGTTCGGATCTGGAATGCACTGCCTCACGGTTGGTGGAAGCAGATTCAATAACAATTTTCAAGAGAATTGTGGATAGGATATTTTGGGAGGACAAATTTGCAAGGCTATGGGGAGAGAGTGGGGGAGTGCGATTAAGAGTGGAATAGCTCTTTCAAGAAAGGCAGAATGGCCTCCTTCTGTATTGCTCGAACAATGCATCACACCCATCATAGATTACAGGCGTTTCAAGTTCTGATACGGGACTTATAATGTAAAAATAAATCTCATGGTTCAAGACTCAATCCAACTGAACTACATGGAAACAGTGGACTTGATAAAAATGGTTAGCCTTTTTAAATTCTATGCCATGACTTTGAGATTACAGTCTAGTGAGGGAGAGATGTATTATCCTTCTGATGAGATGTTAAGCCGAGGGACAATCTGTTCTGGTAGATGTTAAAGATCCCATGACACTATATGCAAAGAGAAGGGAGTTTCTCTCAGTATCTCTGGGCAGTAATCCCCCCAGACAAAATTGGTCATTTACTTTATTGATGTTAGTGGGACATTATTGTGAACAAATTGGCTGTCACATTTGCTTCGAATTGTAGAATCAAGAACAACAACAACTTGCACTTATATTGCAACCTTCATGCAAGGTAGTGTCTCAGAGCGCTTAACAGTAGCTGAGCCTAATTCCGAGCTGGGTATGTGGATAGAAGTTACCATAAGCACGTTCTAAAAGGAAGGTTTTCAGGCGGGAATTGAAATAGGAGAGGAGGCAAGAAGGAGGGATTAAGGGAGAGTATTCCAGAGTTTTGGGGCATAGTGGCTGAATGTGAGATCTCCAATGGTGGAGCAGAGGCCCACGCAGGAGGCCAGTTCCAGTTGAGCAGAGGGGCCGGTTGGTGGATTGAGGAGTGAGGATGTCGAAGAGGTAGGGAGGTTCCAGGAAGTGAAGCGATTGGAAAACGAGTGTAAGGATCTTGAAGTCGATCCATTTGGTGATGGGGAGCCAGTGAATTCTGGCCAGAACTGGTGAGATAGACATATGGAGTTTAGTCCGGATAAGTATGCGAGTAAATATAGAATCACAGAAATTTACCGCATATCATAATTTGCTGGCTCTTTTAAGAGCAATACTTTCAGATTCTCATTTACCTACCTCATAATACAGTCACAACTTTATAAAGTGAGATCTACCTGAACAGACACATGGGACCATGGTGTAACATTTTACCTTAGCTGCTAGTATTCCAGTGCATTTACTTTCAAATTATATGGTCCTGATAATGACCAGGCTCAATTTTGACAGATAATTCTCCTTGTTACACTGTTGTTTTAAGGTGACAGATTCTACAAAAACAAATGTGACACCTTGCTTTATTTTTCTATTGTGAGGAGTGTGGAGGCTCAACACTTCACAGCTTAACTAAATATCAGGAGGGAGAAATATCAATAAAAATTCAGTTGATACTCTGTCCAATTAGAGAGAAAGTCCTCTAGAATTTGAAATGAAATGCAGTCATTTGTGGATATTTGATATAACTGTGGGAAGTAGACTGTCTTTTTAAGTGGCCAGCCGAGATTGATGAGATGGAAGCCTGATGGGGTTCTATGTGAAATGAACTTGAGATGATTCGACCAATAGCCCAGAAGTATTTAAGGGGAACTCAAATCGGTACACGTGGGAGAAAGGAATAGAAGGTTATGCTTGTAGGCTTAGTTGAGGAAGGACAGGAGGAGGCTCATGTGGAACATAAATGCCGGCATAGACCAGTTAGGCCAAATGCCCTGTTTCTGTGCTGTATATTCTGTATGTATTCAAGTTCTTAAAACGCATGGGCCCTTCATACAAAATTGCCTTTAATTTAGCACTAAATGGCTGACAGCATGGAGAATGTTGACAAATCTACTTAGTGTCGGAAATAGAAATGGCTTATTGGTATTGAAGAGCGCTCTCTCCTGAGACTTGGCCTACACTTAGGGAGAGTAGTAGGGGCATTACTTTGCTTCTGACTGTGCTATACCTGATCGGGAAGTGCTTGGAGCAAACATTGGTTACATGGGATGAAACCGTTCTCCTTTGCCCCATTATTAATAATTATTCTTTTGACCAGAACAAAAAGAAGTAATTACAGTATTTTCAATGTGACTGAATATATTACAAGTCCAACTTCTTTTCCGATCATACAATGGATTTATTTTAGAAAACAAGTAACATATTTCCAACCTGCAGAAAGAGTAGGTGGAAAATAAATAGTCCATGACCACTTTAAACAAAGCATTTCCAGAAACTGTTCACATGCAAGACATTAATATAATTTATTATAAGCTGTCTTTACTGTAGAAATATGAAGTAAAATTGATCTTCCACCAGAGTGCAATCGTTACCAATAAAATGTTTTCCCTTTAGAGCCTGAGGTGTAAGGTTTTAGCGCAATGTTGTGGAGATTTGTAGCAACTTTTTGAACTGTATACTGGAGCGTATTTTTTTTAAGTGTTTGCTGCTGGCTGGAATAGCAAATGGCTATTTTCAGAAGATTGTGTTGTCTTTGATCACCATTTTTTTAGTTTCCTTTTTGTAGTTTGCGATTAACTGCTGCAAACGTGCGGTTTTCTCTTTCATGAGGTGACTAACAGCAATACCATTCTGTGTGGAGAACATGTTATTCTTATACCTTTTAAACCACCTACAAGTTTCCTGTGTTTCTTATCTGAACAACCATCAGCCAGTAAACTGACATTTTAGTTTTCAGAAACTCTGTAAAACTGACAGAGAAAAAAAAACTGAAGTAACCGAAGGGGCTTGACGATATCTTTGTCGGAGTTTCCTAATAAAAAGAGAGTCCTCAGGCTGCCTTAAGACTGACAGTGTGAAAGTAATGTCCAATTGTTTGTAACAGCTGGTAAGTAACAGGGTATTAACCTGATTCATGGAAATGGCAGGTACTGTAGTTACAGGAATGTTACCAGTTACAGCTGTTAAAGAATAAACAGCAAGTCGGAGCTTATCCTCACGGTATTAATCTTTTCACTTGACAAGCAGTCAATACTATACTTCTGTTAACTGTAGGACAAATGTAGGTCGTCAAGTTTTGACTTGTTTTGCATTATGATTTGCATACAGAATACATGCCAGTAATTGGAACAGAACTAAAGAACAGAACTCAAGCACTTCTCTAACCAGTAACTCTTATTAGTGAAAGAAGGAAAAGTTTAAAACTTTCATCCGTTTTAAAATCAGACTTTTATTTCACAATGACTGATTGAATCCATCTTAAATTTTGTGTATGGATTATTGTGGAAATATTATTGATATCCTGGATAATTTTACTTTCTTCATTCCTCTGAAGGCTGTGCATTATTTTACTGATATATCGTGATGTTCAATCGATACTGTACACCACAGGAAACTCTGTTATGTTTTGCTGATACCAAAGAGGGATTTCAGTCTCTTTATAACCTTGGCCCTAATTGGAGTGAAAATCTATGTTCTGTGTTGCAGCTGCAAATTTGCAACAATCACACAGATTAGGGAGTAAAGTATATATGCAAGGTACACATATTTTAAATTCCATTGAATGTTTCTGCTTGTCACCTTCCTAGTGCCAAATGAATGTCACTTTGAGTGTGATATGAGCAGTGTATAGCGCAGCTCACAAGAAGCAGCATGCACCACCATAACTGTTTCCATGTTTTGCCCACAAGCTATACAACCAATTCACTTTAACGTACATTCGTACTTACAGAAGCGCTTTGAAACATCCTGAAGATGTGATAAAGCATTATGTCAAATGCAAGGATTAATATTATATGTTATTATTATTATTGGATATCAGGAGCAAAGAAGATGGAGCTGCTGCCTAGGAGAGTGCTGTAAAGTGCAATCGGAAAACATCTATTGCAGAACAACAACAACAACAAAATTGCACTTATATAGCGCCTTTCACGTCGGGAGGACGTCCCAAAACGCTGAACAGTCAGGTCAGGACCTGAACGGGGTGGGGAGGGGAGGGTCGGGGTAGGAGGAAGGAGAGGGGGAAGAGTTAATGGGGGAGCCGAAGGAGCGGTCAAAGACGAAGGGCTTGAGACCGGCCTTGAAGGAGGAAAGGGAGGAAACAAAGCTGAGGGGCTATGGGATGGAGTTCCACGGTGTGGGAGCAGAGATGCTGAAAGCCCGGCCGCCGATGGTTGGGCGGTTAGGACGGTGGACGTGGAGCAGGCCTGAGGCTGCTGAACAGAGGGTGTGGGCAGGCTGATAGGGAGACAGTAGGTCAGAGAGATAGGTGGGGGCAAGGCTGTGAATGGCCTTGAAAGTGAGGATGAAGATCTTGAATTCGATCCTCTGGGGGATGGGGAGCCAGTGGAGACGGGCAAGGATCAAAGATGAAGACGAGTGATGTGGTCATGAAGCCTGGTATGGGAGAGTACACAAGCTACAGAATTCTGAATGTGGCATGGATGGTAAGTTATTCATTACCTATGTGTTTGAAAGATCTCTACAAGGTCAGGGACTTAAGATCCCTGGTTTAGGCCCCAGGCAAAACACTCAACATATTGATTGCATAAGAACATAAGAATTAGGAGCAGGAGTAGGCCATTCGGCCCTTCGAGCCTGCTCCGCCATTCAATAAGATCATGGCTGATCTTCTCACCGAACTTTGATTACCTGCCCTATCCCCATATCCCCTGATCCCTCCATTTTTCAAAAATCTATCAGTATCAACCTTGAAAATATTCAAGGACTGAGCACCTACAGCCTTCTGGGGTAGTGAATTCCATAAATTCACTACCCTCTGAGTGAAGAAATGTTTCCTCAACTCTGTTCTAAAAGGCTGATCCTTAATTTTAAGACTGTGACCCCTGATTATAGATTTTCCTACCAGGGGAACAGTCCCTCAGTGTCTACTTTATACATCCCTTTAAGAATCTTATATGTTTCAATAAGATCTCCCCTAATTCTTCTGTACTCCAGAGAATACAGCCCTAGTTTATTCAACCTATCCTCATAGGTCAGTTCCCTCATCCCAGGAACTAACCTAGTGAATCTATGCTGCACCCCCTCTAAGGCAAGTATGTCCTTTTTCAAATAAGGAGACCAAAACTACACACAATACTCTAGGTGCGGTCTCACCAGAGCCCTGTAAAGTTGCAGCAAGACTTCCCTACTCTTATACTCTAAACCTTTTGAAATGAACGCTAGCATGCTGTTCGCCTTCTTAGTTGCTTGCTGCACATGAGGGTCCTACCCCTAATCCTTCCCTCTCCTGGTACTCGGAAAACTCCAATTGCTATGATTTCTATGTCTGGTGAGAAAATGTCACTGGGAGGCACAGGAAGAGATTGTGGCAGAAAGGCAAGAACATGTCCACATGAGGCATCTCGATCAGCTATTGGGGCTCCCAGAGAAAGAGACATATCAAAAAGAGTTTACCAGTTAGAAAGACTTTCCAGGATGAGCAATGCCTTCACAGATTGCATCTGACAAAAGATGCAGGCTGGAAGTTGGCCATCAAGTTCTAATACTTTCCTTTGACCTGCGGGTAACCATAATGGCATAAAAGAGGCAGGAAGCAAGGCAATCCTTGATAAAACAGTGCCAATGCTGTTCCAATGGTTTGGAGGAACTGGTAGAAGGTGTGTAACAAACTATACATCTTGAAAAAAGTAACCAAAGCAAATTACCAATACTGTTGCACAGATTTACTGTGAAATGCAGTGAGTATATTTTGTGTACAATATACAAAGTTATACTGACAGAGAAATATTAGCAATGCTGTACCAATGAAATAAATGTGAACATAGAAAGGTGTGTCAGATTACAATTAATATGCTACTTAGACTAAATATACTTCTGGAAGGAATGTTTATGAGTTGCTATCCTGTGTTAGTCATCGTTATTCCTATGTTCAAAGCCAAGTGCATAACAGAAGCGCACACAAATAGCAACAGGTGTAGGGGTTATACTCCCCCCACCCTCCCTTCCCCCATATGTGACCTCAAATATTTAAGAGAAAATTGTTGTTTTGTTTGAGCGAGAGTGGAAAGAGTGGCAAATCCGAAGCCCCAAATCTCACCTAGTTTTAGCCCCTGTGACCATTTTGTCTTCAAACTTATGACTGTGCAGAATATGTAAATTCAGTCTTAAATTGGAAACATGTTCTTCCTATAAAGTGAGTAAGCTCTTTTCTGAGTGAGTCCTGAGAACTGACAGATGAAGAATTGTAGAAAACAAGCTCCCAAATTAAGAGTGACTGTAAACCGCTCTTACATTCTATGCAATAGATTTTACGGCAAATTGGTCTGAAGACTAGATGAAATTGGTCTGTGGCTTTCGAGTTGATGAAGGCACCCGTGGAAGCACCAATAGTATTTGAAAATCCATCAATTCTTATAGTGAGCAACCACATTACACAAAATATAATCAGTACAGTATAGCTTGGCAATGTTGTGCCTAAATGGGTGAGCATTGATTGTGATAAGGTACCATTTGTTCTCATTCCAGAACACAGGCAACATCATAGAGCACCTAATTCTACACCAAATGTCTCCTTAAGAACCCTGGCTTCTAACATGTAACTAGGGAGGAGATGGCTGAGGTTCTAGTGTACATATATATATATATATATAGATATAGATATACATATATCTATATATACACACATATATAACCTATATTTAAGAACTCTGTGGAGAAAGGAATCATGCCAGAGCACTGGAGAATGGCCAATGCAATACTATTTTTATAAAGGACAAACAGTATAGCAACATCTCCCATGAGACCTACTTCCATCCTTCTTTTACAAAGAGCTATTGATACATAATATCAATAGCAGGATGCTCACAATAAGAGTATTACCTGGGAACAATGTGTTGCTCTCCATTATGTCCCGGTGGTGGTTACCCCCTATCTGCACATTAATGGGATGGAATTTTTCCCTGTCCAGATTTGACATAGTGTCTGTAATGTGTACATGGCTGGCTCAGGCACTAACTGTTTGTTTGGGGAACCAACTATTTGAAAGGAGTGTAGCTGCCTCTGCTGCTGGTAGTTGTTGATGAGGTGCACACATTCAGATGCCTGATCTGCTAACGCTTCAGTTGCAGCTGTAATGCAGCAAACTAACTGATTCAGCAAGCGAGTGGATTCCAGACATGTGCCACTTGTTAGATTCCCAATCACATGAAGGTTGAGGACAATAGCCACTTTGACCAATGGTACTGAGTCCTAATGATGCATTACATCTGCAGGTCTTAACAAGCCTTGTTGTATGTTTGCGAAGATTTTCCATGGAATGCGTAAAGGTAGGAACCCCAGGAGTTTCTTGTGAACAGAAAGATGCACATTTCCTCTGGTTATAGATTGGGGAACTTATAATGTGATGACATACCATCCGCACCAATATACCCTCCTATCAGATATGCCAATAGGTGAGCACATGGGTGGCAACTTGAGAACCATCCATTATAAACACAGAATAGCAAAGTTAGTAGCTTTACTGGCCAGGAGGTTTCAATTCTCCCAGAGCTCATAATTCTTCGTAGCTTAGTGGTTAGAGCACTCTCCTTACAAGCATGAAACCTGTGTTCAAATCCAGGTAGGTCAGGATGAGACCTTAGGCAAGTTTCCTTACTCCACACGCCTGATAATAATCCCTCAAAAACAATAATAAATTGGTCATTTCAATCCACGATTGTTGGTGGGACACTGCTGTGCGCAATGAATTGCCGCGTTTCACCCACAAAAATACAGTCAATTCACTTTACAGTATATTCTGTGAAGCGCTTTGAGGTATCTAGCAGATGTGAAAAGCGTTATATCAAATGCAAGGATTATTATTATTATAATTCTTAATAAGCAGTTCTGGGGTCCATTTTCCCCAGTAAAATTCTGCTGCAATGATTCTGAAAACGTCTTCATCTAACAGGAAGTATTCCAGACAACGAGGGTCATTAAAGTCAACTACCATGACACATAGTTCGGTCCTTATTGAGAAAAAAAATCACTAAGTAAATATATAGTAAGGTGGATACAGGTCTCGTAGTTTCTGAGACATAGTGAATCCTTTCATAGTGAAACCTGTGTGCTGTTAGCTCATATTTATATACATAATAGTACTGTAAACATGTCAAGTATGACTCAGGTGGTATGAAATGTTGTAAGTGTTACTTCATTTCTGAGAAATTGAGGATAACAATCTTACTACAAATTTTTGTATTCAAATACCACTATTAAAAGTGACTTAAAAAAACAGTTATTAGACGCCTCCACCAGATTCTCTCTGTAAATGAAAGTTCAGTTGTGTTTTCTGTGTACTTTTACAGTTTTGAAAATAAAGGGTCTAAACTTTCTTTAGCACTTCATAGACATGAGGGCCTATTTATTGTGATACATTCAATGTATAATACATTGTATGTACTGTATTTTGGATGTGTCAGAGGTGGATCCTATACCCTACATTAGTGTCATTCTCAATGGCAATGTTTATGAGAATTAATCACATTGGACTTTATGCTAGTAGAATACAACACCATACAATACAAAATTGCATTTGTAAGGCAGCTTTCACTTCGGGAGGATGTCCCAAAGCACTGGATGCTCAGGGGTTTGGAGCCAGGCGGTGGGGGATGGGTTGAGATCAGAGAGGGTGGAGGGCAGGAATGGTAGGATGGTGGCCAAGGGCAGGTTTGAAGTGGAGGGTCTTGAGATGTGCCTTGAAGAAGGCAAGGGAGGCAGTGAAGAGAATGTGGGGCAGAGTTTCAAAGGGTGGGACAGAGAGACTGAAGGACTGACCGCTGATGGTGGGCAGCCCAGGTGGGGGACACGGAGAAGGCCGGAGCCCACTGAGCGGAGGGAGCACACAAGTTAATATTGGATTAGTAGGTCACACAGGTCAAAGGGGCAAGGCATTGAAGGAGAGGACAAGGATTTTGAATTTTATTCTCTGGGGAATGAGAAGCCAGGGTGCTTGGTTTCCATGGCCTGTGGTGTGAGTGACAGAGTCAGGCAATGTAGTGGAGGTGGGACAATTCAAAGCGGGTCATGGCACAGATGTGGGGGAGAAAGGACAGTTAAGGATCAAAGAAGATGCACAGATTCTAGACTGGCTCAGTAAGCTGGAGCGAGCATCACTGGATGCTGATGCTGCCAGTTCCTGAGGTGTGGAGGCACTGACATGAGTCATAGAATCATAGAATCATAGAATTTTACGGCACAAAAGGAGGCCATTCGGCCCATCTAGTCTGTGCCGGCTCTTTGAAAAGAGCGATTCAATCCCACTGCCCTGCCCGCTCCCCATAGCCTAATAGACCCGTTCTCCCTAAATAAAGATCTAATTCCCTTTTAAAAGTTGTTATCGAATCAGCCTCCACCACCTTTTCAGGCAATGCATTCCAGATTCGAACAACTCGCTGAGTGAAAAAATTTCTCCTCAGCTCCCCTCTACTTCGCCTTGAAACTATTTTAAATCTGTGACCACGAGTCACAGATTCACCCACGAGTGGAAATAGTTTTTCTCTATTTGCCCTGTCAAAACCCCTCATGATCTTATAAACCTCTATTAGGTCTCCCCTCAATCTTCTCTGCTCCAGAGAGAATAACCCTAGCCTATCTAGCCTCTCCTCATAGCTGAAGTCCCTCAATCCTGGCACCGTCCTAGTAAATCTTCGTTGTACCCTTTCCAATGCCTTCACATCCTTTCTGTAGTGTGGTGACCAGAATTGAACACAGTATTCCAGCTGAGGCCTCACCAAAGTCCTACAGAGGTTAGTCAGCACTTCCTGACTTTTGTACTCTATACCCCTATTTATAAAGCCTAGTATCCCATATGCCTTCTTAACAGCCTTGTCTACCTGTCCTGCCACCTTCAACGAGTCACTAACACAAATCCCCAGGTCTCTCTGTTCCTTTACACCATTTAAAATTGTACTATCTAGCCTATATTGCCTCCCTTCATTTCTTCTCCCAAAACGCATCACCTCACACTTCTCTGCATTAAACTTCATCTGCCATGTGTCTGCCCACTTTACCAATTTGTCTATATCCTCTTGCAGATGGCTACTATCCTCCTCACTGTTTACTATTCTCCCTAACTTAGTGTCATCTGCAAACTTGGAAACTGTACTCCGTACACCCAAGTCCAGATCATTGATGTAGATTACAAACAGCAATGGTCCCAAAACTGATCCCTGCGGCACACCGCTGCTCACTTCCCTCCAATCTGAAAAACAGCCGCTCACTACAATCAGAAAGGCCTCAGTTTTGTTCGACGTTCAACGGAAGAAAGTTAGCTCTCATCCAGGACATGATATGTGACAGACATTCTGTCAGGACAGCAGTGGTCTTGGAGTCAACAGTGGAGGCAGATAGACTTGGGTGACATCCACATGCATGTGAAAGTTGACCCCGTGTCTACGAAGGATATCACTGTCCTCCCGACGTGAAAGACGTTCTACAAATGTAATTTTGTTGTTGTTGCTTCATAACTGAAATTGTGAATATATGTTATCCCATGAAGTTGAAAGCTATATTTTATTTAGTCAATGGTTAGAAATGCTTATGTTGAATAGACACCATTTTGATTATTGGTTAAAAATGCTTATGTAGGCTACAAAAATGTCAAGAGACATGTTTATTACAGCTGAAGTTTGTTGAAGATGTTTTTCTCATAACAAATTCATGTTTGTGTTAAACATGTTCGCTAAAACAAATCACGTTTTGTAACAATTCTGCAGATTATAGCCCTAGGAAGATGTTCTTCTATAACACTAACAATAACAATTCTGCAAGTGCAGTAATTTACGTGAGATAATTGCTTCAAGTACATGATAATGGGAGGATTTTGCATTCTCATTCTGTCTGTGGAAAAAAAAGATTATAAAAGATACAGTATATGGTTGAACTATAATTTGTTCAACCTAGGACAGAGCAGGTGCTGTCCACACAAGAGCCATGTTTCATGAGACAATATGAAGTGGTGAAGCAAATGTGTTTTGTCTTCGGGATTAAAATCCATCAGATTTGGAGTGTTCCATCGTTTCATCAACTTTCGTTGACTCCAGCAATTCAGGAAAGGAGCAAAATTGCAGAAATTCCAGAATGTCAGAAATCATTTGAAAAGTAACAGGAAGAGAAAAATAACAATGTATAACAACTGTCGAGCTCAGCTGTACACCATAAAACATTAAACTTTTGATTCAAGAGACATTTCATTGATGCGAGACTTTTGCCTGCTGTTTGTGAATTTATCAATTGACTTTGACACAGACATTTGACTGCATTATCGACCTGTCCATTGTATTTGTGAAAATTTAACTAACAACCTTTACATTTTTTATTAAGTGAAATAATTTTCAAAGCATGAGTTGCTGAGTGTCTTCACCAAGAGTCACTTGTTAAAAGTGGCTGAATAGAATAAGTCAGTTTTATTTTGTTCATTGACCAGAACGTAATTATCACCAAGAGGGAGCATGTACATGTTGAAAACAAGAACAAATTTACATTTATAGAGTACATTTATTCATGTTGGGAGGAGGTCCCAAGGCGCTGGACATTCAGGTCGGGACCTAACAAAGGAGAGGGCCAATGACAAGGGCCTGAAGAACACCACATAAGACTTTGCGGGGGATGGAGGAGAAGATGTTTATCCAGACAAAGTGGAAATGGTGTGAGAGGTAGGATTTGAACCACTCAAGGACAGAACCATGAAGGTTGAGGTTAGAGGAGAAATGTTGGATGAGGATAGAGCGATCAACGGTATCAACGGCAGCAGAGGGATCAAGGTGGATGAGAAGATGGAGGAGCCCTGGTCACAGATGGACAGAATGTTATTTGTTATCTGACTAGGGCTGTTTATGTGCTGTGGGCAGCATGAGAAACCTATTGGAGAGCTTTGTATAGGGAGTGATGGGAGAGAAAGGAGTGAAGCTGGGAAGCAATGACGTGCTCAAGGACCTTGGAAAGGGAGGTTGGAGATGGGGCATCAATTTCAGAATAGGGATGGGTCCAGGGAAGCGTTTTTGAGAATAGGAGTGATAACAGCTATTTTCAAGGGGATTGGAATGGTGCCAGTGGACATGGAGAAATTGATGAGGTCTATGAGTGTTGGGGTGGGGGAAGAGGAGGTGGAGCTGGGAAGTAAGGAGAGGGGTGGGGAGGTATGGGGTTGGGAGCAGGTGGTGGGTTTCATGTGGGTTATGATGGTGGTGAGAGAGGCGTGAGAGAGGAAGCGGAGGGAGGTGTGGAGGGAAGGATGGGTAGGAGGTCAGAGTGTGAGGGGAAAATGGGGAATGGGGGGGCAGTTGGAAGGGCTGTGGCAGCTGAGCGGGTCTCCTGCATTTTGGTTTTGAGGAAGTCCAGCCTTTCTTTGCAGTTGGAATTGGAGGAGTGGATGGATGAACCATGAGAGGGTGGACGGAGGAACTGGTAGGTGTTGGAGAAGGGGAGCCCGGGAGTGTCCTTGACCTCCAAGATTCTCTTGGGAATAGAAGAATGATTTAGCAGAGGCAAGGGCGATGTGGTAACTTTTGAAGTTTTGATTATGCCAGTTAGTAGAACAACAGATATTCTGTGTGCTTTTTTGTTCAGTAAAAATACAAAGCTAGCATTTGAATTCCTGCAAGACCCATAGGATGATTGTAAGTCCAAAACCACAAAATCGTATTCACTGACATTGCCATTGAGAAGTGTGTACATGGGTCCAAATCCAGTGCATCCAAACAATATTCAATGTGACAAATATCAAAGGTATCACTAGATGGACCACAGTCTGGATCAATGGAATTAATGGGCTCTAAAATGTGCCAGTTTAAATCAGAAATTGCTGAGTTAATTAGACATCTCATAAGATTTTCAACATAATTGAGGAAGGAAACTCAGAACCATACTTGCAGATGCAGAACAAAGAGTCACAGGTGTAGGAATGCAAAGGGCAATTTCAGGACTGACATCGTATTTATTTACTCAGAGAATAAATCTATGATTGGTTATCAGGAAGGGCATCTGTGGCCAGGACACTGGACTCATTAAAAGTCAGTGGTGTTTAGTTTGGTTGGTGACTGAGACATGCAAAAACCCATATTTTGTTTTTGCCAGTCGGGTGTCGGACACATTCGGATACCCATCACTATGCTTAAGATTATCCAAACCAAGTTAAGATTTCCAAGCATCTAATCTACACATGCAAGTCTCAGAGATAGAATATTGGAATGGAATGCGCATTATTTCGCTGGAGGGACACCATCTTGCTTACCTTATTCCAGAAAGTATTAAGCGCAAGTTGGCAAGAGCTGAGGCTTCGGGACCCCAGAGTGTGCGTTGTGGAGTCTAATCAGCTAAAACTGTGTAGCTTGCAATTGATACTACTTTGCTGGCGATGCCACTAATGCCATCTACAGTGCCCAGGACACTGGATTCATTTTTTAAAAAGCAACTCGAACAGTGATGTTTATTTTGGTCAGCCATGGATCTGACAGATGCGGAAACCCATCACTTAAGAATATCCAAGCCCAAATAATAAGAAATCACCCTTGCATTTGATATGGTGCTTTTGATGTCTTCTAGATATCTCAAAGTGCTTCACAGTATATACTGTAAAGTGAACTGACTGTATATTTTTGGGCGAAATGCAACACACAATTGCACACAGCAGTGTCCCAAAAACAGTCATGGATTGAATGACAATTTTTTTTGTGATATGGTTATAATAATCCTTATATTTGATATAGCGCTTTTCACGTCTTCTAGACATCTCAAAGCACTTCACAGAATATAGTGTAAAGTGAATTGACTGTATATTTGTGGGCGGAATGTGGTAACCAATTACGCACAGCAGTGTCCCACAATCGTGGATTGAAAGTGACCAATTTATTATTTTTATTTTAGGGATTATTATTACATGTGTGGAGTAAGGGAACTTGTCCAACATTTCGTCCAGCCAGGAATCGATCCCAGGTCTCTGGCTTGTGAGGTGAGTGCTCCAACCATTGAGCTACAGAACTCCACAAATGACAGTTCTATTCATGCCGCCTACACATGGAAGCTGCGATGTGAGGATGGCTATCCTGGAAGGTTGAGATCAAATGGGTTGAAGGGCTTTCTTCATCCAAACTTGCTTGTAATCTTGTGACTACTGGCTTGTGAACATGCATTTTAGATCCCAGAATATATTGTTAAACAACAGCAACTAAATTAATTGTATATTAAAGGTGTAATATAATGTTTGTTTGAAACTCAGCTCTAGCTGGGCAAGAGATATTCTGCATGTTTAGATCTACTGTAATAACATTATCATCTAGTAAATGACCCCCAAAAAGAGTCCAAATTAATTTCTGAGTAAAGAAAACTTGAGGTTTCCCCGAAACGCTTGAATGTTTTCTCACTCTTCGTTTTCCAGATTTGAATATTATGGTCATAATGCGTTAATGCTTAGAAATGTTTACTATCTGAGTTAATCAAACTGAATCCAAGGCCAATCTGTGACACTGACACCATTTATTGAATGCTAAGAATCTTCACAAAATCTTCCACCTGGAAAGTACAGTTTTAAATGAGTAGATTTGCTTATGATGCCTATGAACTTTGAGATGTCTTCTCCACATGAAATGTGAGTGTAATGTGAAATGTGATTGTATGATAAGCGGCAAAGTACTGCAAATGCTGAAAATCTGGTATAAACAAAAATATTGTTGAGAACACGCAGCAGGTCAAGCAGCATCCATAGAGAGAGGAAAATGCGTTATCATTTCAGATCAATGACAGTTCTGACAATAGGTTATTGACCTGAAACATGAACTAATTTTCCTTATATTGTATGCTATTTGGCCCAGTCTGCCATTATTGCAGTTAATGCCATTAGCTTCTTATTAAAAAAAAACTTGATTGAATGTTTGTGGGGCACCCTATCAGAGAGCTTTAAATGGAAAATGGGTGGCAGCCCAGTACAGGGTTACAGCGCAGAAGGCAATGACACATCTCTTGAAGACACCAAGTGGTATCAGTAGCAGAACTCCAACAATGATGTGTTTTGTCCGATCCCCTTGTTATACCCCACATTTGGCCAAATTTTGAAAATAATACACTGGTTTGGAAGTTACAGTATAACTACTGTGATTACTGCGTTTAAAACTATGCTTTGTTTGCATTCATAAATACAGGTTTTCCCTGCATCAAAGACAATGAACAACAAATATAATGTAATGTACAACAAAATTCCACAAATATTCCATGAATGGAGATTGAAGAATTTGATGGCAGGCTGAAGTTTAAACATATGGCATTTTTACATATTCAAATCTTAACGGTGATCTAATGATTTGTCAATGTAAAATATTCTTATTCTGTTGTGACAATTTTATTTTTATGTACAGTATAAGTAAACCTACAATCTACAGTCACCAGACTTGAAATCCTCTGATGCTCTGATACAAACTCCCTGCATAAGAGGCACTATATCAAATGCAAGGATTTGTATTTTTATTATTACAGTATTAAGCATTGACAGACATCTCTTGCAGAAGGTTATAAACATATAATTCTTTAAAAGATACAAGAGTCTTTAGAATCTGTGATTGGAATATTGTTTTCCATAGTTTAGATTGGGATTTTAAAGAATGTGATTTCTTTACCCTTTACTCACTGGTTGTTGGTAAATCACTTTGGTGATGTGAGCTCACGAGTGTTTCCTATTACTAGGTCAAACAACCAAATTTGATAAACTAATCATCAGCCGAGAATAACGCCAGCAAGACCAATTAGATTTACTGACAAATGGAGAATCAGCCCCAAGATGTCAGGATGGGATTGGAATACATCAGTGACTTCCACTATCAGTAAACAAGTTATGAACTGTTTGCAAAATTCAGGTCATTACATGAATAACAAAGTTTTATGCCTTTCATATTCTGTCAATATCACTGGAATTATAATAATCCTTGCATTTGATATAGGGCTTTTCACATCTTCTAGTCGCCTAAAAGCGCTTCACAGAATATACTGTAAACTGAATTGACTGTATAAATGCGGGCAAAACGCAGCAGCGAATTGTGCACAACAGTGTCCCACAAACAGTCGTGAATTGAAATGACCGATTTAGTATTGTTTTCTTGTGGGATTATTATTAGGTGTGTGGAGTAAGGAAACTTGCCCAAGATTTCGCCCTGCCTGGAAATGAACCCAGGTATCTTGCTTGAAAGGCGGGTGCTCTAACCACTGAGCTACAGGACTCCACAAATGTAATCACATCAGCATGCTTCACTAAAGGAAAAAAAATTGCTTTAATTCTCTATTCTAAACAATTGATAATAAGGTTTCAGCCTGGCGTAGTCAGACGAGTGACTTAAGCCTCACATTGGGACTTTGAGCTCAAAAGTTGGACCATTACATTGTCAGAGATAATATCCTTTGGATGAGACATTGACTCAGGGTGCTTTCTGTTTGTTCAGATGGACGTTAACTATCCCATAACATTGTTTGAAATGAGAAGGGATTTCATTGTTTTGGCCAACAATCTCCTAGAGGGGAATAAAATGGTATGTCCCCTTTAGGGCTGTTTGCAGGATATTGCTGTGGATAAATGTTTGAATACACAGTCCCACATTAACCGCTTTCTGTGAAATGCTTTAAGAAGTTTCAACATGATAAGGCAAGGATCATCATAATATCACGATTTTGTTGCCAAAGGTCAACTATTGAAACAGAATAATAATCCTTGCATTAGATATAACGCCTTATCACATCTTTGAGACGTCTCAAAGTGCTTCACAGAATGTACTGTCAATTTAATTGACTGTATATTTTGTGGGTGAAATTTGAAGAGTTAATTAATAGTCCAATGGTCTGAAATTATTGAATTCACCCAATCATTTCAACAAGACCAGCTGGAACTCATATCATAGCATAACATTGTGTTCTGTTCAGAATACTAAATGTGTCCAGAGGGAGATATGAATATTATTGACTAACACTAAAAACTGTGTGTATCATCAATACATTCTCCAGGAAAATTTAATATTACTTTGGAATTCAATTGGCATCAGTGAAGCTTTTTGGTAATCATACGAAGAAAGACATTTTGTTTCAACAGCAATCACTTAAAGCTGCAACTTAATCCTAAATAAACATTGGAAAATCAGGCATCTGTGGACTGACTGGTATCTCCCCGTCCTCTCTTGGCCAAATGGCTGATCAAAGACATTGAGGAGCAGACCTTTTATGCAGAACGTTCCCTGGTGTTGATGTCATAAAAATTCCCCTCCAGTGATAACATGAATGAAGAATGGAATTCATCAATCTTAGGAGACAGTGAGCAATGGACAGGATTACCAATATGTGATGTGATTGGAGAGGAATTTGATGTCACTGCAGGGAAATGTTTCACACAAGATTTCTGTTCCCGGGCCGCCTCTCACAAGCGGGATTTAGGCATAAAATAGAAGCCTGAAAGATAACAGCAAGAATGGCTATTAATTACCCTTTACCATGTATAGGATTGTGTGACATATCACCTGTTATGAAATTTTGCGTTATGCAACAGTACATTTCCCCTCCAAGGTGTTGTGTAAGAAATGTACCTGATTGAAGTTGCTAAGATTGAAAGCCTAATTATACGGTGCCACTAATTTATGGAGAAACATAATTCAAGATGTTTTTTTAATTCAACAAATAAATTGAAGAATGAGGATATATATGTGCACAAGAGTGATGTATAAATAATTACTAGAAAATCCTTGGTGTTTTTTTATGCAAAGAAGAAACCCAGATTTGGCTTTCTTTTTATTATTACTGAAGAAACTAAATCAAAGTAGTAAGCATAATCACACAAATTTGGACTGGTTGTGCCAGCAAAGTTAGATGGCACCCGAAATATTCTTCAATGCTTACAAAATTACTTACAAACACCTCTATTTATTATTTCATAAATAGGCGCAACAGTTTCCATTAAAAAAAGATTAAATATAGACATACAGTATGGAGAAACAATTATATATAGCCATATGTAAAGGTTATAACTTAGCTGTCTCCAATCAGTTGCTGCATCTAATGAACACCAGAAAAGCATTTGGCAGGGTTTTTTTTTGTTTTTTTTACACAAAAGTATAGAGCGACATAATTACTAACCATTACACCATAGAGGATACAAAAACATCTATGTAGTACAAAATAAATGTGTTTTGCTTTTTTAACACTTAAAAACTGTTCATGCTATTCAGTGAGACAATTTGGGGTTGCTTAATAAAATTGTTGGAAGCAATTTTGCAAATATAGAACTATGAAACCATTTTCTTAGAAATTAAGCAAAAAATACTAATCTTGCCAATCTGGTCCCACTTGAATGATATAATTCAACTGGACAGAGCCAGTGTAAAGTTATGTTTTAGCTAGGAAACCCTTTATCATTTTATACTCTAAGAGAGTGCAACACAGACCCTATTTACAAACTTGCTATGAGTGCTATATCCATCAGTCATTTTTTTTTAACTGGTTAACTATCAAACAACTGATGGAAAGCCTAGGATTGTATTCCTAGATTGACATAAAATTGCTAAGGCAGTTCACTACAGCAGCACTCCACAGCAAAACCAACAGTAAGCAAAATGATCCAAGTTTCCTTCAGAAACGAAGCAGGACTTTTGACCGTTAACAATCTTCGATGGAAAGAAGCAAGATGATGTCTTGTAACTTGGGCAATCCCACAAGCTTAAGTGCAAGCTTAAAGATCTAAGTGCTTAGCGACTTGTTCTCTAAAAGGACACAGAACTGCCTTGGTGCAATCCATGTTTGAAGACTTCCCTGCAGTCATCGTAGGAACGCTGAAGTCACTCCCTCAGGTGAGGTACAGTGCTTTATCCCTCTGCAAGCTACTGTAAAGAAAAGACAATCATTGATTTTTGTAAGAAAAAGAAAAAACAACAATTTGTGTAAATATAGCACCTTCACATAGAACAATGTCTCAAACGCTTTATGAGGATGGTGTAGAACATCGAACAAGCTAGGAGGAGGAGAGGCACGGTCAACGAGATAGAAAAAAAAGGAGCAAGACAGAGTGCTGAAAAGAGAGAGATCCAGTGATTTAGAAACACTGCTGAAAGTTTGGCCAAGACACAGTTCTGGTTTTGGGGGAAATGTGGCATGTGATAATATCACCAGTACTAATTATTACATAAACCAAACCTGAAGCCCAAATCAAGTCAATAGTTGTGATTGGCTGTGTGGGGTTTCACTGCTGAATTAGTCAATGTGATCATTTGCACTGAGATAATATCACAGGTTACATTTTGCCCTGATTATGAGATGTCTTGAAGACGTAATAAAGCGCTATTTCAAATGCAAGGATCATTACTATTAAAGCAGAGCTGGTGAAGAGACAAATATTTTGTCTTATATTTATCCAAATCAAAGGCCACTTACCAGCACTGTGCACAATATAATCAACCAGATTTATTACCCGCAAAAAGTCTAGTGATTACTGCATGATTGCACATTGTTAACTTGTTTTTAAATCATTATGATGCATAATGATTGGGTTATTTCCCAGTAATGACTGCAGATTGCCAGTTCAATACTTCTATTGATTACATTACAGTGTGGACGGCATCAAGTGAAAACTGCATGAAATTCCAGCTATGGATATCTGTCAAAACTACCTTGCCGTTGATATCTGTCAAAACTACTAGTACTCTCACTCTCAAGAACTCAAGAGTAATTATTCTTAAAAAATGAGACTCAAAACAATGATAACAATTCTAAACTGCCAGAGCTTCAATTACTAGATTGCAATGACTCCCTGATGTCCATTATTTGCTGTGTAATATAAGACCAACAGTGGATCATTAAACGACTAGATGTACTACTGCCTTCCTCTAATCGTCTCATTAATTATTATTTTATTGTCGTCTCATTAATTCCACGGGAGGCCTGTAAAGTTAGTGATGACACAATGTAATGGCAGGATGGGATGGCAAACTCAATTGTGGTCAGAGAGGAGGAGGTAGTGGTTGGGTAGGGGGTGGGAGCAATTTCCAATTCAGGAGGAGGAGATGCATGTGGAATGTGAAGGAAAGCTATGCTGGGCGGGAAGATATTAGGACAATTATCAGTTAGGGATAAAGGCGGCGGTTGCATGTCTGTGCTGGTAAGTGGGGGAAAGGTTGATTCTTGTTGTCAGTTTTGGGTGGATGACAACATGGAGCAATGTGATCCAAGGAGGAGTAAAATAAATGCAAATTAACAGCAGAAAATGAGACTGCCATCACAAATCCCAATCATCACCGCTGCGCCTGAGTTTGACACAGGTGAATAACAGTCCACCTAGTTTCATGTTAAGTAATAAAAGTCCACCTAGTTTCATGTTGCACATGAATGCACAATATGCTAGAAGATAATGGGGGTTCTAATCATGCGGGGGGGTGGGGGGGGGGAAATAGACCCAATTTAAATCTTTCAACCTTCTTCCTTTCTTATGTGGAACAGTTGACAACTAACCCATTATTGCAGTAGTCATTCCAGTCAACGCTCTGTGGCGGAGGGTTCCTGCACCCTGAACGAACACAGTCCATTGCTGGTGTAGCAACGGGTGCAGCGGACGATGTTGAGTTGATTATGTTTTGAAACTCGGACTGTAAGTTGAAACTCTGGAGAAGAAAATGAATAAGCATTTTCAGGCTTGTTAATTGCGCAATAGTAATAATAACAAGAAATGAAATAAAATACTAATAATATTTCCATTTGATATAGCGCTTTTCATGTCTTTTAGATATCTCAAAGCACTTCGCAGAATACAATGTAAAGTGAATTGACTATATATTTTCCAACTTCACTGCAATTCTTTTCTTCCACAACTTTTCTGAATGAAAATGACTTTGGAGGCAGCTCTGTGAAAGTGTGCTTCGATACACATGCAAAGTGAGCCTCACTGCTAGCGAATCTCCTACTGATTGAAAAGAGTTAACAGGGAAGTCAGCATATTTTCAATCAATCAAAATTGCAATGCTGTTACAAGAGACCTCATCTATTTAAAAGTAAAAGGTGCATTGACCACTCATACCATTGCTAGTTCAAAGAAATATACAGTATACGTATATATATTTAATCTCAGAAAATGCTTTCAAAGGCAGAAAAATATGTGGGTCTCTGAATGAATGTTGACCTTAGAGAAGTCTCAATTGTTTTCAAACTTTTTTTCTCCACAATTACCATTTAGGACCATTAATGTCATTGCTAAGAAACACATGCTGGTTTTATTTTCTATTCCTGTATCCATGGTTAGTAGGAAAATATTAAATAGCATTCGAACATGATTCACTTTTTAGTGGTGAATGGCTAGAAATTCCACTTTTGTTCTGAAAGCCAATAAATGTAAATTTAACAGTGATTGTTTTCAGTACAATTCATGCACTGCCTCGTAGCCAAAACTGATTAGAGTCAATACTATTCTATTTGTTAAGCTCTGACTTTTGACAGTGCTGTATTACCAACTGTATTATAAGGCGGTCAGCTTGTTACTCTGTATTGATCTCTGACAGACATATAATGCATGACAACAGTTTGCTAGCGGTGTTCTAAGATTAAGGACAACACAATTTAATAGCGAGAAAATATCTCAATTTTGTAATCCTCTTACTATTCAATTCCACACAATACATTTGTTTCAGTTGACGTCATCAATGCTTTGTGACATTGGTCAACTAGGTGGAAAGGGAACAGATGAGCTGAGTGTAATTCTTACATTGCAGCCAAATAAAAGTAAGCGGGTTTTAGCATTGGCCTATGATGAGGTGCAAAAATAGCACCTTGATATTGCCACTGAGCTATTCCAACATCCCTAATCTTCCGTGCCATCATTGTAATGTACTTTGTCAGACTAGTACTGACACAATCCGTCGAGTGAGTGAGGATTATGCCTTTATAAAGTGCCCATGATGCCACAGAGCTCGGTATAAATACACTCAAATACACATACAGTACAGAATGAGATTTACCAGGCATCTACACTAAACAATTTCCATTTATAATAGTACCATCATGTTGGGAAGATGTCTCAACATGCTTGACACTGCTGGGGGGGTATGAGCCGAAGGAAGTGGGGAGGGGAAAGATGACTGAAAGTTAGAAAGTTAAGTCTTTAACTGAGCTTTGAATAAGGGGAGGGAGGGAGTTGGAAGGACCCTGGGACGGCGTTCCAAAGAACTGTCAATTATCTACTGATTGAAAAGACTTCATATGAAAACTACCATTTTCCAATCAATGGAAAATATATTAGCAAGAGTCCTCTTCTATTTAAAAAGAATTAATTAGGTTCTACTGGTTATAATTATATCAGGATTGGCTCAAATACAATACAATTTACAATTATATAGCGCCTTTCACGTCAGGAGGACATCTTAAACAGTAAGCCTTTTAATATTATCTCAAGCAGCTATCTGATTCCTTTTAAAATAGCCCTTGGCCTCTTGGAATTAGCCTTCTATACGAACACTGACACTTTGAATATTTGCCAGACATTGAGTGCTCCACATGAATCGATATCCTAAGCGCTCTGAGATGCAATCTGGTGTGGAGGGCACTATATAAATCAAAGTTGTTGTTGTTGTTATTGATACAGGTGTTTCTATGGAAAAAACTATTCTTACTGTTGGAAGGTGGCCTTACAAGGTGGCCACGTGGAACAAACGCAAGCAAAGCCATCACTGGAAGTAACCCACTACTGGTTAGAATCCGGGATTGCACACACAATGATTTCCCGATTTCAGATAGTCACTGGGGGGAGATTGGCAAAAGGAAGTTTGTTGATTCCAATTGGGACTCACCATGGCCCACTTTCAATAATTTTCTCAGGCCTGGACATGAAGAGATCTGTGAGCAGGCTGCCTGGAACCCACATCAATGGGGTAAGGGAGGCAGGGGTATCGAGGTGGTGGGAGTATGCAATGTTAATTATTTTTTAGGGGGTCAATCAGGTGCCTGACACGTGCAGAAAGCCATGCTGAAGAGTATCCACGTCAAACTATGCATGTTAACAACAACAACATTACATTTGTATATTGCCTTTCACGTTAGGCAGACGTCCCAAGGCGCTGGAAAGAATGTTAACAAACCATTGCTACAATCTAAATTCCCCTGTATATGAAGCATATTTATGATGTGGTTTTTGATAATCTGTGAAGTAAATAAAGATGTTCACAAGAGGAGTCCCATTAATTAACGTAACATGTTAATCTCCCAATTATATTCATCTCCTGGTGTTAATAAAAGAAACCTAATGATTTTATCGAGAGCTATGTGGTTTTGAGGATTGCCCACTTGCTACGTAAAGCACATGTAGGTCAATAAACAAGGATTGTAGTTGAGCCAAGTTTAAGAGAAGGGATGAGGTAGAGTGCTTATTGTTTTTGGTACTGTCATTATTATTTTAATCTTGATAAATATAAATGCAGCAGTAGTTAATCTCTGGGACATGCATTTGGATCTGGCTGAAAGAGCAGGCAGCAGGTGGCTGGGTATTTGATTTAACTCTACCTATTCATATATTGTTCTCTAAACTCCTCTCCTTCATTCACACACAAAGGCACCATCTGCTCCTCTTTTATCTCTATGAGTCTCAACTAACCAAAATTCAGCCAAACACAGCTTTTGTTCTAAGTTCACAGGCAAGAAACACACCAAAAAACCAACAGTTCTTGATAAAGCAGAACAGCAGTGTATAAATAAAAATTCCATTCAATGTCCTGTACAAAAAACCTAAGCATTCAGAAATAAAAGTAATAAACTTGAAATAACATTTTAAAAATGGAAATACATGCATTATGCTTGCTCAGATAAAAACATGTCCAGCATATTTATGTGAAATTAGCATTTGTCTCATCTGTTTGATTTAAATGTTTAGTAAATCTAACATCTTGCTGCATTTTTGTATCAATTTAGTTCAATGAACAGTTTACATTTGGGTAAATACAAGTTGTAACATTAATAGCTCATATTTATCATAAATATGAGCAATTAAAAATTGTTAGGATACTATGGAATATACAACAAATGTGTTTGTGACAGAGCAGGGCTAAATGGCCTTCTTTGTCCCAAATTCTTATGTTTTGACTTCAAAACTTGAAAACTTAGACCATACATTTGGATTTTGTCACATTTCACCACCTAATTCCTCCTCTATTAGGATAAGATTGCAAATGGAACCTATACGAGTTGTGGTTGCTTTTAGACTGAGAGAGTTGAAGTAGAAACCTGGGCCAATTAAACAGCAGTGACTGTTCTCTATCAGTCATTCATGAACTCTGATGAAAGATAAATTTAGCTAAAAAATTAATGTAAAGGTCTAATTACACAATAGTGGACATTTTACAGTTTGATCCTCCAGCAACAATTACCAGCTGTTTTTCTGTGATTGGTGGCATCCATGCCTAGAATTTTAAATTTCATTTTCATGTGCTGGACTGGAATCAAAAGGGGGACCCGATAGAGATTAATTTGTTGTCAGAGGGGACATTTGCTCTGTAATTAGATTTTTGCGTCCTAGCAATTTGCTCTGTTGCTGTGCTAAGTCTTATGAAGCCTGCAGCAAAACAGAACACTGATCTTCATCTCTGCACTTTACTGTGAACTAATTTCATTTCCTGCCTATCTGAAGAGGTGTTTTCATCAGGCATCAGGGCTTTTTTTGTCCTCCTGGTTGATTTATTCATCAATCTCAATGTGATTTTGTTTTTTTACAACCTTGAAATTACATCCAAATCCACACACATCTGTTTATTACATGAGAAAATTGAAAATCTGTCTTTGTGATATCATACAAAGATTTTTCCACAAGGTTATACAGCAAGTCGACAGATATTAATGATTTCATTTTTTGGGTTTCTTTGCTTTGGAGTGCATGGAATAACAAGGAGGGTTGGAATATCTGCAAGGATACTTTTGCCCTTGGTATTTTAGTTTCCTTACTCAGTTTGAAATCTAGAGTGTTTGATAAGCTTGTCCAAAAAATGTTTTGCACATGTAATTCATTAATTAGTTACTTAATGAAGACAAAATGTATGAACACCCTCCAGTAAACACATCAAATTTGATATTTTGTATCATGATATAAGCACTTGTTAGGACTTTTCTGCACGTCTGACAATCAACATTAAGGTATAAAGCATATTATCTTCCTTTCAAGTGTAATTCTAATTAATAAAAAATACTATTGCCAAGAATAATGCTGTAATGATTACCCATGGGGTGAGGGTGGGAGAGCTCCATAGAATGAGAAACACTCACAGGGAAAGGTCGCATGGAATGTAAAACAAGTGACACAACTGAAAGTCTAGTAGTGGTGGAGCGAGGCATGCAAAATAGCACTGATCAAGGGCAGTGACTCTATATTTATTTACTCCCCATGAATGCTATTTATTCCCATAGAATTCCCTTCGCTTGAAAGTGATTTTACTAGGCTCATCTCTCCATGACCACTGCCACTGTTATCCATCCATGCCTGCTTGCAACCTTAACTAACTGAACAAACTGAATGCATTACTTCAATGGGCTGGAGCATCTCGTTGTATTTACAAACCAGGAAAACTAGCCAACCAAAGCAAGTGACTTCTGTCATAAATACTGGATTAATTGGGTGATTAAATAGAAGATGAGTGAAACAATGAAGTAGAAATATTAAAGGATGTAGTAAAAGAAAGAAACTGGAATTTGAAGAGGTTGTAGTCTACAATTGTTAGGTCAGTATGGAATATATAATGAAGTGAGCCTTCAGCCGCACCGCCCTCTTGCTCTGGAATTCCATTTTCAGTCCTTCCACCTCACCCCCTTGCTTGCCTCCTTTAAGACCCATTTCAAGACGCTCCTCTTCAACCGTGCCTTCGGCCACCCTCCTTCCGTGCTGCCCTCCCCGATCCTGAACCCCAGCTCGGGTCTGAAACACTGATTCTCCAGTGCCTTAGAACATACTCCCAGCATGGAAGGCACTATATAAATGCAATTTTGTTGTTGTTGTTACAATTGTCTGTGATAGAGCAGGCTAAATGGCCTTTGTTTTCCAAAAATCTTATGTTCCTCAGAGCTTGGTAGCTATTTTACCACTGAGTCCTAAGATGTAAATTGTTTGAGCTGTCTGGTCACCCTGATATGCATTTATATGACATTATAACAGAAAATGGTAGAAACAAAGCAGAGTGACAATCATAAACTGAGCTGAAGGGTCACATTCTAAAAGGTCACCTCTCTTTCATTTTCAGTTGTTAATTGAACTGCTTTACAGTTCCACCATTTTCTCTCTTAGATTGACAACATTTTCGACTTTTCTTTATATCAATGCATCATGTCACATTCAACCCCATCAGACACTGGGAATGCAAAGCTCCCTGCGCATCAAATGACCCGCAATTCTACAGCTAACATGGTGAATATATCAGAGAACCCAGGAATTGCAACGTCTTAACCCAGCAACTCCTGTTTTTCTATTTTACAAAATCCTAAACGGATGCAGATATAAAAGTAACAGAGTTGAGTCCGTTAGTTGCCGCTGTTGAAACACATAATGTTATACTGACCTGCTGCATCGTTGGCGAGTGCAGAGGAGCCTGAACCTGCATTGGTAGCTGGTGATTTCCTATTTGCTGAGACATAACAGAGGTCTGCTGCTGGTGAAGCTGGTGCTGTTGCATGGAAAGCTGCTGGTGCAGAGGAGGGCTGATCTGAAGAGGTGGAGGCGGAGAGACAGCCATATTTGCTATAGAAACAGTCACAGGCATCTGACCACTGGGTTTGGGAGCAATGCTCCTAGACAGGTTGGGGTGCATGGCAGATATGTGAGGGTTCATACCAGGCTGTTGATGATAGGCACCCGAACCAAGGTACATTGAAGAGGGGGCCTGTGGTGGACCAGGAAACACTGACTGCTTTGAATTCATTATCTGAGGAGCCTGGGGGTTCTTTGCATCAGCAGGGTCATTGTAGCTCTGTAAGGGAAGAGCACTGAGGTGTTCAAGGAAATCACAATATAACAACAACTTGCACTTATATAACGCCATCGTGCAGGATAACATATGTGAATAACATACAATCAAGAGATGTAAATCATATTTGCTTTCTAAACATTTTCTTCCTTGATCATGTAAAATTTTACTGAAAGGGGTGGGACTGTTTATTTGTAGGCAAACACAGGAGCCAATTTTGCAATCCATAGGATCTTTAACTTCCACCTGAACAGGCAGATGGGATATTGGTTTAACATCTAATTCAAATGATGGCACCTCCGACAATGCAACACTACCCAACACTGTATTCGACTGTCAGTGTATACTGTGAGTTCAAAGTCCCGGCTCGGGGCTTGAATTCACAACCTTCTGAGTCAGAGGCAACAGAGCTTTCAACTGAGCCAGGATGACAATTATCTTAATTCGTAAGGACAATCTTACAATAATTATGCAACACCTTAAAACTTCTCTGAATGAAGATATGACTAAAACAAAATGAATCTAGACACCATTAATATATACACAATGTCAGTGGCAATAAGATCAGAAGTTATCTTAGCAATCGGTATACTGTACAATAAAGTATAAATGACTCTAGAAATTTTCAAAAACATTTTTCCAAAGGTATGATTTTCCTCTGAAACCGTGTAATGAATAATAAAATAAATAATAATAATCGTTGCATTTTGACATAGTGGTTTTCATGTCTTCTAGACATCTCAAAACGCTTTACAGAATGTACTGTAAGGTGAATTTAAGTGTATATTTGTGGACGAAATGAAGTAAAACCACTGTAAGTAATCCAGGTACTTAACCAGTTATAATAATAATAATCCTTATATTTGATATAGCACTTTTCATGTCTTCTCACGTCTCAAAGTGCTTCACAGATTATACTATAAAGTGAATTGACTGTACTTTTTGTGGGTGAAACACATTTTTTATTTTTTATATAAAATTATATAAATATAAATACATTTATACATGCACTTTACAAGTTATATAAGCTAATATTGTAAGAGGGGTAAAATCATAAACCGAATGAAACACCCACCCAATTGCAGTAATCCCATTATTTTTGCTGCATAGATTGGTTACCATAAAATGATTAATAAGACTGATCAGACCAGAGTACACAATCATAATTCAGCTGTAAACCCAAAATGGGTTCAGGCACACAAGGCTCAGAAAGCTGCATCTGCTTTCGACTTTTAGATTGTACACTAAAAGAATACTATCTTGGTACTTTCAATGAACTGAGCAGTGAATAGCAAACAGCACTTCATCAACCAGAATGACAAGACAATTAATTAAGTCAAGTAACGCAGAAGGCAATGGTTTTAGAACTCTGAAGAACAGTTGTTGCGGCCTGAAGAGATACAAAAGCAACGCAGGCTATCCGAGGTGTGGGGTGGGATGGGAGTGGGGGTAGGGCTGGCGGGAGGGAGGGGAGAGGAATTTTAAATAGAGTGGTGCTGCATGCATTGCGGACACAGGGCATTACCTTGGAAACCAGGCTGGCTCTATACGCTGCTAACTGCTTGAGATACTCCTTTTTGGCAGCTTCAGTTTTCTTTTTGTACACCTGCGGGGACAGTGAAAACTATTGTTAGCAGATGACTGAATTAACTGACTGCAGCACAAATTCACTAAAGTGATCTTTCAAGCAGTAACCCTAATAGTGTCAAATTAGATGAGCTGAACAATCATTTTTATTGAAGCCTTTGAAACTCTAGCCAGTCAATTTATGTCAGATTCTTTCCTCTTGAGTCTTCCCTCTTCCAGAAACTGTTAAAGAGAATGCTCTTCAAAGTACTTGTATTCCACTGGTATCCAATGTTATCAACAGCTGCATAATCTGACAGAAGCCAACTGTTGCAAAGACCTGAAATGTTATTCCTTCCGCTGATAGCATTTCCCTCATTCATTCTGTTATCAACACAATTTTAAATTGATTTTTTACTAGGTAATTTGCTAGGTAGGTTACTAGTACTTGCTGAACTGTGGGCATTCTACACCTAGATAAAATATAATACTGTATTCATATAGGGAGTGTGGGGTGGAACTATCCTCTAATGTTTCAGCTCTAGAGACAGTAAGTAGCATACCTTATTTTCCTATTTCTATTCAGCACAGCTTTGTACCAACACTTTTTTGCTGACGTAATCAGAAATAAGATGAATTGTCTTAATGTGACACACACTAGAACTTGAAACCTTCTCTGTGAAGTATTCGGGATGGAACACACCAGGGAAAATGTACTAAAGAGATTTTGTTTTCTTTTCAAACAAAGGTTGCTGTTCAAGGATCTGCATACCAAACCAACAAAGCAACAGAGTTGCGGCACGGAATCATTGCAATGCCAAAACATTTCAAATAATGTTAGATTATCTGCAATAAGTATAGCTTTTCTCATTCTTTGAATAGAAGTGCAACCTCCAAATATGCACAGAAATTGTTAACATCCCATAAAGAAAAGCATCTCAGACACTAACCCTTTGAGCAAAGTGCATCCTGAGTGGTCATGTGATGTTTCCATTCACTGCTGCATATGAGGACTCATTATGGGCCATGCCCTTAAATCTCTGTCTGGACAAAGCAGCATTGAGTTGCAGATAACATCAAAAGTATTGAAATATAACACAATAACTCTGCAAAATTAGCTCCATGCCAGATCTGAACCAGAATGGACCGGAGACTGAAGACAAATGTAGATTATTACACAGAATTTGTACGGTTACAAGATTCGGGGGATACTCTGTATAGAAGACAACCTAACATTTTCCTCATTTGTTTAACCTCAATATACCAGTTTACAACAGCAAGGACAAAATTACACTTATATAGCACCTTTCACGGTAGGAGGATGTCCCAAGACGCTAGTGTCCGTCGATATGGAAATTTTCTGATTTAGATAGATCGATGGGCTCATATCGAGATATACAGAAATATCGATATTTTCGGGTTTTTCGTACTGCGCATGCGTGCGCGTGCGTGCATTCGGGGTGCATGCACATTTGGGGTGCGCGCGCATTCAGGGCCTATCTCCTCAGGAGGTAAATATCTCTCTCTGTGTCTCTCACACTCACTCTCTCCATCTCTGTGTTTTTCTGTCTGTGTCTCTGTGCCTCTCTCCTCTCTCACATACCCCCTATCTCTATCTATCTGTATATTATCACATCCACCCCGTCTCTCCCCACACCCCACCCCCCGCCGCCGTCTCTCCCCACACCCCACCCCCCGCCGCCGTCCCTCTCTCCTCCCCCCCGCCTGCCCCTCTATCCCACCCCCACCCCCCCCGCCATCTCTCTCCCCCTCCCCCCCCCCCAGCTATCTCTCTCCCCCTCTCCCCCCCCCAGTCGTCTCTCTCCCATCACCCCTTGCATTCCTGTATATTGTATTCTAGGACTATGAATATAATATGGCAGCTTTGCACCTTGGTCTGTGCATTGTGTATAGAGATGAGAATTCTGGGTCTTGTAGTTCAGTGTGCGCGCATTCCGATTTTTCCCCTTGATATATAGATTTTTCGATATATCGATATTTTTGAAATGCCTATATCGGCGTACCGATATGAAAATTAGATTGGGTTTTAGCGATATATCGATATATCGCCGGACCCTACAAGACACTGTGTCACTATGTCAGACCCGAGCTGGGGTGGAATTAGGAGTTACCGATGGGACCATCAAAGAGGAGAGTTTTGAGGCGGGACTTGAAAGAGGCCAGGGAGGGAGTCAGGTGGAGGGACTGCGGGATGGAGTTCCAGAGGTTGGGGGTCGAGTGGCTAAAGGCTCGCCCAGCAATGGTGGGGCGGATGGGTCGGGGGATGTGGAGCAGGCCAGAGCTATCTGAGTGGAGGAGGTGGGTAGGTTAGAAGGGGTTAGAAGGTCATGGGTATAGGGTGGGGAGAGATTGTGGAGGGCTTTAAATGTGAGGACCAGGATTTTGAATTGGATCCTCTGGGTAGTGGGGAGCCAAAGGAGTCGGGCGAGGATGGGGGAGATGGGGTCAGTGCCTTGGGACGTTCTCCTGACGTGAAAGGCACTATACAAATGTAATTTTGTTGTTTGATGTTGTCACAGAGTTTGGAATGGTAGAGGACATGGGCCGTAGAGTTCTAGATCATCTGCAGCCTGTGGAGGGAGGAATTGGGAAAGCCGACAAGAGTACTAGGCATACAACAGTACTTTAAGAGTTGATGGGGGAAAAAGATTTGGGACTTGAATCTTGAGACGAACTTGGAGTACTGAAATGTCAAAGTCCTAAGTTATGAAGTCAAGACAATCAGGGTAATAAAAGGATACTGCTCCAGATCATCAGCATATACATGACCTTAAGATAAACCCTCCAGAAATGACCACCTATGAATAGAGTTTCCCTGATGAGTCTTACCCTCCCAGAGAGTCATACAAGAAGATACACTGCCCAAACACCAAACTTACTGTTTATATAAAGTCTTGGTCCCGGAGGAAATTAACAATTATCCAGTCTGACAGAGTTCCTTTGCAATAGCTGCTTAGGAAGTTGGTGTCTTGTGCACATCATTACTTCCCCTCAATGGAAGAAATGTGAGGTGACAGATCAAACTCAGGCACGTGGTTTCCTCAGGCAGGTGAAACTGAGAAACAACTTTAGGCAAAAGGATGGAGTTTAAGAAAAATACCCTAACCGCATGTGAAACAAGATAAGAAGATTCTTCTACCACCAAACCGTGCACTTTACCACCCTTTGTGCTCAATAAGGACCAGTAAATAACAGTACCAAGTGAAAGCAGTATAAGATAATGGAAGCAATGTAAGATTATGGGAAGCCATAATTTAAATAGGCTCCAACATCATTTTGCTTGAAAACCAGTTTCAGGTCCAACAGTTTGAAGAACTTCAGGTATCTTTCAGGCGCCAGGAACCAAGAGGCTTATTATCAAAGAATATGGGGAGGGAGGAATAATGGGTGAGGAGAGTTAAATTAATTTAGTATGCAGATTGTTTATGTCGAGGAAACTCCTAGGGCAGAGTCAATGGGTCGAGTGATCTGTTTCTGTACTATAGTTTTCTTTGATTCTAGGTCACCACAGGGTGCCTCCCAGTTGTCAGCCTAGCAAAGCAGACGATAAGATACAGTAGCAGTATGGATTCTCAGTGAGTTCAAAGGGAGTCCTTATTCTGCATATAAAGATCTGATGAAAATGCTGACTGAAGCTTTGATCACAGCAATAACAAACCAATTTTTTTCCACATGGAGCTGTAAGCCTCTATGGGTTGATGTATTCCAATTAGCTGGGTTGCCACCACCACCCCTATTAATTGCTCCTAACTTCTTTTAAAAACAACATTGTTCATCAGAAGAACTAGGAATCGAACCTTCTGCACATGCAAAAGCTATTCTGTAATAACTTGTTCTTATAATACCAAGGCTGTTAAGTGGCATCACTTCCTTGCATTCTTTGTCCAACCATGGCAGGCATTGGCAAATTAAATTAAAATATGGTGAAGATGAGAAAATGGCACAAAAGCCTTGCAGACTAACTGACAAGAATACACTCGATCTCAATAAGCTTCAAAGAAGCTCCTGCATCGTGGCTTGGCTCTGCTGGCTCCTCATCCTCTAGTCGATTGACATTGACGATCCTCGTTGTCACTTTTAAATCCGTAGTTGCCCCACCCTATTTCTGCAAACTTCTATAATCTTACTGTGTCGGTTGCTCCCTCCAATTAGCAAACACTGGCCCACTTTGCGTCTCCCGCCCAATGTGCCTCTACTGCTGGTGAATAAGTGTTTACCCCTTTTACCCCACTCTGTAAAACTGCATAACTTCATCCCACTGTCCCTTCCTCTCTACTTTCAAAAACGACCTTAATTCTTCCTCTTCAGCCAAACTTTTGGCCACCTTCCGTTTCCTTCGCTCAGCTCCCACCAGGCCCCACCCAGCTCAGGCTCATAGCTGTGTGATGAGTTTTGAGATATCTTCTATATAAATGTAAATTGTTGTTGTTGCATTGAATGAAGGTCTGTACATTTCAGTAAGATTCCCAGACCGCTTAGTTTTTGTTAAACAAGAAGAAGTAGTATTCTGTGTTGGATAAATCAATATTTTAATATGAAGGCGTTTTTTCAAAGCGCCTACCTCGACAAGGACCAGAGTTCTTTAAAATAGGTCAACATTTTTACTAAAGAATTTTTGAAATCATATTTTCTTTGAATCAAACAAAAGGAAGGAATGATACTTTGACTTAAATTCATGATAAATTGGGCAGCAAAAATAGTGCAGCGGGTAGGATAGCAGCTCGGTCAGATTTACGGCCTCAAGTCACATTTTTGTAGTATGCATGTGCTGCAGGCAAACCGCTAACAGTAATAAATACCAATTTCAGAAACAAAAGCAATCTTGGTGCAGCCAGTGGCTATATTACAACAGCAGACAGAAACAGATGAAATAGGGCCCAATATGCTTTTTTCTATTTATGCAGTAAACCAAAGGACCACAGAATCTCCTTGTAGGGAATTAAACATCATGACATGTAGCATTTTTCTCATCATTGACTTGCCATTCTATTATGGCCTTTTACGGCCTTTCATTCCTAGTCCCTGCTGTGTGTTATATATACTTTGTGGTCGAAATAAGATTTTGCTTGAATCTCCAAATTAAAATACATAATCATTAAAACCATTACCTTAGAAAACCTGCTTGTCTTCTTTGAAAAATGTAGTTGAATATTGTATTCAAGTTTCACGTGCCCATATATAACGATTCTTGATGCATACTCTCCTCCTTTATTCTTGTCTGACTAATACCTTGGATCTTATGATGAGGTTTAGACAAATGTTAAAAGTATACTGAGGAGGTTTTATATTTGATCATTTTGAAAATCCAGCATATTTAGATTTTCCTGCACAGCACAATCTTTCCTCCCTTCCCCCCAAACTTCTCTCAGCAGAAGAGCATAGATTAACCAAGTGCAAGAAAATTTAAATTCACTGACAATCCACAAATGTTTGTGTTCTGGGCACAATTGGTTGGCATGTTTCACCCACAAAATACAATTTACAGTATATCCTGTAAAGCGCTTCCTCCAGACATGAAAGACACTCTACCAAATACTGTATACAGATTATTGTTATTGTTAATAAATTCATCCAGCTTGTTGGCCGAGTAAATCCCATTCAACATTGGTCAGTGAGTTTATAAAGGGGAAAATCCCTTACAGTGAAATTTCTAGCACTGAGGCGGAAATGCCGACACCATTTTATTCTGCATTGTTTCAAATCTAAAAGCGTTCCTATATTGATCACATATAGCGTGCAGATGGCCTGCCTTTAACAAGTGATGTGGTGGGTGATGGGGGAGCTTGCAAGCTAAATTCAATAATAGATCCTGCAACCAAGTGCATAAATAGAGAAGGGAGAGGCTGAATCTGCATGGGAGGAAGAAGTGATCATGGTATTTTATCTCTTTCTCAGTTTAGCTGTGTTCCCCTGTTCTTTTCGTAAGGAAAAGTCACTGTTTTCTCTCCAAGGACCACCTACATCATTGCCATTGTTCTAATTGAGGAGAACTCCGTAACATCACAACTCGGGAGTTATTGTCCTAATTGAGGAGAACAGCACAGCAATGTCATGCAGGGGCTATTGTTGAAGTCGAAGACATCATGGCAGCCCCATGCAAGCTACTAGCTGTAGCTGAGAAAAAAAAACCTAGCGCTAGCTTCACAGGGGTCACAGCGCTAATGAAGTACAGCATCCTGATTACACACAAGAGCCATTGTTCCAGCCAAGATCTGGGTGGTAACATCGCACAGAAACCACCATTCTAGCTGAGAACAGCAGAGCAAAATTACATTGTTCTACCACAAAATATTTCTGTGCTTTTTGGCTGTCCAACCTGAGATTCCGTCAGGAGCTCATTAACGCGGAAGAGATTAAATGATGCAAACTGCAATGAAAAACCTCATGTATTGTTTCTGATGTGCTGCAAAGACATCATTGGGGCTTTGAAAGGGTTAAAAAAAACAAGTTACCATCTTATGCCAGAATTGCTGTGGGAAGGAAATTCTATTGCTATTTAATTGTCTGCACTTCACAGCAACTTACTCTACCAATATGGAGACACTAACAGCAATAAGAGTGTGAAATGGCTGTGAAACAAAATGTCTCAGCGACTGCCAAGAACGCCTTGTTTGTATAGATCAGCTTACATTTTGCCCACCCATCATATTGACATACTCGAGCTCAATCCATAGTGACTATTTCTATGTTTACTAAACGAATCATGCACACTTCTAATTTGCAGAAAAGGTATTATAATTATTCACACAACGGAACACAAGGTTGCCGAGCATTGTGCTGTAATCAGACACCCAATTGCATGTGAAAATCAGTCAGGAGAAATAAAAGAAGAAAGCTGTGATTTTTTTTTAAGCTACATTATCTATCTGCTTTGTGAGCACCAATGAAGAGTAAATGATTTGATTGACTTGACTGGACATAATATTAATGGAATTACTGACAGCTCAGAGAAGAAGACATCATTTTTTGGGCTCAGTGGATTTGTCAGCTGCCTTGGAAGCATGATTCCAGCTCTTCACATCCTTGCTGCACCTAATTCACCAGGACAGGCTCATAATTAAAGCAAATGAACTATTTACACTTGCAACTACTACCAGGGGAAGGATGACATCAGCAGGAAGGAACGAGTGGGAAATTAAATTCTTCCCACTTCTGTCAGCTCTGCCCTCATACAACATATTAACAGTAATTTTATGAAGCGTCAAACACAGGAATAAATACCGTGGGTGAAGCAATTAGGTGTTGCTATTGAGTTAAACTGCTCGCGTTAAGGTTACTGAATATAAATTATGCAGCTGAAAGCAAGCATATGTTATAGTGCTCAACAGTTGCTAATGTTACCTAATCATTAATTTGCGGATCAGTAAATTAATCCATGGCAGCCAGCTCCTTCTGCAACTCAGTTTGTATTTTAAAATAAGCACTGTGCCATAACAACAATAGCACAATCATTCACTGCCTGCCTGCAGCTCAATGGAATCCAGCTTATATTACATCAATTTTCCACAAAGGAAAATGTATCTTTAATCTTTGTTAAGATGTTCAGTACTTTTCTTTGCTGAAATGGACATGATCTTTGTTAATAAATAGAATAATGAGGATATGCTAAAGACCAAAGACAGAGCCAATCTCAACAGAGTTTTTGTAACAAAATGTCAACCTCGTTGATGCGATGGAGCTCAAATGGAGGGGCAACTGTGATAAATTCTGTTTGTGGCTGTAAGGAAGGAACAGTTATTATCTAACACCACTTTCGTTTTATATTTTTCACTTGTTGCTTTTATTTTTACACAATTCTAATAAAGCAGGCATTTGATGGATTGCATGTCTTCTTGGAAACCAATTTTTGTTGTTTTTGTTTTCTTATATAGAAATAATGTTTTGCTTAAGAACTGTTCCCGGACCAAACTGCCCTTGAGGTGCAAATTTGGAACTCGCCCACTTAATCCAGAAATGTACATGTGAGACTGTGAGGTTGTTGGTATTACTCAAAATATTGAAACATGTTAATTCACTGCCCCTTTCCAATCATATCACACATATGGTCACCTTTCCCCTCAGCATCCCCCCACCACCCCCTCACCAGTGCCTTCCCCTTGACTGTGCTTAGTCAGCTGTGTGAAGTGCTTGGCAGTTCATCACATTATAGATTCTTTGTATCTACTTGCAATTATCCAATTCATGGCATTTCTTAACAGAACTGCTAAATAAATATAATGCTTGCATTTGATATAATGCCTTATCACATCTTTGAGACATCAAAGTGCTTCAAGGAATTTACTGTAAAGTGAATTGACTGTATATTTTGTGGGCGAAATGCAGCAACTAATTGCGCACAGTAGTGTCCCACAAAGCCATGATCGAAGTGATCAATTTATTATTCTTATAATTGTTTTTTGAAGGAATTATTACCCCTGGGAAAGTGATCCGCTAATCGACTAACAATCGAGCTTCTACTTACTGCTAGGTAAACAGAGGCTTGTGGAGTAAGGAAATATGTCCAACATTCACCCTGCCAAAGAGCCATATCACATCATCAAGATGTCTGAAAGCTCTTCACAGGATATTCTATAAAGTGGAATGACTCTGTATTTTGTAGGCAAAGTGCAGCAATCAGTTGTGCTCAGCAATGTCCCATAAACAGCAATGGAGTGAGTGACCAATTTTACTTGGGATATTATTCACCAAGTCACCAGGAAAACAAACTCCTTATTCTTATCAAATAATGCCATGGGATCTTTACCATCCACCTACACAGGCAGATGAGTGCTCAGTTTATTTAATATCTCATTCAAAGGACGGTATCTCCGACAGTTTAGCACATCCCCAGCATTACATCGGAGTGTCAGTGTGATTCCAAGTGTTGACATGAAGCTTGAAGCTCACACCTTCTGACTCAGAGCTGAAAGTTCTACCACTGAGTCAGGCTGACATCGAAGAATATAACTGGTAGAAAACCAGAAGAAGTTAGTCCGCAGCCCTCTATTCCTCTCAAAGGTTTACAGATCTCGAGGGTGATGACAATTTACACACATCCTGAAGAGCAGTGCTCCAGATTACCCCAGTGGTCAAGAAGGTTACCAAAGGACTGTCATTAACAGATCAGTTAAGATTACAGCACCGAGAACCACTTCAGTGCTTCACAAATAGCTTCAACATTATATTTACACCTCTCTCATGCAAATATTTAGACCTATCGCCTTCCACATGCAGTACATCAAATGTACTGTGATTCAATTACAATTGTAACAAATCCTTCACAAAAATATATCATCAGAGCATTCATTAGCATACAGTACAATACAATTCAGACTTTTCTGGCAATATTTGAAACTAGAAACAAGACAAAGGATGTCCATCCTATCTCGCAAATACTTTGCTTAATCACAACCGATAGCCATGTAGATCAGTTTCATCGCCTTCCTGATGGGCTGACATATCTTTCGTGTTTGTTTGCTTATGTTTTGCATCATCTACTCATTGTTGAGCAACATACCACTCCATTTATTTCCAATGGGGGTTTAAGATAGGTATATACTGAATGAAGGTTATGTGTTGAATACTGAGCTATTCATTAGACCTACATATTTCTATGGCAAACTGAGAGCTGAACTGAAATCCGAACAGTGTCGCAGCTTAAAACTGCACGCTCACCTGCTTTTGTTCCTCGCCTAAACCATCCCACATCGAGGCAACAATTTTTGAAACTTCACCAAAGGTGGCATTTGGGTTTTGGCCCTTGATGGCTGCTTGAGTATCGCGAAAGAACAGGGCGTAGGCAGACACCGGCTTCTGGGGCTCATTGGGATCCTTCTTTTTCTTCTTTTTTGGAGTTTTGGGTTTCTTTCCCACATCTACAGCTGCTCGTTTCTCACCACCATTCATCTGTTGCATGAGATAAAGAACAATCTTTAAATGTATTGAATTCCGCTGTTTATTTAACCTGCTGCAATTTCACGGCGCAGAGAAAAAAAGAACATTGGGTTGAATCTGCGAGATTCAATAAAGGATTTGCAAATAGCGAATCCCAGACCTATCAGTTCAGACCCTGTGGCACACTGCTTTGGACACCTGTTTCATGGAAACTGGAAGTGAGATTAGTGTTCGAGCTATGACACATCCAGATTCACTTTTCAAAAATCCTTTTGTAAATCTTGCAATTTAACACGAGTGATTCATCTGCTATGCTGTGTAACCTAAATCAGTCACATTTCTAGTTTGACTTTCAATATACTGTATTATACTGTACCGTTTTAAGGTTCCATTCTAACATGCTGTAGTCAAAGTAAGTGTTAAGCACTGTGACTATAGATATAACAATATAAGCAGAGATACAAACAGAAATGTAATTTTGCCATTGAGCATTTGAATAAAAATGAATTCCTTACATTTGTCACAGCATAGTATCTGAGAATTTAATGTTTATTATAAAGTTAAATTGCATTTTTTTTGTCAAGGAAATATAGGATTGTTTGTAAGTTTTGCAATTCTGTATAAATCATAAGCATCAGAACAAGTGACTTTCTTCAACCCTTCACCACATGTTGCAACCACACATTTTTTTTCAGCATATGCACAACCCCGATAAGCCTATAAGAAGTACTGTGCAAATGAGATGTACAGCGACCTCATAAAATATGTGCATTTCTGTAAACTTTTGAAAATGCAACAATACAAATTGAGTTACTCAAACATCCGCATAAGGAACTGTGATAAAAAAGTGCTAAGTACTGTCTGAAATGTAGTTACGGTTTTTAAACCGTAACTCATTGTGATGTGCTATGGCTTGAGTCTATTGTAACCAATCTGCTATCTGTTAAATGTTTAATACAAATTACATTAGACTGTAACTTTTTTAATTATTAAGGTACAACAATCTGAAGCTTACAGCAGTCAGCATTGCTCCTCCAAAGTGTTTCTCTCCTCTCCTTTGCAAAAGAGCTGAAATACACCCACTGCTCCCCCCATCAAACACACATCAACAACAACAACAACACCAACAACAAAATTACATTTAGAGAGCACTTTTCACGGGAGGACGTCCCAAGGCGCTGAACAGTTAGGTCGGGACCCAAACAGAGCCCACTCTTATACACAAATTTAACACACATACGCACCCTTATACACTATTTCTTTTAGATATCAACACTTTAGCTTGACCGGATACCTAGTTGATCAAAATGTTCCAGGTTTGAGTTCAAATTAAATATGTTCAGTAATTTTATACTGACCAAACCCAACAATTATTCCAATTCACGAACGTGTGACAACTAAATGACCAACTGTAAGTGAGTTCAAACATTACAGATTTGTTTGTGTGGGTTGCTCTTCTCTGCTCCCATAGCACCTCAATCTATGCCGTTGACCTCACCTTCAGTGTTATCAGTAGTGGTACAAGCAATATGAGGAAACCACATAGTCTCACGGTTCAACTCACGTCCCTGCTACTGTTAAAATGTTCCATTGTGTTCAAAGCATGTTGTGATCATTCAGCATCTCCCTCTGCTTTTCTAATCTGAAGTGCCATCAATGCAAACATTACAAAGGAGAAACTACACAAAACATCAGTCAGACAACTATACGTATATACATGTGTTAGGGGCCCCTGAGACAGTCTACATCTGATATCAATTAGATGAATACTGGCAAAATGGAACGGTGCAAGATTTTCTTAACCACAGCAAGATAGAGAAATGATTCAAGGAATTAATGTCTCCTGGAAGATTAACTTCCAGTTTGAGGAGAGGCTCTCTGATTTTTATGGAACATAGGTTCTCAAACTGTGGGGTGAGCCTCCTGTGTGTGTGTGTGTGTGTGTGTGCATGCACGTGCTTGTGTGTGGGTGAGTGTTGCAGTTGTTTGCTGTTGTGATTTTCTGAAGTGTTTGTGCAGCTTTATTTTGGCTGCTGCGATTTGTGTTCTTTTGGGGTAAAGCCATTGGGTAGCATGGAGGAGGCTTTGTGAAGTAGAATTGGTGCTTTTGATGCTCATATTCTTATTGTAACTGTATTGATCATATCCCTTCTACTTTGTTGCACGTTTTTCTTGCAGAGTATGGGATTTTCAGTTCTTTGTGTTGTCTTTGTGAACTGTGGGAGGTATAATAGTTTACTTTGGCTAAGGGAGGCTCACAGTGACAAAGTATGAAAACCCCTGTTATAAACATTCCATTACATTGTTTCATCCACAAAATATACAGTCAATTCACTTTAGAGTATATTCCATGAATCGCTTTGATACATCTCAGGAACGTGTTACGGCGCTATATCAAATGCAAGGATGATTATTCTTATCATCTTTATATGATCTGTTTCCAACATTCCTAGTCCTTCAAATAACAAATATATTCATTTTAAACGAATAGTCATTCACCTGATTCAAAGGACAAGAAAAACGCATCTATTTGTAGCCTGTGTTCCAAAGCGGTCAAGAAATAGAAAATGCATGATCACCAGTTCTGATTCACTGAATGTTCGGACAAACTGCACTTTGAAGCATTTTGTGCCATAACACATTCACTGTGGTACACAAGTACCTCACAAACATAACATTAAATATTGTATGAACAACTACAATACATTACATTTGTATAAAGCCTTTCATGTCAGGATGATGTCCCTTGGTGCAGGACAGTCAGGGATCAGGACAGGAGCTGGTGGTTGGGATCAGGAGGGGTAGAAGGTAGGGAGGATAGGAGGTCGACCAAATTTGACACGTTTCACCCACAAATATACAGTCATTTCACTTTGCAGTGTATGCTGTGAAATGCCTTAAGATGTCTGGAAGACATGAAAAGCGCTACAGTAAAAACCTCGATAATCCGGCATGGTTGGGCCAACGCACCTCACGGATTTCAGAGTTTGCCGGTATTTAGAACCTACCTAGAAATGACTTGGGAAGTTCCACCCCATACACTAAGTGTGCTGTAAACCCAGAACTGAAGCAAAACAATGCCCGAGCTCTACTCACAGCGCTAGATGACGTAGCAGTGATGTTTTGAACTACAAGCAGCTGTTCCAAACTTCGGGATGATTTGCTGGGAGATCTAAAAAAATCTAATACTGTAGGTGTTTTGAAATCTTGTCGGTTTTAGAGAGTTGCTGGCTTTCGGTATAACCAATGTATATCAAATGCAAAGATTATTATTTATGTTACATTCTGTTTTGTTGGTTATCGATGCATACGTTTTTAAAAATATTGGGCCAGTTCAGACCACATTACAATAGATATGCAAAGTTTGCAAATACAAAGTGAGATTTACATTGACAGCGCAGTATACGTCTTGATGTTAGAATGATTATGCAAATGGAGTTTACATGCAAAATCAACCAATGTAAGCTGGAGAGGCAAGCAGCTGCTACTTAAATTCTGCACCTTCAATTGGTGGAACCATTGCTGAATATGAAGCCATGTGCGCCCAAGCTGCAGATAGAAAGATGGCGGCAATGCTCCCACACATTTCATGCTGAGCTGCGTTGCCCACTGGGAAGCTCATAGGGAGTTTTTTTGTACCTACCATCCATTAGGTGAGGGCTCGAACCAAGCTGAGATTTCCATTCTTCCCACCTACACATGCAAATACCAGAGATAAGATTGTTGGAATGGAATCCACACTCTCTCCCTGGAGGGACCCCTAGTGCCTACTACTTTCTGGAATTATGTAAGCGGATGTGCCCCCCACATTCCATTCCAACAATCTATCTTCGGGAATTCCATGTGTAGGTGGGATGCATGGAAATCTCAGTTTTGTTTGGATGCTCTTAGGATGGTGATAAAAAAAACAAGCCAGAGACAATGAATGTTACCCAATAGGAGCAGTTTTCATTCTTTGAAATATTAATTCCAGTTAATGTATAACAAGCCATGATAATCGTTCCACCCTTTAAATCAATATTTACCTTCAATATTCATGGCTCTATATCTACATTCTGATTGGATTCATGAGATCCAATAGCGCTGAGCACACAAGATACATGTGCAAACAGTCTTTCAGCCCAAATGTAAAGTTAAAAGCAAAACACAACAAAAGTAAACGTTTAATTTTAAATACATGCGCAACTTGTTTTACTGAGATTTAATCAACTGGAACCGGTTCCTCGTCCGTGCTCATTATAGGACTCTGCGACCCATGTCCACCAGCGCTCCAAGTTCTGTGACACCCTCTCCCATTCTCACCTGACTCCATTCACTCCCCATTATCCAGAGGATCCAATTCAAGATCCTGGTCCTCACATTTAAAGCCCTCCACAACCTCATCCCACCCTACATCTGTAACCTTCTAACCTCTTACCAACCTTCCCTCCAGAAGGGTGTTTGAATGTTCCACCACATCTTCAGATGATTTTTTCCATATTTCCATAGGTTTTGCTTGGGTTGTTAGTCTTAAGTTATCCCCTGACCCCCAAGAAGATTAAATTCTCCCCCAGTAGATTCAGTGACATAGGTCATTCAACCTAAGTCGAATAGGTTAGAAAATTGTTACTCTTTTTCACATCTGAACCAATACGGAGCTGTCGAAATACCATAGTTAACCTTTATCAGAGTTGATATGGATTACAGCAGGTCAGAAAATCATCATTTTGTGGAGAAAGAGAAGGCATTTTTTTGCTGCCCTGTACTTTTGTCACATGTGGCGACATACCTACTGAACTAAGAGGTTTTTGCTTTGATAATGGCTATTTACACCCCATTTATCCTTAAGGAGTTTGGGTAGTACAGTACATGGCATATTCTAACTAAGTATGATTATGGATGGAGAAATCAGCCCGAGATTGTCAAATCCATTTCTTTCAGGAAAAATTGTGTTGTGAGATTGACCATGCTCAGAAAGGATTTTTTTTTCTATTTCAGATCCTATTCTAGTAGAGTTTCTATTGGGGCTTTGATGTATAGGTACAAAATGTCAGACATTTTCTACATGTAGAATTCATAAAGATACGAGATTAATTTGCATTCAACCTAAGCACTGAACATATTCCTTTTTTTAAAATCAATTTTTCATCCAACAGAGTATCAGTATCAGTATATATATTTTTTAAACTCACATAAGTAACTTTAATGTTCTTTGCCATTCCTTCCTAATCCTATATGTTTCTTAAAAATCATATTGTTCAAATTATAATTGCTGGCGACATGATTGAAACTGACTTGGAGGAATTCTTGAGCCCAAGGGCACATTAACATATGCCGTTGAATTAACAAATCTCCAAACCACCTTGGGTTAATGACAGTTCTCAACTGATGTTAATGCAGGGTTCTCATACTGTCAGGCTCACTGACACCTCCTAGCTATTTAATTTGAAACTTTACATAGAATTATGGAATCTTAGTAATTATAGGATAACAGGATGTCCTTTGACCCAACTGGCTGGTGCTATATCATCCACTGGAGCCATCTACTCTAATCTCAATTACCTGCACTTTCACATAACTGAAAGCTTTACGCACCTTGGCTGTCTCATCCGTTTCATCTTCATGGACTGAGCTGGACGGTGACGGGGTAGCTGACTTGCTTCCTGGAGGGGACGGTGAGCTGTGTTGGATAGCATTTCCTCCCATATTAAGACCAAGTTGTGCACTAAGCTGGGACTGGTTTATAGTGGTCAGCTGACCGTGCTGCATTACTCCCGACTGTCTGATGTCTGTAGATCGGACAGTGGGTCTCATAATTGACATCTGTGGATGAGTGCTGTAATGGGTGGTCTCTGTGTTTCCCAAATCATGCATCTGGAAAAGAAAATGATTGGGGGGGAAGGGAAGAGGGAATAGAAATAATAAATAAAATTGTACTGCACAAAAAACACACATATTTACATTGAGATGGATAGCATGGATAATACCATGTTATATCCTACATGTGTTATTTGGGGATTCATCTGAAGTCATGTGACTTGTTAAAAAAAATAGCATAAACGAATGTATGAAAATAAAAGTAGTCTAACTGGGGTAGTTTAACCAAGGAAGAAGAATGTCAAAGCAATTTGCGTACATGTAGTTTGGAATGGTGAGAGATAAGAATGCTAAATTTTAATGTCCTATTTCCAGTCACCGTACAAAGCAGCCTGAGTGCACAGAGAAGAGCACTAAGCAATCCTACTGTGGAGTCACTGCACTTCCCTGATCTCAACCGCAGAAACCTGCTGTCTGCTGCCTCAGGTAACATTGTCCATTATATATATTTCCAGCAAGCGCTCTGCAGAGTTGATAATACAAACCATTGGAGGACATTCTGTACAATGACCTTTTTGTACACTGCGATCTGTGGTGAGATATCCGGAGTTTATTTTATTTAGTCCCCTTTGACAGACTTTTAGTGAAACATAATTTGTACAATATGCACTATATTTATAAATATTTCAGACACCAAGATATCTAAACAATTACATCAGGTTAAAATAAAACATTGTTACATCTATTGTGATTAAATAAGCACTACTGTTACATAACTGCGTACCCTGCATTTCAAATAGATATTTTGAACCTGAAATCGCACCTGGGTTTAGCCTTCAGGTCATGTCTTTAAACATCAGATGGTGCGGAATATCAATAAATAATTGTTCATTCTTAATTTGAAGATGGTATTTACCAGTACACTTTTAAGAACTACAGAAAATGGCTTCGCAAATTAAGACTACATGAAAGAATCTACCAAGATTTTACAGAATCTGGAATTTTAAAGCAATGATCCTAACATGTATCATCCAAATGCAAGTGAAGAAAATAACTTAAGCAAGTTCTGAAAGTGGATCCATACCTTGGGTTACGATAACTTACAAGCAGAAGTAAATTATTTAAACCCATATCCACAAAAAAAATCCAGTAAAATGGTCTTAACACAAGCTGAACTGAAGGAAACCTCCCAATGATATATAATAATATAATAATTCTTGCATTTGATGTAGCGCCTTATCACTTTGGTGATATATTTCAAACTGCTTCAAACACGTACTGTAAAATGTAATGCCTGTATATTTTATAGGCAAATGTGGCAGCCAATTTTGGCACAGCAATGTCCCACAAAGTTTAGCCAAGGTAGCTGCTGAAAGCCGATGAGGTGCTATAGGAGCAAAGAGGAAACCAGAAACGTGTGTCAAGTGGTGTCAGTTTCTCACAAATCCCAGAACATATATTGATAGTAGATTAAGTAGAATTGGGAAGTGAATTAGCTAGTGATCATCCACTGACTCTCTCAGCTCAGGGAATAGTGCTCCACGCTGGAAAAGATGAGGAGAAACTTACCTCTAAACCCAAATAGAATAGTCACACAGATAGTATTCCCTCACAGAGAGTACCTATCCCTGTGGTAGATGGTATTAAAGGTTGATTCAGGGTGGGCCAACACTTTTACATTATATGTTGCAAAATGCATTGAACTTGCAACCATCCACTTGTTTGTTTGGATTCATGATGTCTCACAACTCGTTTCAAGTCATCGATTTAAAAACATAGACAAACAACTTCAAGGAACTACTCGACGTTTTATAATCACTGGTTGTGAAAGATTAAAGCCTGACCTACACTTAACTGATTTTCCAAAAAATGATTCGAGTAAATAACACGGAGCAAACATTCAGTATTTTTTTCAATGCAGTGCAAGTGGTTTATGTAGACATTTCCGTCACCTAACCTTAAAACCACCACAACAGCTGGCTTGTGAAAAGTGAGACTTTAGTCACACAAGTATATGACATTGTAAAGATAATACTAAGCTGATACTTTCAAAAACAATTCAGACATTACCCCTCCTATGAATTTTAAAACAGCTATGTTTATTAGGGGAAAAGTGAATGGAGGACACAGTGTAGATATATATACTGTATATGCATATTTGTGAGGATATGGAATGCTGTGTTCATTGTGATCCTGTTAGTATTTTTTTCATTTACAAAAAACATATGGTTCAGAGGTTATTTATGTTACATATTTGTAATTGGTTCAGATGTTATTAATGTTAGGTCCATTACGAATGACTGCAAGGAAGAATAAACAAGTGATCCACTGATGCGACAGTGCTCTTAACATCCAGAAGGGCATCCAAACACATCTACTCACGTGGTGTTTCCTACACAGGGAACTGCAAACTAAACAGTTGGTTACAGCGTATGTTGCACATTCAGCTCCTTCTGGTGTTAAAAGACAGAGCCCTGTGCTGGGTACAGGATTGCTTTGACCCCATGTGAAAGAGTTGTAAATTGACCCTTTATTCTGTCTTAAGAGTTTGGACAATTACCACCATGTAGTTTGCCTGAAAAAGACAATGCTAATATTGCCAGTGCTTTTTTCCTCAGGGTTTTCTGAATGGATAGCCTGCTCAATAATCCTTGCTGCGTTAAACAATTTCAGTGAGTCAGAAACATACCCAACAAAAACAAATTGCATTTGTATAGCACCCTTCACACATTGCAGCGTCTCAAAGCGCTTAAAATGCAATTTACTCCTCACAAGTGCACAACAATTTTCCTGTCACTTCTATGGTTGGGAATAATCTGTATGGTGAGGTATTTGGTGAAGCAAGTGAGAGAGAGAGAACAAGAGAGAAGGGGATGGAGAAAGGAATGAGAGGGAGAAAGGAATGGGAGGGTGGGTAGATAGGTAGGGTAAGCGTGTGATTCACATGTAATTAGATTTTACTGAGACAAGCAATTAGTTCTAATGGTAAACATCGTACTGTATGTGTAGGTCACCACCACCAAGACCACTAAATGTCCTGAATTTACCAGCAAAGAGTAATCTCTGCAGTGCTATCTATTGAAGGGTTCACTTTACCATTAATACAATACTTTGTGAAAAAAAACATTTGGTTCTATTCCAAGAACTTTTATTTCCAGATGTTTTATTAAGCACACACAGTTGTTCCTGCTGTGAAGCCAATGGTATGAATGAAATTAAGAGACTTTTTGAAAAAAATACAAAACACAATTTCTGACACAGAATTCCAATGACATGAATCGCAAATTGCCTTCAAATAAAAACAAGAAAGAAAACAAGTAGCGACGGCTTGAGTCGTATTGTTGGATCCAGGAACAGAATTGTTTGTCTTTTAACACCAAATTTGAAGCTGTGTATACATTTATAATTACTATAGCATCTGGTGGAACCTATGCAAATTAATCTTTTAAAGGCACGATTGCTGGCATTGTTGTAGCTATTTACATAATTGTTTAATATCATATAACACAGACAGATGTTGCACTAACCCTTAGTGGTCTGAGCAGACAATCTGAGAACCTTGTAGTGCTTTTAAAGAGTGTGCAATTAATGAACGATTGCTCCAATACTAATCCTTGCATTTGACATAGCGCCTTGTCATGTCTTCGAGACTTCTCAAAGCTCTTCACAGAATATACCGCAAAGTGAATTGACTGTATATTTTGTGGGTGAAACATGGCAGCCAATTGTGCACAGGAGTATCTTTAATGTGCTTCATTCTGTGTTCAACTCTTCTGCAGGACTCTAATCCAGTATATCAATCAGTTCAGAAAACAACCCAATGGTCTGATGTAGCATTAACCTTGCAGGTTACAGATATGAATCTTGATCTGCACTGAATTAGCTGATCTTAGCCCACGGTTGTAGTAGAGATGCTAGAATTGATCTCTGTGTACCTGCATTAGGGAGAGATAAATCAGCCTGAGTTCAGGTTGCTCAATTGCTCATATTCTTCAAATGATGTGTGTGTGTGTATATGTGTGTGTGTATAAGGGGGTGGGACATATGATTAGGTGCACTAATCTGCCAACACTTACACTGTCAAGCCCAATTGAGAGGTACTGAAGGGCAACCCTGTCACAGTGGGACAAAAAGGAGTAGAAAAACGACGAAAACAAAGGAGTTGAGAAAGGAAAATATAATTTATTAAGGTACAATTGGGTAGGAGAGACTGTTGGGTGAGAATAAATTTGTGGGAAAATAAACACTGCAATAAAAGGTCTTATCCGTCTGGGAAGGTTTTGATTTACGGCTAGATGCAAAACTAGCTAAATAGCTGCTCTCACTGGTATGGTATGCAAAACTAGGAATGTTTGGGGCGATTACGGAGATTGTGTTTTCTAGCTGTCAAGGTTTTCTAAAGCACCATTTTGATCAGAAATCTATCTAATCCCTGACAACAACCACTTTCACTTCACGTCGAGAAACTCTTCATTTTTATGCAAAGGCCTATCATTATTACTGTCATTTTGGCATAATGTATATCAAAACACTTGTATCTTGGCTGTAAGTAGTGACTACTGCTTTGCTGTGTCTGTTCTGGGCCAGCTGTTCCTCTCTGCTGCATATTGTACAGCAGTTGGTGGCCGGGGAAACGAATGTGGGCAGCCCCGAGGCGCTGTTTGTTAATGTTACTTACCAGCTGCTGCTTATGTGGTGTTAGCAAGCAGGTCTGGAAGTGTGCCAACTTTCAACAGAAGAAGTGAGGTGTCTCTGAAGCCTTTCCATTTACCCCTGGCTGTCATCACTTGACACTGAACAGTGGTGAGTGTGATCCCCAGGGCTACTGAGAGAGACTGCTGGAGTTGATTGTAACTACAGCCTACTGGCCCTGCTTACATGCTGCTCACCATGTACTGCTAGCAAAGACCAAAGCAAAACTCAGCAGATGTCTGAATTTTTGATGCATATTTACATGGGAGTTCTGTATGCAAGTACAGTGTATCCACCAAGACCTTTTACTTCCTATTTTTCTTCCTGCAGTGCCCTGAAGAACAACTGAAACATGTGGAAGAATGATAATAATTGTGTTTAGAAGTACAGTACTTAATTGTTTTCAGTACAAGTGTTTAGATGTTCAGAGGATTGGTGTCAGCACCATCGTTTTCACAGCAGATAATGTTCCATCGCCATGTGCAGTGTGACATCTTATCTTGCATAACATAGAGTCAATTAACTTTTTAAGTATATTCTGTGAAGCGTTTTGAGACTTCTCGAAGATGTGAAAAGGTGCTACACCAAATGCAAGGATAATTTTTCATAGAATCATAGAATTATACAGCAGAGAAGGAGGCCATTAGGCCCACTGTGTCTGTGCCAGCTTTTTGGAAATTGCTGTCCAAATCAATCCTACTCCCCCATGCTATCCCCATAGTCCTGCAAACTTGTCCTCCCTAAATAATGATAGACTTCTTTTTTATTATTAATATTATGATTGAGTAACAAGGCAAAATGCATCTCTGACAGCTTGCACCTCCTCCATAGCCTCTTTTCACTGTTTTGTAACAGGGGGTTAAGAGTACTTTTGGACACCTTGTAGAACCAATACTGTAGGGAACACACAGCCTCTTAATCATCTATATTATTTTAGAAAAGAATGAAAGCAATTCCATTGCATTGCATTGGAATCATTAAACTGTAGCTTTTTCCTGATTCTCCCTTCCCCCTCTTCTAGTTTTCCTCCGCTACTGTATTGGGCTCTCACAATAGTGGCACCTAACATTTATAATAATAATAATAATAATAATAATCCTTGTATTCGACAAAGCACCTTATCACATCTTTGAGAAGTCTCAAAACATTTCACAAAGTTTACTGTAAAGTGAATTGATTATATATTTTGTAGCTAAAATGCAATAGCCAAATGCACACAGCAGTGCCCCACAAACAGTCGTGGACTGAGTTACCAATTATGATACCTATATAAATTTACATATACAGTACTGTATGTGAAATCTCTATCAAGTGTTACTTGATAGTAGACAGAAGCAGGGTTCCTGGTTAATCATTTTCCTCTCGTGAGCAGTTAGCTCAACATAGCTCAGGAATTCAGTCCCTATCAGTGTAGCTGGGTCCGACTGAGTATTTTTGGTTCCTGTTTTTTGCATTTACTTAAAAATTCTCAGCACGGGTCAATGGCGGTTAATTTGGGGAGTCATGGATTCCATTCACTGTAACTAACATCCAAGCACAAATTGACTACTTGCTCACTTGTACATTCTAAATCATATTTGCCACTGTTTTATTTCCAATTTTGCAGAAAGTTTAAGAGTACAATTAGGAATCTAGCTTTAAAAAGTTTAAAAAAATTGAAATGCAAATACATTTTTTTTTATTGAAAAAATGCGCAGTCTTTTGAGAGCAATTGCATTTGTCTTCTGCAGCACTGTTTCAGAGAGATTCTGGTAAGAGTAAAAAAAACATGCCTCTATATAGGAGTGGTTGGCTGAGTGTATTTTCAACACAACCACAGGTGCAAAACTAACATTGGGAATTATTTTCGATGTCAGAAACATCACAATGAAGGTGTTTCTGAAAATCATTTTGAACAAAAATTGCAAGATTTATTGCAACAGTTTGCTTCTCATTTGTTACTATAAGTAGCTCTCTGTCTTTCCTGTAACACTTTGGTAAAGCTAAGTGAAGCTTTCCACTTCATGCTGTTGCACAAGACTAATTAAGTCTATGTTGGCTTGTGTGCAAACTAAAATGTGCAGAGCAAATAACTCGAGCAATGTTGTTAATTAACCCATCAGTGCCAATTGACAATTGCTACATTAAATACTTGCAAATGTGCTGTTAAAATGTTGCTGCATAATTTGTCTCCTCAATCGGATAAAATGTTGAATTGGCCTGTGTTAAATCATTGCTATATTGTGCTTAACTTGATTGCAACCCCTCATAAGTGAGGACTGAAGACATGCCAATGAGAGTTGAGTGACTTGTAAAACTGCCACGGTTTATATTTCGAGGAGAAAAGTCATCAGTCACTGGTAAAGAACACATCTCTTCTTGTTTAAATGTTTAATTTGGTTTATTTGAGTTTAGACAGACCAAATAGAGAGTCCCTGTTGATATGCAATTGAAGTATGAGAAGAAAAAGTGTAGCAAAAGTTGAACTAGTCATTGCCAGTCTCCAGAATTGAATGAAACTCCTACATTGTCTGCTTCACTGTATAATTTCATTCTTTATCAAGTGCTCCCTCAACCATGAAATTGAAAAAGCATGTTAGTAAATGAACGTTACCATCTTTGGAGACAAAAAAAGTAACCAGCTTAACTACTAGAATATATAATGACAGAAAAGAATAGATCTTGTCAGAAAAGAGTTAAAGTAACAGGTTTTTAATCCCAAATGTGTGGCTTGAACAGATATATGACACGTCAGCAACAAAGGCAACCCTTTGTTGTTTAAAGATTGAAGAAATTGTTATGATAGATGAAAAACTGTTATAATCATGGAATACAGGCCTTTTTCAGAGATGGGATGAACATGAGTATTGCTTTGGGGACTATGAGACAAGTTGGATAAGAACAGACTGCAGTCTTGACAGAATGTCTGTCAGACATCAAGTCCTGGATGAGAGCTAACTTTCTTCAGTTGGACTTCAACAAGACCGAGGTCCTTTCACTTCTGAGTACATCCTCCCAACGTGTAATTTTGTTCGTTTCAGTGGAGGGGTTGGGGCCTGGCCCATGTGAAAAACTCTCTCTCTTGCTGCAATACAAGATATAACATACAAAGGGATCCGAGAGGCGTTAACCTGCTCCATTCTTATCTTCTCATGCTCACAACACTAATTTAACCATAACGTGGTACTGTATTAACATGTTCTATTTGGGGATACTTTCTGTGATGTGAGGGTGCAGGTATTGGAGCTCTACAAAGGAATCTGTTCCCTGCTTTTGACTTCAACTGTAGCTGACCCAGGAGTGTTCAATCCACACAAAGCGGGAAACTTCCATCTCCTAGGATGGACATCTTTCATCTTGATGAGCACAAAATTACCAATGTCTATTCTTAACAACAACAAAATTGCATTTATATATGGCCTTTTCCGTTGGGCAGATATGATAAAGCCCTGGACATACAGTATTCTGGACCCGAGCTAGGGGTAGGGATTGGTTTGGGCATGGAGGGAAAAGGAGGTTGATTGAATCCATGGTCAAAGAGGACAGTCTTGAGGTGGGTCTTGAAGGAGGCAAGGGATGGGACAAGGTGGAGGGACTGCGGGATGGAGTTCCAGAGGTCGGGGGCAGAGTAGCTGAAGGCCCGATTGCCAATGGTGGGGCAGGCATAGCGGGGAACGCAGGCCGGAGACCGCCAAGCAAGTGAGGGTTGGGGTGATATAGTCATGGAGTCTAGTGTGGGTAAGGTCACAGGTGCAGAGTTCTGGATGATCTGCAGCATGTGGAAGGAGGAATTGGGAGGCTGATAAGCCAAGGAGTTCGCATAGTCAAGCCTGGGTGTTATGTATGAATGTATGAGAGTTTTGGCGGCCTGCGGTATGGGACAGTGGGGGAAGGTAGAGCAGGTCATGGCACGGACGTGGGGAGAAAGAATAATTGAGGATTGAACAAGACACCAAATTTCTGGACTGGCTTAGTGAGATAGAGTGTGCATCCATGGCTGGTGATGCTGTCAACACCTGAGGTGTGGAGGCACTGACAGAAAACAATTAGGAGGGCCTCAGTCTTGTTGACGTTCAACTGAAGAAAGTTAGCTCTCATCCAGGACTTAATGTCTGACAGACATACTGTCAACACAGCAGTAGTGCTGGTGTCAAGGGTGGAGACAGAGAGATACAGTTGGGTGTCATCCACGTACATGTGGAAGTTGACCCTATGTCTGCAGATGATATCACAAAGAGCATGTAGATGTTGAAGAGGAAGGGACCAAGGACGGAGCCCTAAGGAACGGCACACAAGATGGTGTGGGGGTTAAAGGAGAAACCATTTGTGGAGTTGAAGTGGAGGCAATGTGAGAGGTATAAACTGGACCATTTGAAGGACAGAACCATGAAGGATGAGAGGAAATGCAGTGCATGAGGATAAAGTGGTCGATGGTGTTGAAGGCAGCAGAAAGGTCAAGGAGGACGGTGAGGGAGAGGGAACTATAGTCGCAGATGGATAGAATGTCATCTGTCATTTTTACTAGAGTTGTTTCTGTGCTGGTTGGTAGTGGAGAAGAGGAGCCTGGGGTTGTCTTTATCTTCCAATGACTATTTAGAGTAACAAGGGCAGAACGATAGGATTTGATAAAGTCCAGCCAGAAATGGACCAATAAATTTGATTTAAGCCAAGTGCTTTAAGGGAGCAGAGGTGGCTGAGGTACCATGGTGGCTTACATGAGTAGGAGACAATGCGGGAAGTGAGGGGAGCAAGGGAGTCGAGAATGGCACGGAGGGAGTTGTGGAGGAGAGTGACCGAGGAGGATAGATCGTAGGCTACAACAGTTCTGTATTAAAATGTAACAGCTTATGTAATGTGTCTCCCCACTCCCCCCAATACAGTACTATGTTAGGACCTTTATGGAATACTAAAATAATTAAATGTCATAGTCTGACAACACTCAATGGCCCAGAGGGTTTTATATATGGAATCAGAATAGTTCAGCTTTATTAAAGTATGGACCTATGTACATATATTGCTGTAAGCCTTGTTGGGTCTCACACTTCAGTGTGTTGCGAAAAGTTCATTTTGATTAGTTTAATTAACAACATGTAGTATTGTTTCCATTTTACTGACAGTTTCTAGATCTGCAAGCTAATGGTTTAATGCAATTCAAGACAGCAGCTTAAGTCTGCAGTTCATGCAAATACTGTTGAGCAATTTATCTGCACTCGTAAGGTATTAGACAGTTACCCACATAATCACATGTGAAGTCATGCATTAGTGGTTAATGAAGGAATGGACTAATCAATGGTCGTGTTACCCTATAAGAAACTAATACCTAAGAAGTGGCAAATAAATAAAAATGGTCTTAAAGTGCTCCTGAGAATCAGAATGCAACTGATCTTGAACACAGATAAAATACATATAGATTGAGGTCTTTGATTTTGAAAGCCACCTATCGGTGAAGAAAAACCAAGACTCAAAGAGATGGTTGTGAATCATAGAATTATACAGCACAGAAGGATATTCAATCCATCGTGTCTTGGAAAAGAGCTGCCCAAATCATTCCCACTCCCCTGCTCTCTCCCCCTAGCCCTGTAAACCTGTCCTCCCCAAATAACGACTTCCACAACCCTTTCAGCCAATGCATTCCAGATCTGAAGAGACAGCATTTTTCACTCCAAACTCTTTTTGTACTTTAGCAGATTTTGATATCATCAAACCCAATCACCATACTCAGGCTGCCTGAACGATGGAGCTTAAAATGAACGCTTCCTACACCTTTTGCGAATATCGAAGATTACAAATTCAAGTGATTATGATTAATTTATGTTCTAGTGTGTTAGGAGAAGTTAACAGAGGTGAACTTTGGAAAAGAGTACATTGCTTGGAAGGGGCAAATGCTTGTGGATTCTATAATGATGAGAAGTGTAAGTTATAGGGATGTAAGTAGCCAATTTGAACTAGACTATAACAACAACAATTACACTGGTATAGCGCCTTTCATGTCAGATGTAAGACTAGATGTAGAAAATAAGTAGCTGAACAGAAACATACTAAGATGAATAATAGGCTCCATAGAATACAGCCAATGTTTATATGAGCTCTATTTGTGAAGGGAGGAGGCCAGGGTTGTATAGGGATGAAGAAATGGATGAATATTCTTGGGCTTTCACTTGATTTGGGGATCAGCGAGTATCCATGCACAGCTTTCTCCAAATGGAAGGAAAGAGGGGTGGCATCTACTACAGGACAGCTTTTACCTGGTCACTGCAAGGAGAAGGCTTGGTAAACAATCAAAACACAAAATACTACAGATGCTGGAAATCTGAAACCTGTAGTTCCCAGGTTTGTCCTTCCGCCCCTTTTTGTACAGGGGAGTAACATTAGCAACCTTTCAGTCCTCTGGCACCCCTGTGTCCAAGGAAGATTGAAAGATTGTGACTGTGGCCTCTGCTATTTGCACCCGTACTTCCCTTAGTAAGCTAGGATGCAACGTCTTCGATTACAGAAACGCCTGTCTATACCTTGGACTGTTGACAGTCGCAGACTATGACAATCGCATTTACACTCTTCCCTATGACCCTGTGTATCCACTTGCTGTTTACTACTCTCCCCCAAGGTATCAACACCCTCATCAGTACTCAGTACAGAGCACCGGTTTGCGAGTGCCACACTTTCGAGGGATTTCTGCACTGCCCATCCCCTCTTTCTACCATGCCAGGTTGTCAACCAGTCACTCCCACTCTGAACCCTCACTGGCTGTGGGGTGACCACTTCCTGAAATGTTTAGTCCATGAAATCCTCAGCCTCCCATATATGATGCAGTGACCCCAGTCTCTCTTGAAGCATAGAAACCTTGAGCACTTCTGGAAACAGGGTGATTCAACCCTAACCTTTAGATTGAAGCAAACTTTCATATATTCTGATGAAGGGTCGTGGACCCGAAATGTTGACTCACTTTCCTTTCTCCATGGATGCTGCCTGACCTGCTGAGTTTTCCCAGCAACTTCTGTTTCTGTTGTTGGTACGCAATGCTTTCTCTGGTTGCTCATGGCACCTGCACACATTCCCTGCTGGCTAGCAACAATTTAATGGAATACAGTAGCTCAGAAAGGTTAAGCAATATTACAGTACACTTTGATATGCTCCAGGATGGCTATGCTCCTGCAATAAATAATGTGTTTCTCTGCTCCAGGCGATTATTTCAAGATTCCAGAGTTATTCAGGTTGTTACTCTGTTCCTTTGGTATTAACAAGGTTAAAAGGTGTGAGAGTAAGACATGACTGAGAATGAAATATGAGCAGGAAAATAAAAACTTTTCTTTAGTTTTAACAATTTGCACTCAACTTGTGTGTCAGTGAGGTTTAGTTGGTAGAACCACACACTATCCACTCATTTCGAGTCATTAGATTATGTGTCCGAGCTTCGATCAGGATATGAGCTTGTGGACCAGGTTGACACTCTAATGTAGGGCTAGAGGAGGACTGGATTATTGGGAAGTCCCACATTTTAGATAAAATATAAAGCCAAAGTTTCTTCTGTCTTTTCTTAGTGGGTGCAAAAGATCCTCTGACAATAATAAACAACAACAACAAAATTACATTTGTAGAGCGCCTTTCACGTCGGGAGGACATCCCAAGGTGCTGAACAATCAGGGGTCAGGACCCGAGCATGGGGGTGGGGGGAGGGCAGAGAGGTAGAATGGCAGCTGAAGGAAAGGTTGAAGAGGAGTGTCTTGCGACCGGTTTTGAATCAATTAAGAAGGAACTGTATCCCGCTGTCCTGACCAACAATTCTCTAAATTAATTATTCATCCTTACTCTGTTTTGTTAGACTTTGCTAGAGAATGGCTGCCTAGTGTGCCTCAGAAACTTTGGAGTTCATGTTCACTGCAAGTCAAAGCCCTGCCACGCTTCCCCCCTAGCAGTCGGAAGCTTGGTGGACAGTGCTATTGTGCGCTATTTCGCCCACAAATATACAGTCAATTCACTTTACAGTATATTCTGTGAAGCGCTTTGAGATGTCTAGACGATATGAAAAGCACTATATCAAATATAGGGATTATTATTATTGATGGCAAACTATGTGTTTGTAGATAGTTAAACTCCAGTAGTACCCCAAAACACACTCTGTGGTCCTCAACTCTTGGCTCATGCCAACCAACACCTAATATTCTCTGAAATTAGGTAAGGTAGGTGCATCAGTCCGGGGAATGAGTGAGTATTCCTTTCCAAACTTGAGAATTTCGATTTAGTGTCGATAGCATGCATGTAATTCTCAGCCTGATTTGGAACCTCTTAAGCATGGTAATGGATTTCTCCATGTATCAGACACCCAGCTGACCAAAAAAAATTGCCTCACAATATAAGTAACTCACATGTATCATTCATGCAAAGAATGTTTAACAAATGGTACATTTGAAAAACTATGTATTCCAGAAAGCAAGTTCCGAAAAACAAGCACATGATGTGACTGAAACTGTTGGTGGAGCAAAGGGGAGGGGATTTGATTAAACTCTATCCAATCTTGTTTTTTGTTTTAACCATTTACTCTTTTAATTATTATTTCCAGGAACATGTTTGTGGTGAAAACAGTCAGGTTTAGAAATACGCAACAAGGCACAGAAAGTGATTTCAGCAATGACCTGCGAAAATCCAGCTAGTCACATCATTAATAACAACAACAAAATTATATTTATAAAGCACCTTTCATGTCGGGAGGATATCCCAATCACTTCCTAATACTACTCCTTTAACTCTTTAAGAACTATGGTTAAAAAAGTAGAAGTGTCCCTGCAAAAAAGAAAACTTTCAAAGCATCATCTTATTCAAAGCACGTAGCATGATTTCATCTTCCTAATCTATTTTAATATCCTCAATATTAATACCAATTGGGAGAAAAATTAGAAAAATAATTGAACACATTTGGATACATTATTCTCGGGCTCACAGAAAGCTGACTGTCCCCCTGGTGACCCACTCCTCCTCACCAAACTCTCCGCCTGGCTACATTTACACTTTCCATCTCCACCCACCCCACTGCAAATGACATGGTGGTGGGGTGGGCCTCATCTCCCAAGCTACTCTTGTACTATCATCCTAATCCTCTGGCTCTTTCACCCCCTTTGAGCACCTCATCGTGTACCATTCCTCCTCTCTCACATTCAAAATCTTCTTAGCCTAATGCCAATACCCACCCCCCAACATACACAAAGAACTGACTTCTTCCTTTTTCCGTCACTGCCCTTCCCTACACTACTCTGATCCAATTTTTCTTTTCTCCCTCTCAACCATCATCAGCAAGATGAAACCCGCCATGTGCTGCCTCAACACCCATCTAGTCACCTGTGTGGTACCCCACGACTTCGTCAAATGCAAGAAGTATTATTATTTTCCTTATTTATTTGCTCCCTCTCGGTGATGACATCTGCAAATGCAGGATAAACTTCCGCTTGCATGCGAATGATACCCAAATCAACTTCTCCTCCTCGAGCAGCTGTGACTCTAGGTCCGCTCATGTTCTATTAGCTTGCTTGTCAGACCCCAAGACCTTGATGACTGCAAATTTCCAGCAGTTGAATGTTGACAAGATGAAAGCAATACTTCTTCATTCTGTTGAAAATTCTTTGCTGTAGTTCTGACCTCCTCAACCTCCCCAGCCTGCCCCTCAGACTTACTGAACCTGTGCATAACCTAAGCAATGGGTTCAATCACCAGCTAATCACCCTGCACACCATCTGCTCCCTGACCAGGACTGCTTTCCTCCACCTCTGTCACTGTGAAGTACTACCCAGTCCGAAGGGCACTACATAAAGTTGTGAAGTTCTTTGAGTCTCCTTTCAAAATGAAAGGCTCTATATGAAATGTAAATTATTACTATTATTGTATTGGGTATATTGGCTCTCTGAAAACCAACTACACTATAATTGATTTTCTCACCACTTACTCTTCCTCTGGAACAAAAAATCTGCCCAGGTCCTCTTTGAAAGCCAATAGGTGTCTAGTAGATGAGCAATATGAAAGAGATTGGAATGAGTCTTGTTGACAGTGACACCCATTACCCCAGCTCCTGAAGCACAGAAATGCTTCATATGATCTAGAAGAACTTCCATGTAAAATAAATGAATTGTTTACTTATTGTGAGGGGTAAACTGTGTCTCATTTTGGCACAGTGTTTTTTTTACAACGTAGTGAAAAAATATGGGTCTGTGCTTATATCTGCTCCTCCAAGTGAGTTTCTGATCAGCCTGGAGCACCTCAATTAGAGACCAATGTTCACTGGGACAAAGAGAAAAAAGGGAAGATAAGCCTATTACTTTGTACGTAAGCAATTTGTAATAATAATATTCCTTGCATTTGATATAGTGCTTTTCATGTCTTCTAGATGTCTCGAAGCGCTTCACAGAATATTCAGTAAAGTGAATTGACTGTATATTTGTGGACGAAACGCAGCAGTCAATTGAACACAGCAGAGTCCCACAAACAGTTGTGGATTGAAATGACCAATTTTTTTTTTGTAGGTTATTATTATTAGGCATTGGTTATTATATTACTAATACATATTATTATCAGCACCTTGGGACGTCCACCTGACGTGAAAGGTGCTATACAAGTGTAATTTTGTTGTTGTTGTAGGCATGTGGAGTAAGGAAACTTGCCCAAGGTTTCACCCTGACCTGCCTGGATTCGAACACAGGTTTCACGCATGTAAGGCGAGTGCTCTAACCACTTAAGTACAGGAGCTCCACATTTGGAAGGAACCAATTAATGAACAATATTGTCAGTCTTCTTGGTTGGGAATGCTGACTGAGTGGAAAGAGCAGAAGAGGAAAATAAGATGAGTTCTTATAGGAAATTACTGGTGGGACCCTAAACAGATATTTGAAACAGTTCAACTACAACCCAATACAACCTGGGCAGGACAAAACCTGAGGCAAGTTTTCTTACTCCACAAAACTCTGCTTACCTACCCGTAAGTAGAACCCGGTTGTTAGTCAATTGGCGGGCTGATCGCTTTTCCGGGGGTAATAATCTTTTTAATAAAATGGTAATTTTATTGGTCCATGATTGTTTGTGGGATACTACTGTGTGCAATTGGCTGGCTCATTTCACCAACACAATATAGTCAATTCACTTCACGGTATATTCTGTGAAGCTCTATGAGATATCTGATCAACGTGATAAGGCGCTAAATTAAATGTGTGGATTATACAGGCCTGTTTCAACTGTTATCCTTCTGTCTCCAATATCCTTTCCTTCCCATAAAATACCAATGTTCTTTAAAATAAAAGCTTTCTACTGCCTCAACAATATTTGTTTCTATTTCCTGTAATGACGGTTACAAGAGTGAAACAAGTACTAAACGTGTACTTTTAAGTAAAATGATGGCTTCAGGCAATCATGCTTATAAGAGAAAAAAAAGTTTATAGCATCCAAACTGCTAAACCATACTTGTATTTAATCAGCAGGATAATCCTTAGTGAACGTTGATGAAAATAAATTTGAATAAAACATTTATTCTGCTCTGTCCGATGCGGAAGAAATGTTTCAACAACAAAAACTTCAATTAATTAGCGCCCTCCATGCCGGACGGCATTTCAGAGCACTTCACAATAGCTTATCCCGGGACCAATCCAGGGGCAGGAGTAGAAAGGTGACTAAAGGCGCGGTCGAAGCGAAAGGTCTTCAGCTGGGACCTGAAGCTGAGAAAAGAGGGGGCAAGGCGAAGGTAGTGAGGAAGGGAATTCCAGAACTTCAGGGCATAGTGGCTGAAGGCATGGCCGTCGAGGGTAAGGGGAGGATTCGAGAGACATGGAGGAAGCCAGACCCAGTGGAGTGAAGGCAACAGGTGCTGGTTTGAGGAGAGAGGTCAGAGAGGTAGGGGGGTGCAGAGGAGTGGAGGGATTTGAAGACAAAGGTGAGGATCTTGAAGTCGATCCTCTCTGGGATAGGGAGTCAGTGAAGTCTGGCAAGGACTGGGGTAATGGGGGAGCGAAGTTTGGTACGGATGAGAAAGAGGGCTGGACTCTGTGGATTGTGGAGGAAGGGAGACCGGCGAGGAGGGCTTTGGAATAGTCCAGCTGAGAGATGACAAAGGCGTGGACTAGGGTTTCAGTTGCTTTTGGAGTAAGGTATTGGCAGAGACCTGCGATCTGTCAGAGGTGGAAAAAGGCGGTGCTGGTGAGGGACCGGATGTGGGGGAGGAAGGACAGCTGGGGGTCAAACCTGGGTTGCGCACAGGTTCGGAGAGTTTTAGGGATAGGCCGGGAAGGTGAGGAGGTGAGAGCCGTGCGATTAGAGATGTTGACGAGAGCCAAAGAGTATGGCCTCCGTCTTGTCAACATTTAGCTGCAAGAAATTTGCGCTCATCCAACTCCTGATGTCTGGCAGGCTGATAGAACATCAGGGGACTGGGGGTTGCAAAGTGAAGTGGAGAAATAGAGTTGGGTATCATCTGCATACATGTGGAAGTGTGCGCCATGTCTGCGGCTGACATTCCCAAGAGGGAGCATGTAGATGTGTATACGTTTCTCACGGTTCAAAGCTGTGACAAATATACTCACTGTTTTTCTGAGCAGAAATGTCCACACCCTTTGGGCGTTACTATGTATCTCTCGACTTCAACTGATCATTTTGCCTGAGAATCAAAACCTCTTGTGCAATTTTTTGCTGTGTACCCATGCCTTATTTATAGGATTGCTCTTTAGTACAATGAGAACAATGAACAATATGTTCAAACATTAACTGCTTTCTTTACATTTAAACAAATCAGATTTTTCTACCGTTGCTTATCAAGGAACAGGGATTTGAGTATTAAGGAAAATAATCTCTGAAACAATCTTTTAGCACTAGAATATCCATTTCTCAACTAAATTCTGTTTTCAACACTCAACAGGCACATACAATTTCAGTTTCTGTATTAAAGTAAAATTTAAATATTCCAACCTGCAACTAGTCAAGTGTGAATTGCTTCAATACATTCACTCAGGTCGTCAGGAAACATGAAATGTAGAATTCGTGTTTTTCATTTCTCGTTGAAAAAAAACCAACCGAAAATGGTTCGGTGCTTTCAGTTTTTCCATTACTTTCAAGCAAACCCTTTTTATTACTCATTTTAGTAAAACACATTAAAATCAAATACCTCCTGTAGCAAAACGATTCAAGCCCCTGGAACTCAAATAATTTTCTAATAAAAAATGCATGAGACAAATAAATGCACTTTATGTTCCACAAGAAAAGACAGTTTCAACAGGGTAATGCACAGAGAAAATTCATTTTATTAGCCATCCATTTCATTCTTGGCTGCTGCTACAAGCTCTCTACCGTTGCTAGGTAACTATAATTCATAGTAGCTCTTAATGGATACTCTGCTAGCACTGAGAACATTAAGGTGAAGAGAATAAATGCCTTGGGTGAATCTTGGAATCTTTCATTATGCATGTCATTCTATTTTTATAATGCTATAATGCTGCAATGTTTCTCCGTCAGGAAACTCAGTTGTGGTAATTGCATATTTCAGTGTAATATGTTTTGTAAGCAGAGCAGCACGTAGTTGTCTAAAATGAGCTATTACAAACATGATTGAAATTGACCTTTTCTGCTCTTGAAGCCAGCAAATAAACCCACAGCTGTCTTGCCATAAGCAACACAACGAATAAACTAGCTCGCATTTTAGTGGCAGGACAGACCGAGCTCGAATGTTTTAGCAAAAACAAAAACAGTTCACCATTTTTGTTAAATATATTTACATCTTGTTTTTTGAGAAAAATCTAAAAAACTATGGTCAAAATGCTTTTGAGCTATTGTTATTTGCAGAAATGTAACACCCTATTTTTGGAATCAATAGTGAACCGAGGTTACAATTTCTTTAATGTACCAGCTAACAGTGAGAAAATCTGCTTTATTGTTCTGCTAAAGTCCCTAATTCTGTGTACCAGAATAATTAGGGACTTCTGCTGCTTTGCTTTGTATGGTACATGATAAACATTATTGATCACAGAAGGCACAGATGTCTTAATGAGAATTCCAGCAATGTTTACATATCAGGACATGCCTTGCATCCATTGTTGGGCCACTAATAGTATGTCATGAGAGAGTTTGCACACTTCAATTATAGAATGTTTATCTTTAGTCAAAAGAGAAGGCACATGATTGCTTTGCAGAATCCTTTCAGAAAAGAAACAAGAGATTGTGCAGTGAAGTCAAAAACACGATTGTCTGTCAAGTCTTCCAAGTGTTCCACAATCCCATTTCCATCGCATTTGATGGAACAATGAATCAATAGCAGAATATTAAATCCTTCCAATTTTAAATTGGCATTGAGAGAAGTACAACCATTTAGAAAACACTTTTAATATTTTGCTGGAACTGTGACATCCTCCCCACCCACCTCACCCCATGAGTCATGCGTTCTAAACGTTTCAGATCACTTCAGGTGAAGCATTAAAGTTAACTAAACTCAATTTCGTACAACACCTTTAAATTAACTACAATCTTGCAGACATTTAGTGATTGTCGTTCATCAATGCAGGGCAACATAAATAATAATCTGGTCAATCTCAATGCATTGATGCTCTTTCATTCTCAAGTATAATGAGGTTATTTGAGCAGCCTGAAATAACTGGTGTTGCACCATTTATTTGCTGTCTGCACTGACAAGTTACTGTAGCTATGAGAAATGTCAGAGATGTAGGCGATCTTGAAAAAGTGAAAGGCATATGAAGAGATAGCAACATTCGTATGAAACACTGCCTTGTACCCATGGAAACCTCAATTTGGTTTCAGTCCAACTATGTGTAACAGCAGACACCCACCATTTTTTTTGCATGGTTGTTAAGCTTTGTAAGTTTAAGTATTAGTAACTTTGGTTCTTCATTCACTGGTCTTTCTCACTTAATAATAGGAAGTGGCTACTCTGCTTGGGTTGGTGGTTAGCTGTACTGCCAGCAGAGTACAATGATCAGCCTGAACTAATGAGCTCAGTAGTTTTACAGAATGCCCCCAATTCAAACAGGAGGTAATCGGGAGGCAGTTAACCTATAATATGTGTATCCAAATATAAATATAAAATGCTTACTCCTTCCCCAACTAACTCAAAACTATCCTCCAAATTGTAGCTCTGAATGGATTTTTCCACCACCTTTCATACACTTCTCATTCACTATTTTTCTTCGAATCGTTTTCTTTCATTTATTCGCCCTGCAATATTTTTGAAATTTCCTTTCTTTTAAATTTAACCACAAATGTAGTATGTCCCTGGCAATATTCCACCCTTAATCCAAATTTGTCTCCCAAAACAATCCAAATTCCCCTGAGTATTCATCCCATTGTTCTTAGTGAGGCAATGGTGATGAACATTGGCTACCTCCAGTAAAACATTCTATGTTAAATATAAATTTATTATTTATTATTTCCAGATCATCAACCCTTTTGTTTTACTGATGTATTGATTTAGGTCATGCCTGTCTTGTGGTTCAGGTGGATATTAACAGAATCTTCCACTGCTGTTACAAAGAAACATGACAGGGAGGAAGGTTCATTCAGTTTTATATTCACCTCCAAAATTTAAATTCATTGGCTCCTCATTCACTGTTGTTTGTGGCACATTAACTGGTGCAAATTAGCTGCTATGTTTGTCTACAGAACAACATTCACTTCATTTCTAATTAACCAGATTCTGTGATGCACTTTGAGATGTTTGTTTTACGTGAAAGATGCTATATAAATATAGGAAGTTGAATATTTAATTGGATCCACAGATGTAATCAGTAACCAATGTCTGCACATGTCGTAATCTGTTGAAGCTGTTGTTGGACAAATGTTGTCTCTAACAAATCTATGGCATAAATCCACTATAAAGCAATCACTTTCAGTATTCCTGGATGGCCCCATTCTGTGCTGTAAATATGCTACAATCACTTAACAATATAATTTTTTTCAATATGTACATTCTTAAGGGCCTTGATTGGTCTCAATTTGAAATAGTAGTTTGGATCCAAAGAAAAGCAAATTAGAAATATGCAGAACACTTAAAGGGGAAAATGAATAGTTTGAAAAATGCATTATGGCCTTAAGTTTGTTTATTTACGTGCTTTTTTACATGTGTTTAATTGATCAGTTCTACATCAATCCAGCTTTGTTTGACTAGGGTTTGGAGATGGTATTAAAAACATTTGTCCTCTCAGTTTTCATTAAATTTGGACTGTTTGTATCCTTCCTGCTAAGACTGTCGCCTTGGATATTCTGGTAGCCCTTTCAGTAGTTGCAAAATATTAAGAATTCATGCTGCCATCCTACATTTGAATTCACTGTTGTTCTCCCCAAAGACCTGAAGAAGCATTTTGCTTTAGTCTCACATGACCTGCTGAGCACCTACTGATGTGATGGTTGTCAAAACGATTGTATAATAGGCTATGAGTATAAAAGCAAACCCATACAGTAGCTAGGCACACAGAATGCATGCTAAAAGTATTCTGGAACCCAATCCTATGGGGTTTAGAGCCTGGAGCTTCTACCAGTACAAATTGGTACTATAGTTGTATGTTGGTTCGGATCTTCTCCAATCTTCCAGCAAAATAGTTTGATCTACAGAGAAACTAATTCAAGCAGGCACAAGCAAATCCATTTAGCAGTGAGGTAATTTTAAGAGAGGTTGTTATGCAATGTTTTTTTTCCTTGAAGAGGCAAATATTTGATGAAAAAATGAAGGTCGGGGCAATAATGAAACTCATTGTTCAATAAAAACCAATGTGAATACAAACATACACGGGGCTGGTGATGGGTGCTATTATCGTTCATGTGGACTTACTGCTCTGTTTGTAAAAGGTTGCAGATTGCAAGTTCAGATGGTACACTTATGTGGCATAATAGGTGCAAGTTTTACTTATTTTGTCCACTAAAATACCGCATAACGAAGGTGGAATTCTCTTAAAATGATCTTAAAATGGTATATTGGGCAGATGGTTGACGAGGAGGAATATTAAAGGGTAAATGGAGCGAGCAGAAAGGTGGGACTGGATTAACTATTGTGAAGACCCATCACCCACCCCACACACAGACTTGATGGGTCAAATGACCTGTTTCTGTGCTGCATCATTCTGATTCCATTTTCTCTGCAGGGGTTAGAAGTGAGGTTGCATAATCGATACAGTTCTGAACTGCAGATAGCTTCAATGTAATCATGACTGAGCCTGCCTTAATGTATCATACAACCACCAGAGATGCTACAATAGTCAGAGGAAGAGAAAGTATCTATTTTTCAACATTTTCTGGTTTAGATATTAACCTCAGTCTCTGGACATAAACACGAAAGCTGAGAATACTGTCTCTGCCGGCAGCATCACCTTCTTTCTGATGGGCTTGCAATATAGCATCATAAACCAAATAAGTGAAATATATTTGATACGCTGGTTTCCAACAATAATACTGCAAATAATCATTGTTTATGTGCAACTATTATTTCCAGAAACATAAAGTTAAAATACAAAAGTTTCTGACTTTAGGAATGCAGTCATTTTGAAGGATGTTTAGGTTATTGGACATGGCAAAATCTAAACCAAATCCAAATTCTTGAAGATCACAAATGATTTCCACTTGATCGGTGTCTGGCTAGTACAGAGAAGATCAAGGGTGATCGCCAGTGTTAAAGGGATGAGATATGAAGAATGACTAGATAAGATACAGATTTTCAACCTTGAAACAAGATGTCTCAGAGGAAACCATAAGATGCCAAATGGGATAGAAAGAAAGCACAACTGTAATGATGCTTTCAGATATATCAACAAGGTAGCAGATGAGAGGACAAATGTTCAGAGTTCTGAAAGGCAGTTTAAGCCCAGACACCAGGAAATGTGTCTTTACATAGAGGATAGATAACAGCTGGAACAAGATACCAGGGTGTCAGAGAACATTACCCCTGCATTGTTAGAAACTTTTTATTTTCTTTGTTTGATGTACATCATGTGTTTGCTCGATTCAACCTTGTTTCTAGTAATTTAACAGAATGGAACGAACGAGACATGAACTCAGTCACCAATTTTTCCAGAGGTTCTGAACTGACTGAATATGAAAAACTACAACTGTAGTAAAATAGGTGCCAAATAATAATCTCCCTCTGTAAATATTAGAATATTTATGACTGACTTACCGATTGCTTTTCAGCTTTTCACCTTCGAGAGGTTTCATGATAAAATAATAAATTATGTACCTACCACAGAAAGGCAGTTTGAAAGCAGGGCTCCATCTTGTCCCAACATATTGGACACTGTTATTGCAGGAAGATTCATATTCTGAGGGTTGAATGGAAGTAGCCCATTCTGAGGCATGGAGTGGCAGATTGAGTGGTAGGCAGATTCTGCATCAGTTAAGTGGACAAGGGAGTGGTCTGGCATGGTAGGAGGGGTAATAGGAGGAATATCAAAGTCTTCATCTCCGATGCTTGGGACTGGATATGACTGCAAAAAAAATACTGGTGTTAGTCGGATATTTAAAACAACAACTGCTGTACATTAACAATCATGCATGTCAGTCCGGGCCAACTTGTTGCTTCTGGGTCAGTGATTTTTGAGGCTAGAGCCACACCAAGATATAAGCAGACACCCGAGTGCAACACTTACGCAAGTGTCATCCTTTAGTTGGGAAAGTAAACCTATCTCCCTATTCAGGTGGTGTGTTAAAAAATTCAATGCCATAGATGAGCAAGAATTTTCCAGCTGTTCTGGCCAATATTCTTTCCTCATATAAATCCCGCCCTCCACCCCTATCCTCCTCCCACAAAACAGACAAAACAGATTAAATTTGGTCAACTGCTATGGGCAATTGATTGCCACATTTCACCCACAAAAAATGTCAATTCACTTTACATTATATGCTGTGAAGAGCTTTGAGATGTCTCGAAGACCTGATCAGGCACCATATAAAATTCAAGAATTATAATTATAATTATTATTTAATCACCACTTGTGGCATATTGATGACACAGATCAGCTGTAATATTTGTATGGTAGCAACAGTAAGAACATTTTAAGAAGTGTTTAAGAAACCCACCAACTCATTGTGTTAATATTTTTTGGAAATATTTAATAATGATAATAATAATCCTCAATTCCTCCCATTTGATATAGTATCTTATCCATTGAAACCACGCCTTATTTTGATACAGTAAGTATTCTAGATCCCATATAATTAAGTAGAACTATTGTTATGTTATATAATTTGCATTACTGATTTTGCAGGTTAAGTAAAACAGCACTGAGAAAGGTTTGTACAGTTTAAGGAATTGAATTCTATATTTGATGAAATCTCAATGGCCCAATATGCACATGCCAAACCACATCATTTTTGTAGTAAAGGCCAATTACTAAAATAATGAGAACAACTAAGAGGATCAATGGAAAATTTATATTAAAAAAAAGTATTTAAGTGTGGAGGAGGTTGAAGGTAATTGGAATTTATATTATTATTATTTGAAATGAAAAAAAATACATTGTTTCAAAGGCATTTTAAAAGCTTAATTTGCGCTAGAACAAAATATGAAATGGCCAATAAATATCCCATTAGAGCCTGTGTAATGAAAACGAATGTTATTGTGCAATGCAATAAAAGGCACATCATCCTTTTGCACTTGTATTTATACAGTGGTTTTCACATACAATAACAACTCAGAGTGCGTTATAATGGGGGTGGCTGCCAAGCTTGAGGGGGGCGGGCAGTGGGGTTTTGAGAGTGGGAAAAAGGAAGAGGTAGATTTTAAAGCAAGACTTGGGAAGGGGGGGTGGGGGGTGATGGTAGTGATACAGAGGAGCCAAGGTAGAGAGTTTCAGAGTTTAAGGGTGTAGAATTGCAAAACTTTGGATTTGTAGCTGAAGTCCTTGAAATTAATCCATTGCGAGACAGGGAGCCAGTTGAACCAGGCTAGGATGGACTTTGGTGTGGATGAGGATGAGGTTGGCAAAGTTTCGGATTCAGGGATTCAGGAGACTAGCATAGAAGTGCATTCGGAAAATCGAGTCTGGAGGGAAGGTTTTGATGGCATTTAAAGTGAGGTAGGTGCGGAGGCGGGAAGTGTGGCAAGAGGTGAAGAAAAGCAGACTTGGTCAGAGACCGGATGTGAGTGAGAAAGAACAATAACAAAACTCTCTGATGAATATAAATATTCTTAGATGAGTCAGCACTTGGCAGTTTTATAGAATGAAGTTTGCAGCACCATATCTACCTGTTTTTCTTGAAATGACATTACAAATACTTGAAGGTTTGCCCTTGTATTAAGTAATTCTCAAGCTGTTAAGCCATTTATTAAAAGGAAAAAAAAACTGTTATTTTAGGAAATTCCGTAAATGTTGGTAAAGGTTATTTTAGTAAATTTAGAATATTATTTCACTCAAATAAACTAAGCACGGAACCGTGTAAAAGCTGAAACACATGATTTAATTAGCAAGAGTAAAATTAAACTAGGCTGCTGTAAAATAGGACAACAGGATTAATCCAGATGAACTGTAATTTTTATAGCATATCATGTTTTGTTAAGGTACATCATGTTTAATTACCAGAGAGCTCCAAATGTGCTACTGTAAAAATATATTAAGTATATATACACACACATTACCAATGGTTAAGAATGTATTGGAAAGTTGGTTTTTAATTTCATTGAGTGCACAAGGGGACAAGGAAATCCACCTTCAGCTAGGTGATTTCATATAATACACCCAACATACTTTTCTACTTCGAGTGGCTTATTTCTTAAAAGGATGAGTCTACTGCATGAAAGACATACAACCTCACCTAACAGCTTCCCTCCTATATAAGTGAAGCCCGATGAAAGTAAATATTGCAAACATCAATGCACCACAGCAAGATCTATGTCGGCACAAATAAGTGCACGGAAAATGTTTTAAGTGACAAGCAGGGTCTTGACAAAACAACAGCTTAAGTTACAGCGCACTACAACTACATTAGGGATTTTCAGAGCCTAACCTCTTCCTTGCACATGATGTGCAAACATTTACAAAAGCAATAATAGCAACTGTGGGAACTAATTTGCAGGTTGCACTAACCATGCATAACACAAATACGCACAGGGAATTACAGATGCCCTGAATTATTTAATTAACAACCAAAAGAAAAGATTGCAATTGTAATTTGAGCATTTACCCCTCCATGTTTGCAAAATTGTCAACACCCTCAACGGTGGATGGCAACTAGAATCAGGGTGGCTTTTTCAACAACTTGCACGTAAAGCACCCTTCACATAGGGCAAGATCTGAGTTCTTCATAAAGACAGGGGGGGATATCAAGCATTGAAGTGGGGGGAGGCAGTGGGAGAGAGAGGGGGGTGGGGGGGGGAAAGGCTTAAATATACCTGTTTTACTTGTGGGCACAGGCCATTAAAGTAGATTTTCGGCATTATATAAAGAGAGACAGTGAGGGAAGATGGAGGGTTATAATGATGAGGGAGTTTCAGAGGTTAAGGGTGTATTTATGGTAGGCTTGACTACCGATGATGGTGGCACGGAGGGAGCTGTTAGATAACTGAAGTGAGAGAGAAAAGTTGGGTAGGTGATGATAGGGAGGTGGAAGGGCACAAAGAGATATATAGCTATCTGAGACCTTATCCTAAGTAATAACAGGAATAATATATGTGATCCTATATAAATGCAACTTGGCATTGTTGTACAGTAAAAGCCCGTTTATCCGGCACCCGATCAACCGTAACCTCCGTATAACCGACACCTCAAAAAAAAATTGCATTCGATTAACCAGAGTTTATCAGGAAAAATACATTATTTAATTTTTTGGGGTGTGTTTTTGGCCGAGTATCCAGCACGCGCTTTAACTGGCATTGGCCAGGTCCTGAGGGTGCCAGATAAACAGGCTTTTACTGTATTTACATTTATTAACATATCTACAAGGATGGAATAACAACTATAAACACAGAATTTAGCAAAGGCAGCGATGTGTTTCTCTATATTTAGCTATGATTTGAGTGTGAAATCTGATGAGAAACCTTTCATTGAGGGACCAAGCCTTGAATGAGAAGATTCAATTAAGCACAACTTTTGATTAAGAATCCCCAAATGCTATTTAGGTTATTAAGTTCTATACAAGTGTAATTTTGTTGTTGTTGTATGTTGCATAACATCCAAGGATTATTCTACAGTAGGTAACACTAGTGAAATGTAATTCATTCCAAGAAGTAAATTAGTTTTGAAAATTTCACCATTATCTCATAAGAGAAAATGGAAGATGCACCCAAATATCCCATCTTTAATCTTCCAAAGGGATCAACCTGAGAGAATAGACGAAACACATTTGGGTCAAGTTTTACTCCCAGGATTGTTTACCCAGGTCAGGTTCCATAGGCAAAGGCTGCTGAGAAAGAGGCTGGCCCTGACTTTACCCAATTTATTCTGGGCAAAGTACCCAAACATGCCTTCTCTGCCATCAAACCAAGAACACAATTGGGAAGATAAAATAAATAATAATGCTTGGATTTGAGATATTGCCTTATCACATTTTCAAGACATTGCAAAGCTCCTCAGAGAATATACAGTAAAGGGGATTGACTGTATTTTGGGGGCAAATGGTCAGAGGTGAAGAGAAATATCTTATAAGCATTGAACCCATTTTGTGGCCTGAAATAAGACATTCTCTTATATTCAACAATAGCTTGCATTTGTATATCACCCCTCAGGTGGCATAGCAGCAGAGAGTACTGGCATCACTGAATGTAAAAGTATTCAATTCCTCATTACTAACACCTCTCTGCTCGATTATCAAATTCCTCCCCGAAAAATCAAACACATTTGATCCCAATTCAATCGGAGAATCTTTGGTATAATTTAACGATCAGGATTAACAATAGCAAATGGTTCCAATGTTACATAAAATCTTTACCCTACTTCAAGACTGCAGTTAAACCATAGCCAGAACAGTCTCATGTTTCACTGAAGGAAGAAGATTTTTCAAGAAATCCCTATAAGAAGAACTTTGAAATCAAAAGGCAATAGTCCTGATGATCAATCGGAGCAATCTATTTTAGGTTAGTGGTATCTAAGTTAAGGGCATAAGAAACAATACACCGTGAAAATGCTATTGGGCCAATTAAGCTTGCTTCTTCACTAAAACATATACATTCTGTTCTACATTACTTTAATGTTTTGAGATATTGTTTTGTAAAGATTTATCTTGATGCCCAAAGGTAATAGTATGAAACTGCTGGACATTGATATAGCATCACTCTAGCTTGTTCAACCCTTTCCCAAAACCACAAAAATACCAGTATTACTTTATTACTTTCCACACATCATTTCTACTTATACTTCTTACAACTTTCAATCCTTTTCCTCACCAAATCTTTGTCCAACTATTTTTGAACGAGTTAATCAACATAGCATCAGCTGTTTTTTTCTATGCATCTTCTCCACGTATCTAATTCTACATAGAAGAATAAACAAAAACACCCCCAAAGTTTTCTGATAATCTCTGGGCTCATTGAAAACTTGTTTAGTGCATACATACACATGTTGTTTAGCTGCGCGCTTATTGTCCAAGTTAAACCACAATTATCCGTGACTCTCAGCATTTTAAAGGTCTGGATCACATTTCTTTTCAATCTTTTCTCCAACAGAAAGAACTTCAGTCGATGTGTCTCTCATCATAATTTACTGCTTCTGGAATAATCCATTTCTCTAATCTCTAAACGTTAAATCCAATGAAGGTAGTGTGTTCACAATATTCCAATCATCTCACCAGTCATCTGTTCAAGTTTAAATGACTTGGTATGACTTACTGTCAAATGCTGAGTGGTGTAACTCCAGTATTTCATTAACCTTTTCAATCATTCATTTCTAATGGTAAGACTTGTCTATTATGGTCTATAATTACAATAATGATCTCTGTACTCAGTGGCCAAGAGACTTCTTTCCATATACCCTGCTTATAGTGTTCAGCTTTTATTTGTTCAATGGAAATTTCAATGTTGTGCTTTGTAAATGATTGGAAATCTATTTGAGTCCATTTTAGTTCACACCATTTTGAAATGTTTGCCTGCATAGCTTATTGTAATTCTAAACATTTCATTTCCTGCACACATTTCTCAGTTTTGACTTACATGAGATGCAAGCAATAACTCTACTTGTCAATGTGCTTCGCCATCCCCAAGCAAACAGAAGGACTAACCTTACTGTTTACATCAAAGTATTGCATATCTATCTCCAAAAGCTCAACTAAACTATACTGCCTTCGCACGTCCTCCTGACATTTAAAGGCTCTATAAAATGTAAATTTGTTATTGTTGTTGTACAGGACAGCCCCGTTCTAACCCATCTCACTATAAAGTGGATTATTTTATAATGTGATCGGATATTTTACAACCTGAAGATCCAAATCCTATGTTCACTCTTCAAATCGCATCACCACCCCAATAACATTTTGCTACTTGTTCACCGAAATCCCATGAAAGTGGCCTACTTTCTGCATGTAAGTGCGTGACATCACTTATTATGTGATCCATCCCCAACTCCCTTCTTATAATGAGTGATCCTGTACAGATAGGGTGAAAGTGCTACCATTGTGTCAAATGTCTATGAAACTGATAACATTCACAATAACTGATGCAAATCCAGGTCAATCCAAAGTAAGCACGAGAATAGGGTTGAAAAATTCCTAGAACAGCAAATCCTCCATGTGTCCTAGACTGCAGGTGTCAGAGCAGAACTGAAGTTCTATGAATTGACATGACACACATGCGATTCACTGAAAAAAATCCAGTAACATTGCCACTTTCATCAGCAGCGCTTTCTCAACCCCTTTGTTAACAATAACCAGAAATCCAGAAACAACAACAACAAAATTACTAATTGGAGATTGGTCTTGAGTAGCCTTTGTGAACTGCAGAAAAGTGCCAGGCATCCGCCAAATCAAACTCCTTCACTAAACTTATACATGCTGCTTGAATCTGATTAACTAGTTGATGCGTATCTGGAGCAGATCCCACACTCAATAACAATTAGACTGTTTCTTTACTAAAGTCACTTTGGTTTGAGTTCAGATAAAAATATGCTGAATTCTGGTTGTATGCATGTACACCCTGGCATAAACATATGTTCCTGGAGCATATTTTTCATATAGTTGTAAAAACAGGGCCCCCTTGATAAATAATGAGGTCAGCCCTTTATTCTTGTAATTGAATGTTAAGTGCAACACATGGGCTACCTAGACCTCTTTCAACTTCACTGTCTCTTGATCTGCCAGATGGGTCTCCTGAAGTAATACATCAGATTGAAGGGGGCTTTAATTTCACAAGCATATTGGAGAATTTAAGCAGGGATTTATTACCTCGCAGATTCCACAAGATAACTTGAATGTTCACCTGTGGCGTCAATGCTTAAGAACAAAACTGGCACATCCCACTTACCGGTATGTGAATATTTCTGTCTGTCCCTCACTAAAAGAATCCCCAGTCATTCAGCCAGCCAGTTGTAACTAGGTAAAAGACATCCTCCTTCCATCGCACAGGAAAGGCAATGTAACCATATCCATAGAGAATACGCATCAATGTGCTCATACATATAAATACAGCAATAAACCTAAATAACAGCTGCCCCCCATCTGTGTCACCAAACAACAGAGCACTTTCAATTTACTTAACCAATATTTACACAGTACTACATACAATAAAGCTAAAAGTCTGCCTATGACCACCCCCACTCCTTTCTCAAAATAGTCAGTTGAATTATCCTACCTGCTGTTTCCTGAAGTGGAAGCAAACCTCTGTGCCATCCAATAGCTAAACTATTAGACTTTGCAAGTCTTCTGAGGGGAAGGGGTCCAACTCCAGGATAAAGGAAAATAAGGGAAAAGCAGTGCTATAAGGGACTAAATATTTAAGTAGGTGGCAGCTGATTCACTCACACCATCAGAAAATCTCCTCTGGGAGAGAAAGGGGTGTATTGGAACATCTTATCTATTCAGAATCAAGACCATAAAAACAACTGGAAACAGTGTCCAAAAAGAAAAGGCGTCTTCACTGCCCGCAAATGAACTAAACAAGTTCAACAATTAAATGTACAATTTGTGTCTTTAAAGATTGTTCAATAAGTAAGAACACTCAACAAAGTTTTAGCAGCTATTACAAATCCTGTGTTTATTACACTAGAATGTATACTGAAAGGAGACTCAGACATCGGTCTGCAGATCAAGACTAAACTCGTGCTCTAATTGCAATGACAGATCAACCAAGCCAACATGATTCAGTCATCTGATCATAGTAGATCTGCAATAGATGAATCCATCCATATCTCCTATGACCTTCAATGATTATTTCTGTCAATAACAGATATGTTGCAGACCCCTGATAAGTACCATCCTGACATCTGAGGTTTGACATATTGTAACCTACAACAGAAGTCTTCAAAAATCAAAATGTCTTTAGTGCTTAAAAATTAGTTTACAAATACATAATGTACTCACAGTGGGACATAGCGGATTCCTCATTCAGGCTCCATGGTCACCACTTGGATAACGATCAAACCATTAAAAACAAAAGTAACTAATATGCCCGCACCAAAGTGGTCAAAGTACTCAATTCAAGCTCCTGTGGTCAATGGTTCAAGCTCAATCAATTGCTTACGTTGCAGTCTGTGGTCCACAAATGTAATCAATGCATTTGAATTATGTCTCTTTTAGCTAGTTACATGAGGCATTTTGGGACTTTCAAAGAAGAAAGGCTCCCAGGTGTCAGATGTTTAAAAGATATTTAGAACTTATTTCCTCATCCTGAAATAATAAGTGGCCGTGATGGGAAGAAAACACAGACAGTAACCAATGGGTTATTGCAGCATTACATAATATTAATGCAACACAAATTTGACTGAGTAACACACTGGTGTATGTGTGTGTATTGTATGATTCTATTTACATAAATAGAAACAACAATTTCCCCATGAGATACACAATTTATACTATGAACCAGTCGGGAAACATCAACTTGTTTATTCAGAGTCTCTCACTGTCTCTCTCGCAGTTCTGCATGTAAAAAATATTACAACTGTATTATGGATTGATATTTACTTGTATTGTGGTACTCACAGTCTGCATGTAGAATCCAAATTGTGCTAATGCTATTGTTTGGTCGCTATGATTTTTCTGTGGGTCCCCTTTCCCTCAAATATATGGCATTACATTGATCATAGGACATTCATGGTGTAAAAACAATAAGCAAAATAAGGCATTCATAGTGTAAAATAATAAAGAAAATTGGGTTATGAAAAAATAAAGCAAAGCCACCATATAATAATGATATGTTTTAAGCTTTAAAGGGCATTAGGAAACTAATTTTAAGCACAATGCATTTCATCAGATATATGTGCCTATAGGGATTTTTTTTTCGCCTGAACCATTTATTGCCTTTTTAATCTTTGCAGCATTACCACATACCTGCTCTGTCAATGTCTGATATATTACACAAATCATTTTCATGCTAAGAAATGCCCAATGCAATCAGCAAGATTGGAGGTGAAAATGCTCCTACGAACATTTAGCTTAAAAAGAACAAGCTAAGTATTTGACCGTACAAAAAAATCTCAAGCAGTAACTGAAGTGAAATTTCAGATAAAAAAGAGAAAAGGAGGATATTTAAACAGAGGTGTTAAGGAAGAAATAAAATTTGTAAATTGCTTCACATGTTTGCATTTGTCATATGTTTGCTAATACTGTATTTTAAATATGGAACTTTTTGAATTGTTTTTGTAGGAAATGGTAGTGGACAACCTCATTAACGCAGGATCAGAAATTCTGACTCTTTATGTAACAGTACACATTGTGTTGTGCACACGCTCCTAATTGTATATCTTAATATACTGTACATACACGTTGTATCCATCAAACTGGGATACAAGTATAATTTTTTCTTACAATTTGTTTGAAAGAATCATTTTGAACCACTTTAAAAAGCACAAAGCCTTGTGAAGAAAAACATTGCTCACTCGATCAGCATGGGGAAATGTATTCCAATTTTGAATCTAAAGACAGCCTTATAAAATATGAGACAAACAAGTTACACAACACTGCAATTCTCAAGACCCTGTGATTTAAATGATACACAACATTTAACATGACAGCTGCCTCATTAGTGTGCCGTTGGAACTTGAAAATAAAGCACATTTGGCCGCTTCGTGTTCTGCACTGCAGCATTGTAAAAATGTCATAATATATAATGGCACAACAGTAATATTCTTTGAAATGATATATAATTTGGAGCCTGTTACTGTAAAGAAATCTTGTTTTGAAACATGAATCAGTAATAGCACCAATTCACACAGTGTGGATGTTGTATAACTCGTTACTGGTTATGCTTTTTCATCACACCTCACATAATGTAATTGCCAGAAAACAATGTTTTGACCACTCCTTGTGCCACTTGCAGAAGCAAAAGCAAAATGATTCTGCCATAATCCTAAATTCCCATCTATTTAATATATATATATATATTTATATGGGGCTTACGTTAAAAGCACAGAAAACATTACAAATCTAAATCTAATAAATCATTTGCTATAATAACTTTTTTTCATTAGCTACTGAAGTCCACCTTACTCTGCCAATTTTTCAGCTACATTTAATCTCCCACAGAAAAGAGTTTGCTTTTCACTAATGCATTCAAGGCAACAAGAGCAATTTTTAAAATATAATGAAGACCTCTGGGACAATGCACAGTAATCACTTTGCTAAATCGCTGGCTTGTTTCAGTAACTAGTACAGGCTTGTTGAGATGTCAGTCTGCATTACACTAACTTGATTACTCAAAACCTGTCAGTTCTGTCATTTATGAGGTGAGAGATCATCGGGTCAAGCAGATTTAATTGACTGAGTCTCTGTAGACTGAGATAAGATTCTAGTAATTTGTTATGGACAACTTGGGCAGTTCACTTATGCTGCATTTATATTGTGGCCTAGAAGCTCAAAATACAGCAACAAACTGAAGGTTTGCCATGTGTTGGGCTTTGCTGTTTTTACAATGCCACTGGACTTCCAGCAGGCTCTTATGAAAAAGTGATGTTTGGTTTTCAATTCTCGTTTTGTAAGTAGCTCAATGAAGTCACGCTTTCATTCTAACGCCTCCGTAAAATGATTAGAAATAAATATCTGCAATCTTCACAGGTACTTGCAGCTGTACATACAATGGTCAACAAGGGGATGCACCTGAAAAATTGTCCGCTTAATTTTTTACTGCTATTTGGGTGGTAGACATTACAAAATTAAAATTTATAATAGCTTTGTGATCAAACATTTCTGACATCATTGCACTATTTATGGAATACTTCACCTATGTGTGAAATATTATTGGAGCCGATTGTACAGTGCTGATCATCTTAGTACAGAATCAGATCTCTTCCATGTGGGACAACGCAGAACAACCCCCAAACTCACAAATTTAATGCCAGAAAATCTGGCCATTTTTATTACAAGCTGACTCCGAAAGTAAATTCATGAGATTAAAAAGGCTATGAGATTTGACTTAATGGTGCATTCAACTTAATTTATCAATTTTATGAAATTCACCAAAATATTCACCACATTATAGAAAGGATGTTAAGGTATTGGAAATGGTGCAAAGAAGGTTTACTAGAATGGTACTAGGATTGAGGGACTTCAGTTATGGTGAAAGGCTAGATAGACTAGGTTTATTCTCTTTGGAACAGAGAAGGTTGAGAGGAGACCTAATAGAGGTTTATAAAATCATGAGGGGATTCGACAGGCTGAATAAAGAAAAACTGTTTCCACTGGTGGGCGAATCTGTGACTCATGGTTACAGATTTAGAATAGTTTCAAAAGAAGCAGAGGGGAGCTGAGGAGAACTTTTTTCACTCAATGGGTTGTTCGAATCTGGAATGCATTGCCTGAAAAGGTGGTGGAGGCCGATTCGATAAAAGCTTTTAAAAGAGAATTAGATCTTTATTTAGGGAGAACAGGTTATATTAGGTTATGGGGAGAGAGCTTGTAATATACAGTTGTAATATTTTTTACATGCAGAACTGCGAGAGAGACAGTGAGAGACTCTGAATAAACAAGTTAATGTTTCCCAACTGGTTCATAGTATAAATTGTGTATCTCATGGGGAAATTGTTGTTTCTATTTATGTAAATAGAATCATACAATACAGTGGGATTGAGTTGCTCTTTTCAAAGAGCCGGTACAGACTAGATGGGCCGAATGGCCTCCTTTTGCACCGTAAAATTCTATGATTCTATTGTAGTTTTACCTTCCTACGTAATGAAGCACTGTAAATCACAGAGAACGTTCTACGAGGAAAATCATTACAGATCTCAGCTCATAGAGTACATTGAATGATGACAAACAGAAAAAGGCCATTTGGCTCAACTAGTCCGTGTCTGTGCGTATACTCCACAAAAGCCCTCCTATTCACCTCTCATTACCCCTCTATTCTATTCTCCCTCCTCTATGCTTCAAGTTTCCTCTTGAAAATATTTGCACAACAACAACCACAACAAAATTACATTTATAGAGCATCTTTCACGTCGGGAGGATGTCTCAGAGTGTCCCAGTCAGGGGTCGGGACCCAAGCATGCGGGTGGGGCAGGGTTGGTGGGAGGGGCATTGTAGGGGGGAGGGGAGGGAGAGAGGTGGGAGGGTGAAGGCACGATCGAAAAGGAGGGTCTTGAGACCGGCCTTGAAGGAAGCAACGGAGAAAACAAGGCAAAGGGACTGTGGGATAGAGTTCCAGAGTGTGGGGGCAGAGAGGCTGAAAGCCTGTCCACCGATGGTAGGGCAGATCGGGCGGGAGACATGGAGCAGACCGGAGCTCGCTGAATGGAGGGGGCAGGCAGATTGTTAGGGTGTCAGCAGGTTGGAGAGATAGGAAGGGCCATGGATAGCCTTGAAAGTGAGGACGAGGAACTTAAATTTGTTCCTCTGAGGGATGGGGAGCCAATGGAGCTGGGTGAGAATGGGAGCAGGACCTGGTGCGGGAGAGGCCACGAGCTGCAGAGTTTTGGATGAGTTTGGGATTTTAGCATGTTTTGAAACAATCACAGCTTCCAGCTGTGAGTTAATAAGAACCTAATTTCCATATTCTCACCACACACTGCATTAATGTAATAGAAGTACAGTGTATTTAGTTTACACTGGACTTGTATTTAGTTGCAGTCGTTTGTCCAATTTGATAAGACAGTGACAAAGGTGTCTGGCTGCACCCGCATCACTACTGCAATCAACCTGTGGAAGTCTGATAAAGGGAATAAAACAAAGAATATAGAGAATGGAAAGGTGTAACAAGCCAATGACTGTTGTGAACATATGAACAAAAAACTGATTCCAACCTGTCCTAAATTTCTAAACAAAATCTTACTCGTTATTTATTTAGTGTAGATACTCTTGAGTTAATTCTGTGTTCATGTCAAATCTTTACTAAGTAGCCAGTATAGATGTTAGGGGCATTAATTCAATTCTGAGCCCCGCTCTTAAAATCACCTCAGGAGTTGCAAGAATCAAGCTGACAACACTGGTAGCAGTATAAATTGGGTTAGTACAGCGGACGATGGCAAAGGAACTCAATTGAAAATGTTTAAGCCTTGTAATGTTATTAAAGAGCTCGTCCCATTTCTGGCTCTTTAATAACACTAAAGTGTTTAACAGAGCTACATTCACCCGCCCCTATAAAAGCAATTTCAGAGTGGGAAACATAAATTTCTTTATTGTATAAAGGGTGTCAGGTGACATTGTTGGGAAAAATGCATTGTTTATGTTAGAAATATAAGTGTGAGAAATAAGCAAGGTGATAGATAAGACAGTTAGTTGTTTTTAAAAGTTTGAAGTTGTACTCATGCCAACTACAGAACTAATCTAGATCAAAATAAAGCAACAACAGCAGTTGTTGTTTTTTCCCAAAAGTCTTTCCCTTTTGTCAGTAAGAAGATAATAATTCTGATCGAACTAGTTTTCAATATTCCTACATATGCTTAATGCATTGAGCTTGTGATGTGAGGTACCCAAGTGGCTACGAAAGCTGATACTCATATCTTACACTTGAAAAATTAACAAAAGGTATCCAATAACACAGTATGTGATCCTTTTAGTGTTTGGCTGAGTCCAAAAAACTACTACCAGCATCTGATTCCAGACTGAAATTGCTAAAAAGTTGTCCTGCAAATAGTTGAATCTTTCTGTTGTCTCACTTAGAGGTCAAGGGTGACCTTTGTTTAGCAGCCCTGGTGCTTTACCTGAGTACTTTGCACAATGGAACAATTCTACAAATGATTCCAGATGGTGGGAAATAAAGCACATCTGTATGATATTCAACTTTGATGATCTCATGCTTTTGCTCTCATGCAGAGTAACACCTTTTTATTTTATGCTTTGAGATTATTTGCCACCTTCTAACGCTATGATACTATGGATTTTTTTTAACATGTAACTCAGCAAGATATCTTAAACTATACATTAAAATTTTAACCTATTCAGTTAAGCAAACATGCGATTTCCCTAATGACTCGGTGAGTGAATGCCCTGTGCAATGTGTTACTGAGCTATACACATCAGGAAGGTCTCAGATTTGTTCCCTTGTCCAGGAATCAAGCTTGGGATCTTCTTTCTTGAAATGGGCTGATCTGAACCCAGGCAGCACCAGAATTGGCCTCAATAATCATGCGCTTTGGAGTGCGAAAATTAACCGAGGTTTCTCCTATCCAGAGACCCTCTGCAAGTGTAGATGTTGAATAATAATTGCACTGGGCTTGACTGTGGTTCAATAGCCTGCCAAGACTCACTGTTCAGGCTTACGTACAAAGAATGGCCACTTGGGCAGGTTACTGGAATCCGCTGCTACCCGTGGAACCACAGCAGGAGTTGCCACCTTTGAGAAAGTGGGAGTAAGCAAATAAAAAATATTTTAAAAAAACGAATCACATACTTCTGAAATCTTAATTTTGTTTGCCTAGAATAATTCCAGCATTATGCTTAACATACTATGGAAATTATTCTGATCCCCAAATTACATGCAACACAATTGTCTATATAGGCCATGAACCTTTTGCAGAGTGGATTTAAACCAAATGCAATTTTAATAGTATAATCTCATTTTATACCTATAATTTGTGTATTATTTTTACTTTAAAACTGCATCTGTTATAAGTGCACGAGGCAAATTCATGAAATGTATTTGGAAAAGAATATAACAAGAATCAATTACATTTGTATAACATTTTCTTGTCAGGAGAACATCCCAAGACACTGGATAGTCAAGGATTTGCACCTGAGTTGGGAGCTGGACATGGAGCAGGCAGCGTTTGCTGAGCAGATGGAGTGGACAAGTTGGTATAGACTTAGCAGGTTACAGAGGTAGAGAGGTGCAAGGCTCTGGAGGGCTTTGATAGTGGGGCTGAGGCTTTTTCACTTCTACCCTCTGGGGAATGGGGAGCTAGTGGAGCCAGACGAGGATGAGGGTGATAAATTCACGGAGTTTGATGCGGGAGAGTATAATGCTTATCCCACTTCGACCAACATGTTATATGGAGTGCATGGAATACAGCAAAACTCTTTTGAGTTTTCCCTGGCATAATGGAAAAAGCTGGGTCGTTTGTAAAATATCCTGATTTGATTCTACATGCAAATTAATCTTCCTTTTTAGATCAACCTGTGACCCAGTTAAACTAAATATATTTAATGTACAAAGGGACAGCCCAAAAGCTATTTCTTTTGAAATTCCCTGCTGTGATCTTATTAGTAGAGTGTGTGTGTGGTTACAATCAATACCATTTTTCTCTATTTTCATAAAATGTTTGATGCCTGATTCTCTTTTTATCCCCAGTCAATTTTTGTCTTTGCTGAAGGCGTTTGACTCCCCGTTTTTTTTCTACTTGGTTACGGTTCCACCCAAATAGCCATTTTTCATGTGCAAGCCTTGGTAATGAGTCCTGGCAGCTTACTCATCTGAGGAAAATCACACCTAGATCAATCCTGTCCTCATCCAACTTACATTTGTGCATTTTGCAGCAGGAGTCTCTGGATAGTATAGTGAACAGATAGGAAAATTGACTAACTTTCCTTCCTCTAACCCGGGTGGTACCAACCCAATTGATGTTCTAGATGTGAGATGAGCTCTGTGTGCGATTGGGACCTGTGTGACTTCATTATTTGTATTGTCTAGTGCTCACCAGTTGATTCCTTTAACCAGCAAGCCATCAATGGAGTCTTGATGGCATAATTATGAATATTCTTCATCTAAATATTCACCTGACATTCAATAATCTCAAAAGGGAATTTATGCTTATGAGAGCATGACTGGAAACAATTTTTGTCAAAGAAACAGGGCCTCTTATTCACTCTTCGTAATATTTATTCTTAACTATGCAGGAAAGAGTCTGATGGTGCTCTGACAGAATTTTCTGCTTTGATCCCTTTGCCTCATGTCTCTTTATCTATCCTAAATCTCAATTTAAGATCCAGCTCCTCGACCATGCCTATGGTCAACTTTACCCTCTTTTCTTGCTCAACATCCAGCCTCGTCGCTAGTAAAGTGCTCTGAGATGCTTTCCCACAAGAAGGGTCCTATCTAAATGCAATTTTTTGTTGAAGGAAACAGAATAAACAGAGTTCTAATGTTCGATTTATACTGAAATTCTTTCACCTCAATTCTGTGCAGAAATTGATGATAACCACTGTGTGAATTCTACTTATGGATCTTGAAGTGAGTCTCTCAGAATCATAGAAGCCATCTCATCGAGTCTAAGATAGTTCTAGCTAATCCACCAGATCTAATCTACCCTTTTATATGCTTCCTGTATCTCTTTATATTCATCCTCTTCAAATGTTTATTCAATTCTATTTTAAAATCCATTACGATCTCAGTCTCAATAGCCACTTGAGGGAAACATTCCACATTCGGATAACCAATTGTGTGAAAGAAAGACGCAATATCCAAGTCATCTTGCGGTTTTGCTCATCCAATTGGATTCATCTGTCAAAACTCATTTAGTTCTCCCGCACTGACATGCCTCAACGTGAGAAGCTGAAGAATTTACCAATAAACTTAAAGTGCATGGTTTTAAGGTGATAGAGAAACGGTTGAACAGCAGTAAGCGGAGTAGGGGTAAAAGTATGTTTTTGTGTCTGAATAGTTGCGAGCAGTGACATTCCACGAGTCTCGCTTGGAACAGTTCTTACTTTCCATGAATATAAATGATCTACAAATTGGTAGATATCCCTGGAGTACACCGATGACTAGATCATGGCAGCCTGAGCAACTGTTTGAAGTGGAAGACTTTTGCGTTTTACAATGCTGTAATGGTGTGCAGGGTTTCCATGTGAAATAGATTTGGAGTCTCCCTAACTGCTAAGTGCAAGCTGAAAAAATTCCTTACATTTTGGGACAGTGATGCACAGAGTAGAAACTTTGGTGTCATTCCTGGAAAAGCATAGGGGAGATGATATTCAGGATTTTCTGCACTTCCACAAGGACTTGAAGCTTCTCCATGTTTGGAATAACCCTGAGAATGAAAAGAAGGGGGAAGTTATGCAAAAAGTATTCAGCAACACCTATTGACTTCCCACTTCCTTTTGTCTCAAAGGCTAGATAGATACGTTAGTAGGACCTAGTAAAAGACTGATCTGAAACGGTAATAAAGATCTCTCTCTCTTTCTCAAGGAGAGAACTGTGTGGACACATTGGAAGAAAGCCCATCGAGCATTGTGCGTGTGTGTCTGTGTGTGGATGTGGAGGGGTGGAGAGGGGGGGAGAGTTTGAATGAAAGATACAGAATCCTTAAATCAGTTTTAACAGACTGTCCACAGTAGGTTTAATTGAAATGTACAGCTGAGCACTGCATCAATAGCTTGGAGGCTCAACATTTGTCTTGACAGAAATCGATAAAGAAACGAGAACCAATGTCACCATGGATGAAATGGGTACAGTAGAGGTTGTGGATGCCTTAAGTGGAAGGGCATCTTATAGGTCAATGTAAATCTAGGATTGAGTGCACAAGGCAGAATTCCACCTCTAGACCACTGCTATAGAGTTCCTGTGATCCTTATTATGGATATTGTTGTGGTAATCCAGCTCATGCATCACGGCAAAAACTCTGGCCCCTAAAAGAAAGCAGCTGGTGAGGATCTTGTGTTTGTTGCAGAAGGGCCTGGGAAACAAATTTGACTGGTAATGTATCACCTTATGGTTCAGTGACTGATGGAGCAATCAATGGGAGGCCCGCACTTTTTTGATACAGCTGGCAAGCTCCTGTTCTATTACTTAAACTGCTACCAGTGCCCATTATTCTTAACTGTGCAGTAAAGAGCCTGATGGTGATCTGATCAAACCCCCCTGCAAAACTTTTGACACGAAAACATTCTGAATTTTACCAAAACCAGCTGCGCAAATCATATGCATTTACAAAAAATGTTTCATATGGAAAAGGTAGTCTCAGATCTATAATCATTTAGAGCAATTGTTAACAGCAACAGCTCAGTAACTGGTATTTTGCAGTATGGGGAACAATAATTCACCCTGATACCTCAGTCTTCTGCGCATGTTTTTGGGGGGAACATATTGCCAGGTTGAATATTGTAATGCATTTAAAAAAAAATTAAAAATACCCTCAGCAATACCAATCAATCGAAAGTGACAGCTAGTTTGTAAACCGAAAAAATATTTGTTTTGATGTGTGTTAACCTGGCTCTGTGATGGCGTGCTTGCCGCTGAGTCAGAAGGTTGTGTATTCAAGCCCCATGTCAGCATTTGGAATCATATAGTCTAGGCTAACAGTCCGATGCAAAGCTGGAGGTGTACTACATTGTTGACGGTGCCATCCTTTGCATGAGATGTTAAACCAAGGTCCTGTCTGACAGTTCAATTGGACATTAAAGATCCCAAGTCGTGAAAGCGCTACATCAAATGCGAAGATTATTTATTTGAAAAAGAGGAGTGTCTCCCAGTGTCCTGGCCAGAAAATACCCCAAATAAAACTAGCTACAGTAAAAGCCCGTTTATCCGGCACCCTCCGGGGGGGTGGGGGGGGGTTGACTAATTGACTGTGCTGGATAATCGGGCGGCAAGTTGCCGAAAACCCAACACAAGAAATTAACTTATTTTAAAACATACCACATTAATGATACACTAAATAGTAACAGAATATTGTATGGCTACTTAACAATAAAAATTCCAGCACACTCGGTAAAAAGATCGGTAAAAAAGCATTTTTTTTGGGGTAAAATCCCCCAAGTTCGTAAGTTTAATAAGTGCACATGCGCATGCGCAAAGTGAGCATACTTGCAATTGCTGGAATGGGAAATTGCCCTGGGAGGGGGTCAATCAATCAGGTTGATTGGGTCTTGGATAAATGGGATTTTACTGTACCATGTTTCACCCACAAAATACAAAGTCAATCCAGTTTCCAGTATATCCTGTGAAGTGCTTTAAGACACTTGATGACGCGATAAGGCACCATATCAAATGCAAGGATTATTATTATTTATTAAGCTAATTCAACTTAAGCTGTAGACATCTTGACCTGTGTTAAAAGGGAAAATGTTTTTAGAGGTACTGAAGAACAATAATATCTACAGATACGTTCCAAATTATAAATATAGCATTGGTTTCCCTTAGGAGTCCTGAATTCATCCATGCCATAAAACATAATAATCCATGAATAGTAAGGTGAAGTATGATAAGGAGTTTCTCTTGGAACGTATCCTTGACTTATTACGTATTACTCTCACTGGGATCACTAATATGATCAGGAACAAATTGTGACTTTTCTTTTCAAATATAGAGATGAATTTTCACAAACGTGCAATAGACTGTTCCACTGACACTAACCAAGAGTGATGCACTCCATGGGAATGGACTTTGCTTTCATACCAAGCATTTTCCTTTGTTTTTCCCTGACAAAAAATAATAGTCAGATATAGAAGAACATTTTACAAGAAATTTGTTTTTTAAAAAAAACGAAATGACTACTTTAAAAAAAACTGATATTGATCTAGAAGTAAATGTCTAGCATTGCCATTACTTATATTTATCTTAGAGTGACTTGTACTTCAACAAGGTGGCTAACGTGAAAATTGACATGATAGATCATATGTTATAGATCATGTTGTGTTAGAGTAAAACATAACATTCTCAGGACAATTGAGGATGGGCAATAAATAATAATACTGTCAAGGTCATAAACACCCAGACCAAGAGTTAAAAATAAAATGGTAAATGATAACTAAATAATCTATCCATTTGATATAGCGCCTTTTAATATTGTCGAAACATCTCAAAGCACATCACAGAATTTTACTGAAATGTGTACCAACCGTGCTTTTGTCCGGTGTGGAGGGCAATATATAAATCCAAGTTGTTTTTGTTGTTTGTAGACAACCAAGCTACTGAAACGTTCACATTAATGAAAAAATCACCTGTTTTTCATTAATGTGCATGGTGGACAAAAATACATCAATCACTCTACAACAATGATAATAAAAATTCTTGCATTTGATATAACACCTCATCACATCATCAAGACGTCTCAAAGCGTTTTATGGGATTTTCTGAAAAGTGGTGTGACTCCATTACATGATAAAACATGAAAAATAATAATAATGAAAAGGGAATTTGTGTTACCATTTGTGTGCATTGCAATGAAGTAGAACTACAGGACAAGTAGAAGTAGAACAATTGCAATGGAAGAATATATAAAATTACAACAAAAGCGTGTATGTGTATATGTAAAGAGACTGGCAGTGTAGAACACAAGGAGGATACAGCTATAAGTTTCTCCACACATTTGTCCAATAGTTATTTATCTCATGGTTGTTTGTTGGGTGTTGTGAAAATGGTTGCTATATTTTCTATACAAACAACAGCAAAATTACATTTGCATAGCACCTTGCACGTCAGGAGGGTGTCCCAAAATGCCAGTGTTTTGATCTAATATTTCTAAACTGTCACTGAACTTGACTAGAGAAGTATTCTGCGACATTCTGACCTGGTGAGACACTATAAAAACTCAGAAAATAAATTGTTTGTGTTGAGTTTTTAAGGACTTCAACTCTACCACCAATGTTTCCAAGTATGTGTGGGACCAAATCAGATATGATCATCAAGCCAAGGAGCTGACATGTGTAAGCGTGGACACTTTGCCTTGTATCATGAAGCTGGGTGGGCAACAACACTACTAATTTTTTTTGATAGAATTATTGACTTGTTCTCAACTGTAGATAACACATCATTTGTATGGTGGAATTTGGTCACTGCAGACAATGTATTAATTACTTTGTGCTATCAGTGAAGTGAACATTTATTTTGAAAATCCATCAGGCCATTGATAAACACAAGAAACAAAGAGACCAAACACATCTTAAGGAGTTGTGTGACACAAATAACAAGAGTACAAAATATCACTTTCAATGAGCCTGGATTGTAGACTTTTAATTTTGGGCCCTGGGGGATAATTGTATATAATTTTATTTTGTATCCTACCAAAATATCAATAGGCGATGATTACTTTTTATCCTCTGACTTTTTAAATATACTGTATAATGGAATTTCCTGCAATTCAATATATTATTGATCCCTTCTTCAGTGCTCTTTCTCCCTCCCTCCTCACCCTCTTCAGCTCCTTTCCTCCCCTCCCTCCAGCTCAGGTTCCCAACTAGCTGTGTAAAGTGCTTTCAGATGTTTTCTCTCTGTTACAGATGCTACATAAATGTAAATTGAACTGTATATTATTAGAACTGCAGAACTATGAGGTACTGCAACATGCAAACATTGAGTACTACACTGGTGTTGGTAGCATGGAGGGAGGGAGGGAGGAAGGAAGGAAGGACATTTTTATGGTGCATTATCATATCTCATCACGCTTCAAAAGTAATTATTGTCAAATGTGGTGAATGATAGTTGTAGACAAACATGGCAGCCTTTTAAGGCAGTAATGTTCCACAAACCAAACAAGGTGAATATCCAACAAAAATAGAAGTTGCTGGGGAAACTCAGCAGGTCAGGCAGCATTCATGGAGAAAGGAAAGGGAGTCAATGTTTCGGGTCCGCGACCCTTCGTCAGAACATCCAGACCAAGAGTTAAAAACAAAATGGTAAATGATAACTAAATAATTGTTACATTTGATATAGCGCCTTTTAATATCTCAGGATATAAAAAACATCTCAAGATTTTACTGTAATGTGTACCATCCATGCCTTTGGAGGGCACTATATAAATCCAAGTTGTTGTTGTTTGTTGGCAACCAAGCTACTGAAACTTAAGTGACCCGTTTTTCATGATTCTGACGAAGGGTCGTGGACCCGAAACGTTGACTTGCTTTCCTTTGGATGCTGCCTGACCTGCTGAGTTTCCCCAGCAACTTCTGTTTTTGTTTCAGATTCCCAGCATCTGTAGTATTTTGTGTTTTGTAAGGCGAATGTCCAAGTAAATTGTAGAACAGCTGGCCAGGATATCAGGAGATTCTTCTCTTTTTGAACAGTGTCTTTGGATCTTTAACAACAACATTCGTGGAAAAGTGTGGTGTTGTTCCCATGGAATAATAGCTCGGGTTGCTTCACAGTGGAGGGGTTGGACACTGAGCAAGGGAATGGGAGGAGTGGGAGGTCACCATAGACATGTCAAAATGGGTTTTAAGGTGGGACTTATTAGTTAGTCAGTTAGCAAGGAGCAAGATAGAGGGATAGAGACAGGGAGTTCCAGAGGTGAAAGCTACAATGGCTGAAAGCTCAGCAACCGATGGTAAAACATGGGTGTGTTGGAGAAGAGGGGGTTTGCAGGTGACACAGCATGTCTGTGTTCACTGTGTGGATATTCACCTAAACTGGTGATGGTCACTGCTTTAATGTATCATCCAGGAAATGTTTTTTTTGATGAAGCAGTTGAACAAATGGAGGCAGACCATCACATTTCAGCACTTGTTGTATTCAAGTCAATGACATATGTATTTTACGTCACTGGGGAATGGATGAGTGTGGTGTTAATCAACATTCCAGTTATGCAATGAATTATTTCTGTGATATGTTGCAAACTTACAGAAATCTACTTTTGTGGCTTGTGAGGAAGACTAAGTGATTCTTCAGCAACAGATGGGATAGGTCACTGGAAATATAGCACAGGCATAATCCGTGGCCGCCTTAGCTTATTGAGCACAGCAGCGTTCACCAAGTGGATGGCCACAGAGCCAATTAGGCGATGAGAATCCAAGGACTCATGAGTGTGTACTTAGGGAAAGTTAACAAGCCATTTAGCCACAGCAGGTTGGCAAGCCAAAAAAATAAATTGAGCAAACCCAGAAACACACGCATTATGTCATACACACTTAGGGGAACCCCCTTATGTTCCCAGACTGTGCCCATTCCTACAACACCGTAGGACATCATGGCACCAGCTGTAATCTCAACCAGTGGCTCTGGAGCTCCTGCTGGAGGAATGCCAGTCTGTTATATAAGGAAGGTGAGGCACATTGGTGTTGTGCACTGTCTTTAATTACATCACATAGAAGGCTATAATAATAATATTAATCGTTGCAATTGACATAGTGCCTGCCTTTCATGTTGGGAGGTTGACTCCACAGCATTTACTGTCAAGTATAGTGATTATGTATTTTATAGGTGAATAATAATGTTTTTAAATCCTTGCATTTGATATTAGAGCTTTTCAAGTCTTTTAGGCATCTCAAAGCACTTCACATAACATACTGCAAAGTGAATTGACTGTATATTTGTGGCCGAAATGCAGCAGCAAATTATGCACAGCAGTGTCCCACAAACAGTCGTGGATTGAAATGACCAATTTATTGTAGGTTTATTTTGGACGGATTATTATTAGGCATGTGGAGTAAAGAAACATAAGAACATAAGAATTAGGAGCACGAGTAGGCCATTTGCCCCCCCCCCAAGCCTGCCCCACCATTCAATAAGATCATGGCTAATCTTCTAATCTAATTCCACCTACCAGCTTTATCCAGCCTTTGAAGTGCTTTGAGACGCAGTCCGGCGTGGAAGGCGCTATATAAATCGAAGTGGTTGTTGTTATCCCCATATTCCTTAACCCCTTTATCCACAGGAAATCTATCAATCTCAGTCTTGAATATGTTCAACGAATGAGCATCTACAGCCCTTTGGGGTAGAGAATTTAATAAATTCAATACCCTCTGAGTGAAGAAGTTTTTCCTCAACTCAGTGCGAAAGGGCTGACCCCTAATTTTAAGACTGTGACCCCTGATTATAATTTCTCCAACCAGGGGAAACAGTCTCCCACATCTACTCTGTCATGCCCCTTAATAATCTTATAGGTTTGAGATCACCTCTGATTCTTCTATATTCTAGAGAATATAGGCCTGGATTGCTCAACCTGTCCTTATAGCTCATCCCCCTCATCCCAGGTACCAACCTAGAGAGTCTACATTGTACCCTCTCCAAGTCGAGTACATCCTTTCTTAAATAAGGAGACCAAAACTGCACACAATATTCTAAGTGCAGTCTCACCAGGGCCCTGTAGAGTTGCAGCAGGACTTCCCTACTCTTATATTCTAACCCTTTTTATGAAGAAAATACTGTTAGCCTTTCTAGTTGTTTGCTACATCTTGCAAACTAACTTTTTGTGACTGGTGTACAAGGACACCCAAGTCCCTCTCAACGCTAACACTATCTAGTCTCTCTCCTTCTAAAAAATAATCTGCTCTGCTGTTCTTACTACCTAGGTCAATTACTTCATACTTCCCTACATTATGCTTCATCTGCCCTGACCTGGATTCCTGTATTCGAATATCAGTTATTAATTGTGCTGTTTTGGTTTAGGACTTTTTAAGTGTATTGACTCGTATCCCAAAGTCTAAGCATCATCGGCTACTGTCTGACATCACACCAGTGAGAATAATTGGTTGGGCTAATAAAAAAAGTATGGACATTTTTGCAAAAAAATTGAGGAGCACTTTCTGAATCCTGTGGGAAATTGTGATTGGCATTTTTTTGCGGAAAATTGGGATGGATTAGTGCTATTGAAGTACATTTTCCTGCTATATGTTTTCACTTTATTGATAAAAGCTAAACCTAAAGAAATAATACATTTTAGATTGTTGCAAAAAAAAATTCATTACTTCTTTTACAAAAACTAGAATACCGGTAGTCATTTTGGGGGAATGGAGGAACAGCAGTGAGGCTAGAGGAGCTCACCATCTCCTGGCTCTCAGAGCCAGCACTAGACACAGACACACATTCACAGACCCAGAGAGATACACACACACACACACACACACACCACACACACACTGAGACACAGAAAGACACAAACACATAGAGACACACACTCAAGACACAGAGAGAGGCACACACACTCACAGACATAGAGAGACACCCACACACTCACATATACAGAGACACACACTTATGCAGGCAGAGGAACACGCACTCAGACAGACAGACAGACACACACACAAACACAGAGAAAGACACATATTCACAGGCATAGAAAGACACACATACTCACAGACACACACATACTGACACAGAGAGAGAGAGGCAGGGGTGTTAGTTGTAACTTTAGTAAAGAGTTCATTCAGTCACTCAGGTTCATTCAGTCACTCGGGTTTTGGGCTTTACTGCAGGCTTCGCACAGAGGGAGTGTGGCATGGCAGAGATTCACTTACCCACGCAGTTAACATTCCATGTAGAGATCTGTCAGCCTCTAGCTTTACAAGAGCTCTCAGGAATATGATGGGGGGCGGGGTATGTGAAATCTGTCTGTGTACTTGCGCTCAAAAGGACTCTTAGAAGGAAGGATCCCTCATGCACACCCGTTTGTGACCAACCACCTCACGAACGCAAGTCCTTTTGCAACGAGATTTTGTCTCTGGGCCCACGCTACATTTATGTTGTGCACACGAGATGCTTGATACACAGAATGTGAAGTACGTGAACAAGACATGCCAAACACCTAACTGAATCCACTTAAATATTTCTGCAGTGGCAACCGGATTTTATTTTTTACCACTAAAAACTGAACAGTCTTATTTATGGAGAAAACTCAAAAACTCAACACAGTCATCACAACTCCCCAAAGTTACAGTACATTACTCTTTCATGGCTACAATGAAAAATGGATTCCATACTTTTAGGACAATAGTGGTAATAATAAATAATAATCCTTGCATTTGTTATAGCACTTTTCACATCCTCTAGATCAGCGGTTCTCAACCAGGTGTACATGTACCCCAGGGGGTACAAAATTACTTCCAGGGGGTACAGGTGGTGGTACAGCTTATTTAGCTTATTTATTTAGCTCTCTTATTTAGTGTTTTATAGCCTTCCAAATTGTATATTTAATTGTTATTCCCCTCGTTTTGCTTGTGATAATTATTTTGTTATATATAAGAAAAGCTTGGTCATAAAATGCAAGTGGGTGTGTGTGTATGTGGTTGGGTGGGGGTACAAGATAATGTTGAAAATTAACAAGGGGTACATTACTGAAAAAGGTTGAGAACCACTGTTCTAGATGTTTCAAACCACTTCACAGAGACATTTTAAAGCTCACTGTAAAGTGAATTGACTGTATATTTGTGAGCAATATGCATATGCAGCCAATTGCGCACGGCAGTGTCCACTAAACAGTTGTGGATTGAAATAATAATAATCCTTACATTTGATATAGCGCTTTTCACATCTTATCGACATCTCAAAGCACTTCACAGAATATACTGTATAGTGAATTGACTGTATATTTGTGGGCGAAATGCGGCAGCCAATTGCGCACAGCAGTGTCCCAAACAGTGGTGGATTGAAATGACTAATTTTTATTATTGTGTTTTTTTTGGGGACGGATTATTAAATGACCAATTTATTACTTTTTTTGAGGGATTATTATCAGGCACCAATATTTTTACATTTCTCCTCGGACAATGACTGTACATTTATCAATGATGAGAATCAATGATGTAAAAAGAGTTTTTTCCTGTGTTCTGGTCAACAACCCCCCAAATTCTATAGGTTGTTTACATCATGACAGTTCATGAGAGATTGTTATGTATAGGTTGGCTGCTACAGTCTCCTACAAAATACAGTCACTACATTCCCTCTTGTCTTCTCCCTCCCCCACTGCTCTGATCCCATCCTTGGGATGTTGCTGTATTCTGTGAAGCGCTTTGAGACGTTGATAAGATGTGGAAAGCGCTATATAAATGTAAGGATTATTATTTCACAGTAAATCCTGTGAAGCCCTTTAAGATGTGTTCTGATATGTTACTCTGAATGAAACATGGTGCTTTATTATTATTGAATTTTAAGACAAATGGTCTTACAGACTACGATTTAAAGGTGGAACTTTAATCCTCTTCATCCCTACTGGAAGGAAAACAATCAGATAATTTGAATATGTGACACTCCCATACTGCCCATCAGCTAGCCAGAAAGGCATTTGCCTGGGGATAGGCTTCCAGCATATCAAAACTTCCAAGAAATACTAAAAAGATCCCTTAAATAACTCTGTCATTTTTATGGAATAAAGCAATCTTGGGGTTTAATGTCATTAATACTCCTTAGAATAATGGCTTCATTTAACTGCAAATATATTTCACCTTTTTATTCCTCCACTTCTGCGTAGACCTACACATGCTTGCTTGCTCATCTTGAATCTTATGCTTGAATGCATTAAACAGTAAGAAATGAAATCTGAAAGTGTTGTACTATCACTTTTTTTTTGCTTAGATTGAATAATAACTATGCTGTGACTCCGCTTATCACAGAATATCAAATGCACCATCGTGCAATTACACCAATATATAAAAACTCAACATTTAGCCTTTTACATGGGCATGTTTTATTAAGTAATTAGCAATTAATACCAACTAACAGAAACATAATTGCACAACAGTGCAGTGGAATTTAGATGCAATTGAGTAATAATATCTTTTTTCCCTTAGCCTTTCAACATATGTTTGAATATTAAAACAATCCTTAAATTAGCAGCAGTGATGCAGAATGGTCATTGCAAATTCCTGGAGAAACGTAGAATTGGGAAAGGCAATACAATACACATTCTCACATACCATCAGTTGTGCAAGGACATTCACACAGACACACAAAGAGGAGACACACCCGGATGTGTATACACAGAGAGAGAGAGACACACAGAAAGATGCACACATACACACAGAAACTCAAGTTACATACTCCCACATAATTTAATACAGCGTCGTTCACCTCAAGGTGATGTCTCAAAACACTTTAAGAGAGTAAAGTCTACTGTCTGTGTATCTTGTCAGTGAACACAGTAGCCAATTTGCCTACAGCAATGTCCCACACAAAAAAACACATGAAATGGATGACAAATTTGATCAGGCAGGTTTGGGGCAGGGGATAGAGGGGTAGGCATTGGTCAGAATACCAGAAGAAACTCACTTCTCTTAAAGTCCCCAACAACCACAATAATTAATCTATTTATAACTAAAAATAACTAAATTGGATGAAGGCAAAGAAGTGTTATTCTATCATATTTATTGTGGAGCTCTTATTTATAGGTTGTTTTTACAGCGCGGCATCCAACTTTCCGTTAAGGGCATTCCGTGTAAAGTACTTATTGTAACATCTAGAATATAAAGCCTTCTGAGCATTGTACAGCATTACAATATGGATTGAAGTTATATTTCAAACTATAATCAAACCACAATAGTGATTTGTTAGTCTGGGAGCAGTTATTAACTTCTTTGAATTGTGTGCCAAAGCAGAAAATCTCAGACAGCTCCACATTATCAGCTGTCATCAGTTCTCTACGTATAAACCTAAAATATCTAACATCATTTTGTAAATCATGGAATAATTCATTTTTTATTTTAAAATTTCAATCATGTCAAATGGACAGATGGGTCAAATTTAGAGAATACTGTTTAAGTTTCAGAGTGCTAACTGTTGTGTTTAACATTTCATTTGCCAAGTTTTAGTGAACTTTGAAACTGTCCAGATGAATTTCAATGTCTTTTCTGCTTAATTACATTTCTATATATGTTTTCAAACCTGGTGTTCACTCCTTGCTTCCTGCTAACCAGCAAGTCAAGTCTATAGCCAAGCTGTTATTTAGATGTCTGGGCTGAAGACATCTAAATAACATCAACACCACTCCTCATTTAACAAGCCATTACTGTAATCCATTATAGTGCAGTCAAACAATCAGGTTAACATAAATGAGCAGAAACAGAAATTGTATTATTTCGCAATTGCTTTCCTTTCCACACTCCTGTCCTGAAGGCATTTCACTCCAATTTGGCTTTCTACTGGATACAGTGCCATGATTGCCAGCCACCATCTGATACTTTGCCAAGTGCCCTTTATTCATGCATGACTGTGACCACATTGGACGTCGCAGCCAAGACCAATAGTTTCCAAGCCCGTGGTCACCACGTGTGCATCTCCAGCAGGAGGTTCTGGATAGGGTAGGAAGCCTATGTGTAGCTTGGTTCTGAGGCCAACTGTAGTGCTCTTCAAATCAGCAGTAATTGACACCAACTAACTCAGAAAAAACAAGGGATTGAAGCTGCAATTTTTTTTTCCCCTTGCGTTTTTCCAGTGTATCCAGTAACATGTATATCACTCTCCATCTCTCTCTGTGTAAAAGTATCTATCTCTAATTAAATTGTCTTCTCTTCAATTAACATTTTTTGCTCTGGGCGATACTCAAGTTAAACCTTTATGTCATCCCGACGTGAAAGGCGCTATATAAATCCAATTGGTTGTTGTTGTTTCCATGCAGTGCAATAATGATACACAGCCCTCCTCCTCCTCCCCCAGCTCAGTATTGGCCCTGCCATTGTAAAGCTCTCCGAGACATTAATCTATGTGATTGGCTCTATATAAATGCAAGTTGTTTTTGACTACATAGTGCATATTTGTAGGAGCCGTCCTACAGTTAGAATTAAACTAACTGATTCTTGAATCAGAATTCAAATGCTTATATTAACACATTTCTTCAGTTTTGTTATCTAAAATGTGTTTTTGGACTTCTACCAGATGTGATCATTTCTGGACTATTTCATTTCAGATTGGTTGATTGCCAAAAGAAGATATCACTCCAAAACTCATAGTCTTCTAGAAGATTGTTTTATAGCAGAAATCAGTTGGTGTTTCCATGTGCAACCAGCCTTTAGTGTGAAGTATTTTCATAACAGTTGGGTCTTCAATAGGTATTTTTGCCCTGGGGTTACCCTGGATTGCCATCATATAAGTTCAACATTATTGTGTCAAACAACACAATAAGGCTCTATGGAGGAAATCTGTGTGGCATCAAATAGCAATCATTTTAGTATCAGTTTCTCTTTGTCATCATTCTCTACAAGGGTTCGGCCTCTTTCCTACTGAATTAGCACAGTAGTAAAAACTCGCATATCTTTTTTTTAAAGCACATAAATGTTTTCCGGCCAGTTGCTTTCCAGAATGTTAACCCAGACAAGCGCTGCCTTTTTCTTTCTACTCTTGGCCTGACTCCAATGGTTTCTTTTTACTGAAATCATTACATCCAAAGAATTATACCCTTTGCTTGCAGCGACAGCTCATGAAAAGCAATCTCACATATGTTGGTACTTAACAATGACTAGCAGCCCTTAAGCATTTGTATGATTTTAACAGCTGTGGTAATTGTTGTGCGCAAACTACAAAGCATGAGGTCTCAAGACACTAAAGTATCCAGGTACTTATATTTTATATGCGGAAAGGGTTAAATTGTGGAATATACAGTTAACAATAACAGTCAGAACTGCATGTGTTCCTGGAATGAAATCAAGTATGCATTCATTTTGAATGATATGGAAGAGAAACCGCCAAAAAAAATAATTTCACTGGATTTTATATAACCAATTTTCGATTCTGTGAAATATTAAGACGACGGAACAAATTTATTGCTGGTTTTACAAATGTTTCTTTATTAATGGATTCCAAGTTCCAGTCCTATATAATTCCATTCTTTCACAAAAGCAAACAAAGGCATTTTTATAGCGTCTTATATGCCAAGATTACTGAAAGTGCCTTACAATATTTATTGTCAGGTAATGTCTTGCAGCAGCAATTTTGTGCACAACAATTAGGTGAAAGACTGTAGATTGTGGGCCAGGCCACTGTTTTCAAATATTATCATGAGATTTTTCAACATTCAGACCTTGGTTTAACAACTCACAGGGTCAGCCCCTGCAGTATGAAGTTAAATCTCAATAATGGGGCTTGACCATACAACTTTCATCAAAAAATCCTTGCATCATCTTGTGCCTCAAATGCAACAGCACTACCAACTAGCATTGGACTAATAATTGACTGAGCCGAACTGACAGTTGGATGTTTGGAAAGATTTCTATTTTAGTGATTGGTGTAAGAACAAAACTCTTGTGTTCAAACAAGGTTCTGAAAATCATTTCGTCAAATATAGACATTCCTGATTCTCTGGAATTCCATCCCAGAGTCCCTCCTACACATTTCCTCTTTGAAGGCATGTCTCAAAACTCACTTTGAGTCCTCTTTTCCCTCCCCATCCCCTCATATCCCATCCAAACCTAGGGGCCCATCCAACACTGTGAAGCACTTTGAGAAGTCATTCCGAGGTACACGGCACTTTATGAATGCAAATTGAATTTTTTGTAAGCTAACAAACCATTACATTTTCCTTGCTTTGTCACTGCTTATCTCTTGAAAAACACATTACACCTCATCATATAACTACACAAACGTCTTATATAGATAATTCCAAGACAGTCTTTGTTCTTCTCAAACAGAGGAGAGCACGTTTTGTGTGGATAAAAAAAAAATGTTCAGGTCTCGACTCCATATCCAAAGGTTAAGGAGCAATGTGTACTTTCATTTTCTCTCCAATTACATTGAGAAACAATCACAGGGTCATTAATAGGTTTTGTTTAGTTTGCTAAGTTGAAAAGTAATTTAGAGAGGAAGTCTCACCAATAATAAACAAGTTATAACAAATAACAGAGTGATTTAAGATCCTCTTGTTTATTTCTTTGTTTCTGTTGATTTATTTTGGAATGTATTCAAAGAATAAATCAATGTGCTCATACTGTGCAATATTGCTGCATAATTTGGAGGTGCTGTGCTTCTGATGAGATGTTAAACTTCTTAAACTCCATCAACCTGTCCACTCCCTCTGCTCAGTAGGCTCTGGCCTGCTTCCCATCCTTTGCCCAACATCATTGAGATACTAGTTAGGGTATTAACCATTGAGACAAATAGAAGTTGAATTTATTTGTGCAAACATGAGGTCTTAAAGGAAAGATTCATAAAACCTCATAAGAGTTGCTCCTTGGTGTCTCAATGTTAGTCTTAAGCCCTCTGAAATGCTGCTCCATGCAAGGGATGCTATATAAATGCAAGTTGTTGTTGTTACTGAGCTATAGAGACTATCGCTGGTCTGTTGTGAGTTGGCTAATTTCTGCCAGGGCAGTGGTAGGATCACAGGAATTGTTTCAATTACTGCAGTGTAATAAAAAATACAATACAAAATTACATTTGTACAGCACCTTTCATGTCAGGAGGAAGTCCCAAGATGCAATAGTGTGCATACGGGATGAGGACAGGGTCAGGACAAGGTCAGGTCTGTTCTGTTCCCTTCCCAGCGCATTGGGACATCCTCCCGATGTGATAGGCTCTATATAAATGCAATTTTGTTGTTATTTTATTGTTGTTGCCCAAAATAAGTTGTAACTTTTAAAAAATATATATACAGGTAAGCTTCTATTTAGGACGCTTCTATTTAGGATGTTTTGATTGAAGCAACATAATTTTTAACACCTTTTGATCGATATAGGAAACTTGGATTCATTTTAGTGAACAAAATTTTTGTTTGCGCATGCACAGTACATATTTTGAATATCGCGGTCACATTTTGCGCGTCCTTTTTGTCCATACAGTCCATAATGTATTTGCGGGTAAATCGCGCTCGCACCTGATATAGTGTATCCAAGCGTTGAACTGGCCAATAGCATGTCGCTACATCATTGTTTAATAGCCAGCTGATTTTGAAGCGACACCATGCCACGTAAGTATTACAGAAATTTCCGGACATTCCCGAGCAACTTTGAGCGATTTACAGCCTCTATCGCACTTCTAGCAAGTTGGGAAAAGACAGCAGTAAGTGCAACGAGCAGCGATAATACTGCTAGTGGCAAGAGACCCCGAAAGTCATCACTTTAAATACTAAATGAAAGGTGATAAAGCGCATCGATTCTGGTGAAAAAGGTACAGATGTCGGGAGGGCTTTAGGGCTAGCTAGATCGATGCGGCTACTATAAAACAGAATAAGGACAATATACTGGCAAATTAAAGGTTTGTTACAGCTACAGGTGCAAGCAGATTAGCAAAACATAGGAGTGATGTGATGGAAAACTTGGAAAGAATGCTGAGTATCTGGATTGAGGATCGGAACCAAAATCATTGTTTAGGGAGTTAAATGATCAGGAAGGAGAAGGCTCAACGGCACCATCTTTCAGTGCTAGCAGAGGGTGGTTTCAAAGGTTTAAAAGACGCCATGGGCTTCACATCATCAAGATGAGTGGGGAAGCTGCAAGTGCCACTGTCACACCGCCAGTATTAAAGTTTGCCAGTCGTGTACTGTATTAAAGTTTGCCAGTCGTGTACTGTATTAAAGTTTGCCAGTATTGAAGTTCAATACTGTACAGTTACCTCAAGTACCCCTTCTTGCCTATGATTGTTAATTTGTGTGTTATGTTGTGTGGTTTTGTGTGTTATTTAGTGGGTTTAAGGTATGAACATTTTGGGAAAAGAACGCATCTCTGGTTATATAATGGAACCGTATGGGAAATCACGTTTCGATTTAGGACATTTCGATCTAGATACAGTTTTCCAGGAATGCAAATAGAGGTTTACCTGTGTATCATATAGCCTGCTGATATTCACTATCCAGGTTCTCACAGTATAATAACTGAGTGGGTGAAATATTGCAGGAGCATATAATTATACCCAGGGAGTTACTATGTTTAGCATAAAAGGGGAGAAAGTAAACAACTGCATTGAGATGATGTGATAGTATTCTGTATCACAATATTAAAGCATGGTCAATGCAGCAACAATGTGTGCCTTAACATACATGCAAAACTATTCAGGCAGAATTATGCTTTCAGACACATTCAGGCACTCTCAGAGATGAACGGCAACAATAAATGATATTTATATAGCGCTTTTCACGTCAAGAGGATAAGAACATAAGAACATAAGAATTAGGAGCAGGAGTAGGCCATTCGGCCCCTCGAGCCTGCCCCGCCATTTGATAAAATCCTGGCTGATCTTCTGACCTAACTCTAATTACCTGCCCTATCCCCATATCCCCTAATCCCTCTATATTTTAAAAATCTATCAGTCTCAGCCTTGAAAATGTTCAAGGACTGAACATCTACAGCCTTCTAGAGTAGTGAATTCCATAAAAATTCACTACCCTTTGAGTGAAGAAATGTTTCCTCAACTCCGTTCAAAAAGGGTGACCCATAATTTTAAGATTATGATCCCTGGTTCTAGATTCTCCTACCAGGGGAAATAATCCCTCACTGTCTACTTTATCCACCCCTTTAAGAATCTTATATGTTTCAATAAGATCTCCCTAATTCTTCTGTACTCTAGAGAATACAGCCCTAGTCTATTCAACCTATCCTCATAGGTCAGTCCCCTCATCCCAGGAACTAACCTAATGAATCTATGCTGCACCCCCTCTAAGGCAAGTATGTCCTTTATTAGGTAAGGAGACCAAAACTGCACACAAGACTCTAGGTCTCGTCAAGGCCCTATACAGTTGCAGCAAGACTTCCCTACTCTTGTACTCTAAACCTTTTGCGATGAATGTTAACATGCCATTTGCCTTCTTAGTTGCTTGCTGCACCTGCAAACTAACTTTTTGAGACTGGACACCCAAATCCCTTTGTATACTAACAGTATCTAACCTCTCCCCCGTCCAGAAAATAATTAGCTTTTTTATTTTTGCTACCTTTTTGCTACTAGGTGAATAATTTCACACTTCCCCACATCAAATTTCATCTGCCACCTATTCGCCCACTCCCCTAGCCTATCTATATCCCGTTGTAATCTTATTGCATCATCCTCACAGCTGACTCTCCTACCTAGTTTAGCATTATCTGCGAATTTAGACACATTACATTCAATGTCCTCATCTAGATCATTGGTGTAAATTGCAAAAAGCTGAGGCCCAAGCACTGATCCTTGTGGCACTCCACAAGTTACATCCTGCCAATTCGAGAATGACCCGTTTATCTTTACTCTCTGTTTTCTACCCGTTAGCCACTCTTCTATCCATGGTAATATGTCCTAAATAGGATGTCCCAAGGGGCTGGACAGTCAGGGATCTGCACCCGATCAGGTGGTGGTTAAGATCAGGAGAGGTGGAGGCTGATGAGTGTAGGCACAGGAGGGTGACCAAAACACTGCTGTGTCCATGCTTGCTTCAATCAGCAGCAGCCAAGTCAACAATGATAATAATAATCCTTGTATTTGATATAGCGCTTTTCGCATCTTATCCACGTCTCAAAGCGCTTCACAGAATATACTGTAAAGTGAATTTACTATATTTGTGGGCAAAATGCAGCAGCCATTTGCGCAGAGCAGTGTCCCACAAACAGTCGTATTATTGTGTTTTTTTGGACAGCCATCTCTCTCCCCCTCTCCCCCCCCAGCCGTCTCTCTCCCCCTCTACCCCCCAGCCATCTCTCTCCCCCTCTCCCCCACAGCCGTCTCTCTCCCCTCTCCCCCCCCCACAGCCGTCTATCTCCCCCTCCCCCCAGCCGTCTCTCTCCCCCTCTCCTCCTCCCCCCAGCCGTCTCTCTCCCCCTCTCCTCCCCCCCCAGCCGTCTCTCTCTCTCCCCCACTCCCCCCCCAGCCGTCTATCTCCCCCTCTCCCCCCCCAGCCGTCTATCTCCCCCTCCCCCCAGCCGTCTCTCTCCCCCTCACCCCCCACCCCCAGCCGTCTCTCTCCCCCTCACCCCCACCCCCCCAGCAGTCTCTCTCCCCCTCACCCCCCCACCCACAGCCGTCTCTCTCCCCCCACCCCTTGCATACCTGTATATTGTATTCGAGGACTATGAATACAAGATGGCGGCTTTGCACCTCGGTCTGTGCATTGTGTATAGAGATGAGCATTCTGGGTCTTGTAGTTGATTGTGCTCGCATCCTGATTTTTTACCTCGATATACCGTTTTTCGATATATCGGTATATTTTAAATGTCTATATCGGCATATCGATATGAAAATCATATCGGGTTTTAGCGATATACCGATATATCGCCGTTCCCTACTCTACATTAGGCGTGTGGAGTAAGGAAACTTGCCCAAGTTTTCGCCCTGGTCCGCCTGGATTCGAACACAGGTACCATGCTTGTAAGGTGAGTGCTCTAACCACTGAGCTACAAGAGGTACATTGGGTGTGGGAGCAACCATCTCCCAGTCAGTCTATGATCAGAGCACAACATCATATAACGACTTGCTGAGTAATTTGGATGTTGTTGGGACAGCAGGGAATTAAAAAGCTCTGGAAGCATGAATACCATGGAAGAAGAATGTCCCAGGAAGAATGCTGATGGATCCAGACAATGAGGAGTTACATTCTGCTTTGTGCTTATATCATATAAATGAAAACCTTCTGTGGCACCATGAGAGGTTTTTGTCTTACATGCTTGACAGCAGAGCAAAGCTTACAGTTCTGTTCGTGACAATTTGGAAGAAAAGACGCAGGTAAAATTGGTTGAAGAGTTATACACAATCCATAGGAATCGGGGGGTCCCACAGTATAATTTGAAAATTGTCCAAATTGACAGCTCCTCTCCTGTGGAATTGATTGTTATAAAGGGAATATCATTGGAATGTAAAAGAAAATGATTTGAAAAATAATGGAAGTTTATTCGCGAACAAAGTAATGTATTCACAATAAATTATAAGGTTCTTTAAAGTGTAACAGATGTTTGATAGCAACAATCATTCACTGCATTCATAGCCCAGCTGCGTCAAGCAAGTTAAATTGGTCTTTGCTCTTTTAAACCCTTAAGGCATGTATTGCATGATCCATCACCATAGGTGTAATTTAATCCTAATACTGTACCAAGATTCAATGTACACTTAAAATGCATCTCTGTACTAATACAGTACTGAAATGACACCAAAAATTACACTTGCTATTAAGCGTCTTGAACTGCAGAGTGGTTCAGTTAAAGGAAATGATAATAACTATGGCAAATAGATGCCCAGAATTTCAGAAGTAATAGAAACAGGTACAGGTATGATTTTCACATGATATTCACGTAGGGCTGGATTTAAAATCCCTTGGGCTGCAATCTTGATTGAAATTGGCCGAAATACATTGTACTTACATGCCATAAAACAGTTTTCACTATTGCCGTCAATTTACCTCGTACCTTCAGCTGGCAATAACGCTCAGTGAGAGGTGCCAGATTTTTGTGCAGCAGTTCTTTGTGCTGCTGCAATATGATGCCACAGGGTAGATATTTGCCCAGTGGCAATAACTTTGACCTATATAATAATGCCCTCAGTATTTGCTTTAGTCCTGGTAGAATCTAGTTAAATTCTATCAACTATGTAGTCCAACAGCAGGTTTATTCATTCATTCTTTAGCTCTCTGATCAATTTTACACCCAATTGTATTTCTGTTCTGCAGAAAACAGGATTTTTTTAATATAAGAAAGCGTTTTATGGTACATGGATCCAATTTCTTTACATTGTTCTTCTGGTTTTGTTACTGTGAGATTTGTTTATCAACAAATTATTTTAGCATAATCCAATTTGAGGATTCTGAAACCATTTCCCAGTAGTTTCTGAAACCATTTCTATAAACATCAGCTCATTTTATCCTGCAAGAGAATAAGTATCATACATTTCAGTTTAGTTATTCGCATTAAGCCTGAAAGTAACATGCACAGATTACGAATTACTCTGTTGCTAAATTTGCAATTGTTCCTGTAAAAACATAGTACATGTTTAGTCCAAATATTTCAATAAATGTTCTCATTCGACTCACTCTGGTTTGAAATTTCTGAATATTCATTTACTTTATATGTGCCTTAATATCACACAGTTATTGGGCAATTTGCTAAAAAGTGCATTCAACCAAGTTTTAAACATGAAATGTTTCTTGGTAAAGATGTGCTATTGAGTATATTACTAAGATGCGTAGAGTGATAATACAGTAAAATAGGTGAATATACTGTAGACTCAAGTAGAGCCTAAAGTGCTAGAATATTAGCCTGGGGCTTGCTTAAATGATGGTGTGTGCTATAATGCATGAAGCCAGAGGCTAAGGGCATTGCTATATACCAAGGTCAGTTCTGTAAAATGGGAGGTGACATGGTTTACCTGCTACAGCATGAAAGATACATTGTGAACCAAAATCGCTTTTAATAATGAAAAATGTTTCCACCATTATGGGCAGGTGATATCCACTGATTTGGATTGCAAATATCAGGCAACAATGAAAAAAAATATATAGTCACGTACATGAGAGGTCTTGAGGCAATCTTGTCTAATGTTTCGGAATAAGGATGTAAGAAATTTTGTACATAGATTCATACTTCATTTCAAAATTCCAATTTAGAAATGTTATACCTATCATTATTCCAGGGATATATATTCCAATTAAAATAAATTGCTGGGAATGATCATTTCTGTTCAGGTGTGCAACGTTAAAGATGCATCTCACAATCGACTACCAATTAAAATCCTGGTAATAAGCAGGTTATTTGTACAGGTAATATAATTGCCTTTTAAGATCATGCCAGCAAAGTACTGTAGATACGTGATCCCTCAGAAGAAACTGCTAATTGCAATGTTGAATATTTGCATCTAAAAATCATCCAAATATGACATTTGCTTAAGATATATCTCATTAATCTAAAGCACGGTTTAAATGCTTTGTTTGCAAATTATAATTATTTTCATTACACCAGTTACCGATAGTGATGCTTATTTGCAATGCATCCTTTTGAATTTGTTTAATTACATCTTGAAACATAGCGGAGAAGATTAATTAACCCACCTGGCTTCCTGGCATGAAGTCTTGGCTCGGATCTGTCATACTCATGTACATGTTTTCACCATCAAACTGCGAATAGAATAATAAACATTCAGAATACATCCAAACTTACAGGCTGATCATAAAATATGTTGCAACCAAAGATGCATTTTGTTGAAAAGGTTTAGTATTGGTTTTATATTGTGTGTCTTTGATGTGTTTGTTCCCATCCTTATTGACCCTGGATGTCAGTGATTTGAGGTAATTAGTGTGCCAGTAATTAGATCAGGCAGGCAAGAAATGAATGGTTTCCTTTCATCTGCAATCTGTCATGAAACAAAATGGCTCATCCTGTGCAGTGTGCACACACATATTGCTATTAGTCTTAATGAATTGCTAAATCAATCGCAGTGTTTCTGGCAGGATAACAGAATGATGAAGAGTACCTGAAGTGGACACTGATATTGCTCCAGCTTCAGTCACAATTTGGCTGGAGTAAACACATTGTACATTCAATGGTGCAAAGTAGTCCAAAGTTTGAATATTTTCGTGTTTTCGACAGCTTTCACACATAAAATTTAAAAATCATACAAGTCTCAGCTGAAGCCTTTTAGCGGGAATTATAGTATTTTGTAGGGCTTTAACACTACTTTTATAATATTGAGCTTGGGTTCCTACTAATATTGATTCAACCAGTTTTTTTCCCTCAATAATTTTCTTATTTTCACACCTCTTATTTTTTCTAATTTGACTTTAATCCTGGGTGAAATTCTAAGAGTGCCAACAACTTTGATTTATACAGCGTCCTCCACACCAGACGGCGTCTCAGAGTGCTCAAAGTGCCAACCATCTGCAGAAGTGGCCATCATTCATGTCGGAGACTTGACCATGGATGGCAACAGCCTATTCAACTGCAAGGGGGAAATCACAAGCCAAGCCTGAGCCTGTTCCTACACAGAGCCCACATATGATAGGACACAGACTCCTGAAATCGCACTTAGTCTTACCTTGTAAGACAACTTAATAAAAAATAAAAAATTGTGCAGAATTGCACAATATGCGCAACAGTGTTGCGGAAAATCCTCCAATTTGGAAGTTGGCTCATTTTATAAAATGCTTGCAAGTTCAAGACTAAGTGTAGGATTGTTCTTTAACTCTGCCCAATCTTAAATATTAAGACACAATGGTTTTACAGATTAAGACTGGGTGAAAATTCAGGCCTCAGGTGTGGAAGCCCTGACTGATTTCTTCTCCTAACCTAAGAATGTTAACTGCTGCAACTAACTGCTGCAATTATGCCCCAAGTGAGATCAGTTAGCATTGTACAGAGCAGTCATCAAACCTGGAACTGAAGTCTTGTTGGGGCTCAAACACTGATTGAATAAACTCATCAAGTCATTAATTGAGCGACACAATAAGGCAGTGCAACATACAGAGCAACCCGGAGATAACCAGTATCTGATAACCAGTATCTCAAAAAGAAAATAATCAAAACATCACTTAAAATGGGTATGCAAAAGAAAGGGCAGCCAGTTCTGCTTCCAGGTATCCAGTTACTGCTGACTTCGATATTGTATGCTATGCACATGCGATATGCACATTAAGCATTGTTGATGGGATGTCTTTCACAAAGTGACGTGAGTGGCACTTACTTTACATGTGTATGCTACACCAATGAAGGAACTGTATTATTCTCCTTTTTATTTCAACTCAATTACATTTTTGTTGACTTAGCACAATGAAAAGAGGGGAAAAATCTGTATGCCTTCATTGTGTAGAGCTTCTTTCTTGAAATAAACATCTAATTTGAATTGGAACAATTTAACAAATGCAGAAAAATCCCTAAGAGAAAACTGAAGTGAAACAAAAACATATCAGCCTCAGTTCATTAAGATGAAATCTGTGAAGGTTTTGACTCATTGCTAGAAATTGACTAATGGCAATACTAATATAAATTGAGTAATGGCAATGTAATATAAATTACATTACCCCTCCAGCAAGAGACCTGGGTTCAATTCCAGACAGGGCAAAACCTGGGCAAATTTTCTTACTCCACATGTCTGATAATAATATGCATGACTAAACAATAATAACTTGGTCACCTCAATCCAATCCTTCTCGTGGGCACTGCTGTGCACAATTGGCTGCCGCACTTTACCCATAAATGTACAGTCAATTCACTTTACAGTATATTCTGTGAAGTACTTTGAGATGTCTAGAAGGTATGCAAACGTCATATAAAATCCAAGGATTCTCATTTTTATTATTATTATAAAGTATATAGAAAACACTCTTTCCTTGGCATAGTTAAACCCTATTCATTGCCGAAAAATAAACAATCCTCCTGACGTGAAAGGGACTATATCAAATGCAATAATTAGGATTACATCTATACTGAGTGGGGATTGCAATCTTCAGGGTTCATTAACACATGATTAAAAGAGAAAATATCTTTGCAACCATTTTGACAGTGGTGTGTGTTGTTAAGCACTCTGAGATGCTACCTGGCATGGAGAGAACTATCAATATAAGTGCAAGTTGTTGTTTTACGTGTTAAAGTATGACAACTTTGTGTGAGTCAGATATCCGGTGTATAAATAATAATCCACGAATAAAAGTCATGTTAAATCAAGCTTAATTTACTGCAGAGGATGGAAGAGAGGAGGAATTTGTTACAATTATTTTATTCAAGGCATGTGAACCTTAATCCATTATTGTCACCATTCCTGCCACTGGATGTGAGGAATGGATAAGTTTATATTTTAGAAATCACAAAAAAAAAAAAAAACTCGATGTGAGCTTCAGCCATGTAAAAAGTGCCATTTGAATTTAATATTATTGCCTCTTAAACTCAATACAATTTGTAAAACTAAAACATAAAGAGGATAAAAACTGAAAAAATTGAATGGTTTCTTACCACATTCAGATGTGATACCACATTGGATCTATTAAGAGACACTGCAATTTTCACTCCAAGGTTACCCAATCTTTGTTACACATGATTAGCTGGTGTCAATTTCCTTGTACACATTATGCAATACCTTGTGAGAGTGAGAACAGTTGAGGCAGTATAAATGTAGCCAAATTTATTTGCAAGTCTAAGAGAATTAAAGATGACAAGATAATCATATTTGTAGATGGTGGAGTAGGTATTGTGTTTTTTTGCTTTACAGATATTTGAAGACCAAAGAAGAGTTGCAAGAATTATGGTCTATGAATTACCTGGGCTAATGTAACAACATTGCACACAAGGATTGAATAGAACAAATATTTAACTGCAGAAAAATAATCATTTCTGAATGTACATTGTAAAGATTAAAATAAACCTAATAATATTATGCACATTTGAGCAAATGCCAAGAACAAATACTATATTAAGAAACAAATGTTTTAAGATTTCTTTCTGATACATTTGAAGGGAACAAACAAAACCAAATGCGCCGTAAAATTCTATGCTACCTAAAGGAAATGGTTAATGTTCTTTCATGCGTAATCTATGGGAACAGCAAGATGTACACAATCAATACACTCTGTCAAATTTAAACATTAACCATTGAACAGAGTCCTTAAGCCATCAAAAGCCAAGTACATGATGGAGACGCTGGAATCATTGTTGAAACTACATGTGCTTGACAGCTGTGGCTGTGCATTGCAATGATAAAATGAACACTGAGCAACATCCTCAGGCTATCTCTAACTCCACACAGTCCACACTATCAGTAGCCCACAGCACTGCTGATAAATTATACTCTGTATGTGGCTTTCTAAGTGTCCCTCATATAGAAATATATAAAAAATCATTTTTGTGTTTACAATCAAACTTCGCAAAGTTCTCTCTCGGAAGACTACCAAATACAAGAGATAAAGTTTGCCTTAATGGCTAGGAACTCGCTCAGTACTCAACATATCTTGTGAAGTCGGCAAGGTAATCCCATAATTCTGTTATGAATGGTCTGAGCAGCATTTCAATTTGCTATAATTAATCTTTTAATTAATCATTGTGTGATTTTGGGATTATTTTGTAGCACAAAAAGTGTTTTGCTGGAGCAAATCTCTTATTCAACTCGACGTTGTATACAGTACTTCCTAACAGCTAAGATTCCTATCATGGTTTAGCTTTCTCTAAGCATTTTCTTAACATACGTTGGACAATCTTTTCTTATATTTGATTAAACAAATTTCACCTATACTCTAATCTGGGTTTATATACGTTGCAAAAAGGATCAAGGATCAAATGGCCCTCAATTAACTACAATTTTTATAAATTCAAGAATAATAAAAATCCTTGCATTCAAAATGGCGCTTTTCACGTACTTTAGACATCTTAAAGCGCTTCACAGAATATACTGCAGAGTGAAGTGACTGTATATTTATGGGTGAAATGTAGCAGCCAATTGAGCACAGCAGTGTCCCACAAACAGTCATGGAATTAAGTGACCAATTAATTTTTTTTGTGGGATTATTATACACTTGTATAATGCCTTTCATGTCAGGAGGACATCCCAAGGTACTTAACAGTCCTTGCCAAGGAGGTGGGTAGAGGGTAAGGGAAGGATGACCAAATGTGCGATCAAACATGTAGTTCTTGGGATGGACATTTTGATGCCATCAAATTGTGCTGCCATGGCTGTTGTTGAATGCAATTATCTGAAGTGTGGGAAGGTTACATTGAGATCACAGCAAACACCAAAGCATTTTCTTTGACTTCATGGCATTACAACCAAATCATGAAGCCACTATGACCAAAGACAAGTTCTCAGTCAATGGAATTTTAAATTTTTTAAGGAATATAATAATATTCTTTAACATTTGTGTACATTTCTAGCACATTCAACTGTGCTTTGAAACAACCGTCTTTTGAGTGAGGAATTCACAGTAATAATCATACTGTACTTGCATTTGATACCATGCCTATAACAACAAAATGTCTCAAAGTGTTTCACAGGTAATGATTGCCAGCAAGGTATAGTCATTGTTGATTGCCTAGCAAATTCCTTCATTAGAACAGTTTAGCACTATTAAAGAATTGGTATATACTCTGTGTTTAAGATGTATCGTAAGCTTAGGTTCTACTTGATGCCTTGCTCCATATGTCATTTGCAGATGAGAAGATTGCAAGCATTGTACACTGAGGCCTATGTCAAATGCACCCTTGGGGTAGATACTGGAAGGTGCATGCGGGTGACTTGGATCAACTCATGTTTGACTTTCCCTTCCTTCCTATATGCAAACATCCTGCGGATGCTTAGGGCCTGCCCAAGGTCAAGAACACATGAAGATTTTTGAATACACAGTAAGTGATCCACACCCCAAAGTCATATACTCTTCATTCATGAATTCCTAAATTGATGCCGTATTAACTTTTTTTTCCTATCTTATATGATTTCATTACAATACAGTAGTTGCATGGCAATGGAATACATTCCAGGAGTGAAAATTGCAGCATGCGATGCGCTAATTAACCTCTTCTGCACTATTTAACATATGCTTTGAAAAATACAAACTTATGATTACTATCACATCGACTGTTGCCTGGGTGTGATGGAGGTGGCATGCCCTCCACTCCACAACGTTTGCAGTACTAGTGCTCAGAGGCCCCAAAGTGTGCAGCCCACTGGCTAACAGGATACCTAACCTGGAAAAATCTGAGCAAAGCCCATCATGCAACCAACCAGCAATGCAATCCACAAACTGCAAGTGTCTGTGGGGACCACTATAAGGCAACGGGGAGGACAACTAGCACACTTGGGGTGCAGTTAATATGTTATCATAGGGTCACTTTCCTCAATGCGCAAGATAAATTGGTCATCCGGTCATTCATGGATGTTTGTGGTCAGATTCTGATGGTTGCATTATGAAATCACTCAATCAAGGATGGTAAGCTAATCCAATCAGCAGAATTTCAGCCTCTCTCTCCATATTCGACAAATATATAGAAGCAATATATAGAATAGCAGCAATCAGCAATAGACTCTGAACAATTTTGTTTTAGAAATGCTAAGTGCATTTTTGTGTGAATGTATCACCTTAGTCTTCATTTGGGTATAAGTTTATTGTTCTATTTTTAGCACAGAATGAGTGCCATGTATTGCCGTATCGGTCAATTTAATTATTATTATATTCACAGCAGACAAAAGCAGTGTATAAGTATCAAGTCAAACCCACACACAAAAATGATGTAGAAGACACCATCAAAGAGCTATTCCATTTCATGAGGCAGTCCATCAGAGACTCTTGTTAGATCCATTTTAGCTGCATTGCCCCCCAGCAAAGTAGTAAAAGTCAGAATTTCAATTCAATCTTCACAAGAAATTGGTAAATTAACAATGAAAGTTATAAACTGTATTAAAAGTGGAGGTGAAAAATTGTTAAGTGTAATGATATTGGCATTGTGTGCTAACAGAGTCAGAGTATAGTGGTGTTTTTAATGCTCTACCAAGACATCTCCGGAAAACTGTGTGATCTGATGTTACTTTCCCCCTCATCAAAGACTGAGAAATTCCCCAACTAAGCTCTTACATGTTTTGCAAAGCTTTAAATGGATTTTGTAGGTGGAGGAATATAATATTAACAAATACACCACAGAAGGAGGCCTTTGAGCCTATGCCTCAGTAGTGGGTAAATCTCAATTTATGCTCTCATAAACTTTCAGAATTTTGGAGATGTCTATTAGATCTACTTTAAACGTTCTTCATTTTAGTGAAGCTAGCCCCCGGTTTTTGAGTCTAAACTGATGTAATATAACCTATCTTAATCAGTATCAACTATGTGAATCTACACTGCATCCTTTCGGTGGCTTTGATGTTCTTTCTGTAATGAGGCATCCAGAATTGCACACAGTACTTTCAACTATGGCCTGACCAATGTTTTTCTATAAATTTCACAATACTTGTTTCTTTTTGTATTCAATGCTCTGTTTGTATAAAATACAGAATAAAAATGCCTTTCTATAGTCTGCTAATTGCACTCCCACTTCTAAAGGTCACTTTGTTTCTTAATATTGTTAAAACTATCACAATTCAGGGTGTGCTTCCCTTGTTTGTTTTTCCCATCTCTTTGACTTTCCATTTCGCATTAAACTGGATCTGCTACCTGTCTTTCCACACGGTTGATTTATGTTTTCCCACAGTTTCTGCATTCATCTTCATTTGTTGTCATAGTCCCATATTTGGAAAATATATTGTAATTGCTAATATTATAATTGCTAATATTAAAAGACATATTATCCATGTCCCTCTACTTAGCAACATGGAGAATGCTACACGCATAACATTTTGCAGGTTTAACTTTAAAAAAAAATTAGAATGTTCTTACATATTGTGCTGGCAAGCAGTGGCAGGAAATCTGTCCCAAATAGTTGTCTATCCTTCTTTATGTGTTTATGTCAAGTCACACCAAGGACTTCCAACAATAAATACTGAAAGTCTATGAAATAAGGTCAAATACTGTGAATAGTTGACTCATAGAAACATTTGCAGTAACTCAGTAAGCCAAATGGAATATAGTCCCAAGTAGTAATTCATCAGAGCTTTCAGAAACATTAGTGCAGGCACACTGGAAAGAGCACAGCAAATCTAAAAACACAATTTAGATACTTTTAACCCAATGCTGTTCTACTCATGAGCATCATGAATGACCTTTACAAATAACTGAAGTGTTCTTAAGCCAAATGAAGGTTCAAACATCGTTTACTTCATGTTTTCTTCCCCTTCTAAACCATATATTTATCTTACTGTATTCAATATTGTGTAGGGTACAAATATGAATTTCAATACTTGCTTGAGGCTTATTAATTTTAGACTTAAGAGTTCATTTTCATAACTTGCTTACATCTACATAATCAATTCCTTTCAGCAAAAACCTGCATGTTGTCCCATCTTATTGTTTTCATAAATTAAAACAAGTTGACTTTGATGAGGCTCTAGCAATAAAGGATGAGGAATAAAAATAATTGAACTTTTAAAAAGCAAAATGAAAAAAGCCAACATTTCTATCACACAAAATGAAAACATTGCTGACATAGGTATGAATCTAAATTACATATGTCCATCTGCCTTTCACCTGGGTCCAGATTTACTCTATTTGTGTTGCTATTCAAAGTTATGATTCTGCAGCTCATTTCCTCTCTCGCACCACTCCTACCCTTGACCGGCTCCATTGGCTCCCCATCCCCCAGAGATTGAATTCAAGATCCTCATCCTCACTTTTAAAGTTATCCACGGCCTTGCCCCTTCGTATCTCTCTGAACTGTTGACTTCCTACCAACCTGCCTGACCCTCCGTTCAGTGGGCTCTGGTCTGCTCCATGTCGCCCACCCAAACCACCCTACCATCGATGGTCGGGCTTTCAGCCTCTCTGCCCCCACACTCTGGAACTCCATCCCACAATCCATTTGCTTTGCTTCCTCCCTTGCCTCCTTCAAGACTGGTCTCAAGACCCTCCTTTTTGATTGTGCCTTATGCTGCCCTCCCACCTCTCTCCCTCCCCTTCCCCCTACCCTGCCCCTCCCGCATGCTCGGGTTCCGACCCCTGAGTGTTCAGTGCTTTGGCACGCCATCCCAATGTGAAATGCGCTCTATAAATGTAATTCGTTGTTGTTGTTGATGACAAGTTGTTGAATTCAGCCTTAACTTTGAAGTTGTTTTCCTAAGTTTTCTGTAGAATGTCTGTCAGACATCAAGACCCAGATGAAAGCTAACTTTCTTCAGTTGAACATCAACAAGACCGAGTCCTTCCTGATTGTCTCCCGTCAATGCCTCCACACCTCAGATGCTGACAGCATCACCATCCATGGATGCACACATCTCACTAAGCTAGTCCAGAACCTCGACACCTTCAATCCAACTACCCTTTCTACCCCACATCCATGCCGTGACCTGCTCTGCCTTCCCTCACTTCCACAATGTTGCTCAGTCCAGCCACTGTCCCACACCATAGGAAACTCTCATACGTTCATAGCACCCATGCTTGACTCCTTGCTTATCAACCTCCTAAATTCCTCCCTTCACAGGCTGCAGATCATCCAGACCTAATCTATGTCATTTCCCATAGTAGATTCCATGACCATATCACCTCCACCTTCACCCATTCAATGTGCTCCAGCCTGTTTCAAATCCTCCGCCTCCCCTACCCCACCATTGGCGAGACAGCCTTCTGCCATTATGCGCCCACCATGCAGAATTTCCATCATGCAGTCCCTCACCCCCTCCGTTGCCTCCTTCAAGATCTATTTCAAGACTCTCCTCTTCAACTATACCTTTAGCCGCCCTCCCTCCTGTCGCCTCCCCCACCACACCCCCCACCCACCCAACACCCTCTGCGATCCTGACCCCCAGCTTGGGTCCAAAACATTGATTGTCCAATGCCAAGGGATGTGCTCCCAATTGAAAGGTGCTATACAAATGTAATTTGTAGTTCTTGAAAGAAAGTTACAAAAAACTTCAAAATGATTGTTGTATATGACGTAGTATTATGCCAAATATACAGCACAGAAACAGGCCAATCGGCCCAACTGGTCTATGGTGATATTTATGCTCCAGAAGAGCCTCCTCCTGCCCTTCATCAACTCAGCCTATCTGCATAATCCTCTATTCTTTTCTCCCTCATGTATCTAGCTTCCCCTTGAATGCATCTATGCTATTCGCCTCAACGACTCCTTGTGCTAGCAAGTTTCACATTCCCAACAATCTTCGGGTAATGAAGTTTCTTCTGAGTTCCCTATTTGATTTATTGGTGACTATTTTATATTTATGGCCTCTGGTTTTGGTCTCCATCACATGTAGAAACATCTTCCCTATGTCTACCCTATCAAAACCTTTCATCATTTTAAAGACCTCTATTAAAGACCTCACACTTCTAAGTCTAAGATTGTTCAGCCTTTTCTGACAGGTTTAACCTCACAGTTGCAGTATCATCCTTGTGAATCTCCTTTGCACCTTCTCCAGTGCCTCTATACCCTTTCTATAATACAGGGAACAGAACTGTACACAGTACTCCAAGTAGATTATTATTAGGTGTGTGGAGTAAGGAAACTTGCCCTAGGTTTTGCCAAATTTAACCCAGGTCTCTCGCTTTCAAAGCGAGTGCTCTAACCACTCTCTAACCAAGGTTCAATACAAGTTTAGCATAACTTCTCTGCTTTTCATTTCTAACCCTCTAAAAATCAACCACAACATTTGGTTTGCTTTTTTTTAATGGGCTTATTAACCTGTACTGCTACTTTTAGCGAATTGTGTATCTCTATCCCTAGATCCCTTTGCTCCTCTACCCCATTTAGATTCTTATTTTCTAAACAATGTGTCAAACTCCAGAGTCTTTGAAATGCTGCATAAATAGAATAAAGATCTCTCTCCACTAGCTTGTAGCTGGGTCAAATCCTTTCAATAGGCTGTAAGGATCTTGTTAGAGGCAGCAAGAAAGGAATGTGATTAGATCCCCATTCAGACAGCGGGTCAATATTTATAAAGAGAGAAAATAATTAGAATTCTGCTACGACACATTAGACGAACAATCAAACATAATGAAAATCAACAGTCCCTTTTTATATATGAAACATCTACCTGTGCTGACACAGGTACCTCGATGTAAGCAACCACTTTGAAGCTGGAAGGTTGATAAATAAATTATTGATATAATTATTATAAATAATAAATAATTCTGGCACTTGATATAGTGCGTTTGGGGTCAGAAGGATGCCTCAAAGTGCTTCAAACAATTTATTTTACTTCAATATGTAGGGACTATTTTTATTTGTAGGTGAACACGACAGCCAATTTTGTGCAAAGCAGTGTCCTGTTGAAAGCTTGGAAACATGGTTAAAAACATTTTCAGGAAACAAGCGCGCTGTTGCTCTGTGGAAAATGTGAATGCATTGTAAAAATCTCAAATATCCTCCTTCTACGAGGTATATTCTGCTTAATAAAACTTCCTCATCACTTTCCATTATAGTGACCCTTGTTGAACAATGCACTGAATTTTACTGCGGCACAAGGCAACGATATTTCAGTACGAGATTAGATTTGTTTTAATTGTGCTTTGCTGAGTAGTGCAGCTGGCTACATTTCTTGGAAAAATACTTTAGTTTACTGTTTTAGCAATTTAAGGCTAATTCTGTTAACCCACACATCTAAAAGGATCAGTGCCCTCAGGGTTCAATTAGAAGCAAACCCAATTTAAATCTGAATGTCAACACTGGCTTCTTATAGACAGCATTTGCAATAGGATAGGCTTCTTTACACTTCATTTTAGACTCTTGATTACTAGTTTTTTTTTAAAAAAACTTACTACGAGTACTTGGCAGATTTTTTTTATTAAATACGATTAAGCAAAGGCCATTGTTAATATCACAATGCACCTACTGCTCTGAGCAGTCATGGTGGACAGGATGCCAAATTGAATTACAGAGATTTTTGAACATATAGCTGAATAATAAGCAGCTGAAAGTAGGTCAGGGTTCTAAGTGATGGACCAGCTCCCCTCCCCCAAAACATACAATAGAAGAATGTCTGCAGCCTCCGAAGGAAGGCATCTTTGTATTATGCATGTTATGTACATCATTTTTGTTACTCTTTTATCTTACTTGTTTCAGGAAAAAAATTGCCTATTTTGGCAGGCTGACTGCGTCATTTCAAATAAGGAAAATTATACGGCATTTAGTTCATTAACCCACTAAGTATACTAGATGTCCTGCATTTTTTTGTTATATTAATCCCCAATAATGATTATGTAGGATAGAGGACTAGCTGCAGTCACGCTATTTTAACTGAATTCTGAAATGCAGATATGATGATACCACAGGAAGGGAAGCTTTTAGGCTTTAATGTAAAAATAATCTTGCAACCACAACATCAATAACTAGGTGAATGGAAAAACATTTGGTTTCTTCCTGTCATAACGGTTTACCTTATTTTTTTTGCAGTTATTAAAATAAAAGTAGCTCAGGCTTCAATTATTATAGGTCATGTCACAACTGATACACTGCAGTAATGAGAAATTAAATAGAATGTGATGTGATCAATCGGCCCAATTCTCTTTGAGAACATCAACTGCTACATTGAAAACTGGCACAAGTTACCGCACTTTAATGGCAAATTTCAATATCTATCTGCTGGCCTAAAGTATCTCCACTGGGATTTGATGCAAATACAGCAGCACTGCACAGCACAGATCAAAATAAACGGAAATCAAACTAAAATAAAAATTATAACAAATGTAGCGTATTTCGCAATGAAGTACATTTCATTCTGAGAAACCTAATATCATCATCCAAAATGCAACCAATTTCTACCAGTCAATTGCAGTATTTTCATATTTTTGATAGGATCAAATTCGCCTGCGACACTTATCACTTCTCTCAATTTAGGGATGTACAAGATTAGGATCGGATAGGTTGCTTGCGCACAATTACTGTTGGTTATTTGATCAAATTTGTCTTTTTATTTCCTGCCACTTTCCATGCACTTGAAAATGCTGCCATTTTAAGCCGGGCTCAGTGATATCAGTACAATAGACACAAACCCGGAATTCAACAGGAAATGCGAAAAGCCCTGCAGGCAGTAAATGACCCAACAATGGAACCTGTCAAATCCAACTCTTTCGCTCACATTGTTTAGAATTAGAAGATATATTTTTCTTATGGCTTACAAATTGCAAGATTCAATGATTGCTTGGCAGGAAAGCAACCTTTTGGGTAAAACAGCCATTAGTGTTAAGTGGAAAAGGTTAGCAGGAATTCATTTTTTTTGTGGTCAGTGCTGTGGAGCCATTAGCACACAGCTAATAAACAGCCCATATACATCATTAAAAACAGCTCATTTGTATTTTGCAGAACATTGCATAAATGGGACCTTCCTTTATCCTGGATATTTAAAAATAGCTTCAATATATTGTGAAAGACATTATTCTTTTTGCCTTTCAGTTGCTGTTAACTGAGAAACTGTGGGTCCACAATTCAGAAGATAAATTCTACCTGTATGTAGATTGACTATTATTTTCTAACATTTCATAGTGTTCAGAAATTGGCAATTTTTGGAAGGCAGCCGTCATTTTGAAACCATTTCTCCGTAATTTTCATTTAAGAACTACAGAAAAACAGCTTCAAAGACTGAATTCGACAATTTGCCAAATTCTGGATTCTCTGAAATGCTGAGACCCGAGTGGAAGATTTACCCTCACAATAATGTAACTGAATGTGCCTGGGTGATTAATAAAATATCACTGTACTGGTTTGAAAATCTGTGTGTGTCTTGGGTGAAAATAAGTGAAGAAATATTTACTCCATTGGATCACTAAACCTCAATGTCTTATCAATGAGAGAATATGCTGCATTACATAATTCAGAAATATGTTCACTGTAGATTTGATTTTGGTCCACTTAATATGTTAATAGTATAATACCGTAGTATAATCGCATAGGACAAACAGAATAGTCTACTAAGAGTTACCCTTTTTCATCTAATTGGGGAATAGCTCCAATGATTACCAGTTTGAAAGGACTGTGTGTGGTGTGTGAAGAACTCTTTCATGTTCAGCACTTATTTATACTGCCTGATACAGTGGTTAAGATCGTAATCAGTTTGGTGAGTAACGACCAGTATCACTTTTAGGAGTTGCATCACATTTGGCTGAGGACACGCCAGGGCATTTCAGCATATTTAGAATCGGTGGAGATTGACGAGAAAGGTACACAGTGCAATTGGAATCAAAACCTTTGAGAAATTAGGTAAAATAATGCATCATATTAAGGCACCATTGAACAATTCGGAGGTGCAACACATTAACTTACCATCGACTCCAAAAGTAAGACTTTTTGGATAAGAAATTTCTCTCATCAGTAGTCACTTCAGCAATGATAAATAGTATTTTCTCATTATAATAATAAACATAATAATAATAATAATAATCATCATCATCCTTGCATTTGATATAGTGCTTTTCACATCTTCTAGACGTCTCAAGGCGCTTCATATTATATTTACTGTAAAGTGAATTGACTGTATATTTGTGGGTGAAACGTGGCAGCTGATTGCGCACAGCACAATGTCCCACAAACAATCAAGGATTGAAATGAACAATTTATTATTGTATGTTCAATACCTAGTAACAAGTGGAATTTCACACCTCCGCAGCATACACACAAATTACACAAACAAAACACTCTCACTAACATAGATCATTTTTTGTCCCCAATGGTTAGGATAATTATTATTGGACATTTTAAATATGCACTATATATAGGTTCATGTCTCCCTAGTTTTATTCATTTCTATCTCTTTTCGGCTGTTTGCCACAAGACCCTGGAGCCAGTTAAAAAACTGTATGGTATACTGTACTGCATTCAGTATCACCAATGTAAGTTTTATCGAGGTTGAGAAGCACAGAACCTTTCGTAATGTTAAAAGTTTTCCTGAATCCTAAATGATGAATTTCAAAATATAAGACTCTTTATTGGATACATTATCTGTACTGCGACCTTGTTGAAACTTATGTTGGTAATGTTGAATCCAGTAGTTAAATATAGGGTTTATGAAATTCCACCTAGTTCCTGATGCGTTACATTTCCTTTGCATTTCAAAGTGTGCAGAATTTAGCAAAATCTTAAATGATAAAAACGCACATTCTGCAGGTTATTTTAAGGACTACACAAAAAATGACTTCAAACGTTAAGTCTGAATTCAACTATTTGTCAAAATCTCAATGCTTTGAAATGCTGCTATCAGAGTAAATCTGGATTCAGGTGGAACATCGCCTCCATTGATGGCTTTTATCCTACAATCAAATTCAAGGCAAAAATTTAAACAGCACCCTATACTACTCCACAGAATAAATAGATTTTATTGCTATCAGGTACGCATTATCGTATGCAGTTTTAGTACAAACTTTATTAGTACTGTAGTAGTATATTCTAACTATGATGCAGTGGCTATGCTGATAGAGGTTCAAATCCAGCAGGAGACATTAAATAAGAGAATGATTTGGGAAGTGAAGGCTTTGAAATAGTACCACAGATTTAGCCTTCTATTCCAGCAGAAGATGATCAGGATATCTACCACATACACTACAACACACAGTTCACAAATGTCCAGCTGACTTTTACTTTACAAAACAAACTCTGTAATGATAAGGGCAAAGAGTTTGGAAACAATAGAATAGTTCTTACAGGATTAAACATTACTTTTTAACAAGAACTGAAACTTGTTACAGCTGGGGAAAAAGCTGCTAATAAAAAAAATGGTAAAACACATAAAAAACTGAAACAACAAAATAGATTTGCTGCATCACACTTCATTAATTTTCATAAAGTGCTCGTTGAGGTAGTAATCCTGTTTGTTATAAAAATAACTATTGGAACAATGAAGCAGGACAGAGGGAGAGAGAGAGAGAAAGCAAACGAGAGAGAAAGAGAGAACATGAATTAATGGAGATCGACAGAAATAGGACACCTACTTACTTCATACTTTTTATTCAGCCTTAGTTATATTCATAATTCCAGGAACTGCTGTCAGTTTCAAACGAGGCTATGGAAAGTACTTGAGAAGCTACAGTATTTGCTTTATAAATAATAGGGAATAACTAATATTTTAGTACTGCACGTTTTTCCCTCTGCTTTTCCAATCCAAATGCCTCTATCCTAGATTTGATATCTTCGCCTAACTCAAATACAGTAAACTTAATCATGCAACGTATTCAGTGACCTACAGGTCAGGGCTATATTCCTGATTTCTGAAACCTGTATTCATGACTTACCCCACGGGGCTATATTCCTGAGTCTGGAAGTAGCCCTGAAACCCACTAAAAAATAGAATTTTTAAGAAAAAAATAGAAATGTTAATGTAATCTATTCCTACAAATATTACCTACGCCTTTTTTCAAGATGTATTAAAAGGCTGGCATGCGAATGCCAAAACTTCAGAATTCTGCGCTGGTATATTGATAGTCGATGTGAAAATAAATACAGTAAAAGCCTGTTTATCTGGCTCCCGATCAACCGTAACTTCCGTATAACAGGCATCGCAAAAAAAGTCCACATTCGATTAACCAGAATTTATCCGGAAAAATGTATTGAATTTTTTTTTTGCGGTTTTTGGCTGAATATCCGTCATGAGCTTTAACCAGCATTGGCTAGGTCCCGAGGGTGCCGGATAAACGGGCTTTTACTGTAGTACCATAGTACCTGTCAACTTACCTTCCCTTCTCCATAGATGCTGCCTGACCTGCTGAGTGTTTCCAGCGATTTCTGTTTTTATTTTAGACTTCCATATCTGCAGTATTTTGCGTTTTGTACCATGTAACGATATTAACTCATGTGTCACATATTGGGATCACTTATTGGAATACATATCCGTCCGGTACAAAATAATTTCTTAACTAGGTTTTTTAACCAGCTCCAATGGTGTACATCAGCTATTCTGCCCACATATATACAGTCAATTCACTTTACAGTATATTCTGTGAAGTGCTTTGAGACGTCTGGAAGTCATGAAAAGTCATGAAAGAAAGTGGACCAGACTTGGGTAAAGAGGCAGAAATTATTTTATTCATCTCCCTGAGATAAGTTGTTTGACAGAAAATGGAATCTACAAGAAGAGTGAAAGGTGAGAGAATTAAGCAAAGTGAAAGAAGCAAGAGAGATACAATGGTACACTAGATACACTAGAGATACATACCTGGACTGGCAGGGCTACAACTAACTCTAAACAGTTGCAATCAGACAGTATTATGGAGGCGGTTGATGGAAACTACATTCACCATAATAGAAATGTTTTCCTGTCAGTTCCGTTGAGATTATTGGGTTTAAACTGCAGGTTAGGTTATATGATATTGAACGTATATTCAAAAATTTTAAGTACATATGAGTAATCTGAATTTTGCAATAAATCGTAGTCACTTACAATCCTTTACGTTGATTAACTAACTAAGAGACCCTATAATTACTTGTGTGCACATGTTTGCACATGGTGAGCACAACCCATGCATTTTGTACAGTTAGCACAATCTGCACATTCACATTGTTTGTCACATTGCCTTTTTACTAACATTGTCTGACAGACATCTCTGCATTCTATCACATTTTATTATGCAGGATGTCTTTTCTGTAATTCTTAACCTTTTGTTGTTTCACTTTGTTCTTTCTCACTTTGATTATTTTTCATATATATCTTTAATAAATGTTTCTCTTTCCCTCTGATCTAGTTCTCTTGTTTTATCTTCCTGATGTATCTTTCTCTCTCAACCTATTCTCCCGTGATCGATCTTTCAATGTATTCCTATCCCTGGCCTATTGTGCACTTTTTCCCTCATGGGACTTTAATTCTTCTGTCTGTAGAACTAGAAGCGAAGTGAAAGACCCAGTAGCATTTTAAGTCTGTTGAACTTCATTTGCATTGGTAGGAAATCTTAAGGAAACCTTAATCATGTACTACAGTGAAACAAAAAACTCTGGATAATCTGGTTAAAAAAACACCTCAATATTACCGAACGAGAACATTTCTGATCACATACTTTAAACAAATACTACCTTGCATAAATAAAATAAAAATAAGACAGTCAGCTATGTTTGAAATGCTGCTTGAATTATGTCAGATTATTTAATGTTTTTTCAATTATTTAAGATCTTCTATACTTAATGCTCTCCCACCCGCCCTAAAACTAGCAACTTAAAACCACTAGAAACCAATATGTGAATGCACCCTGATATATAAGGCTTTTCCACTGGGGTTCAGAATAAGATATCTTGTTATTCTGGTGACATCTTAGTTTTTGTCATCAAACCCCAAGTGACCTTAATAAGCCTTACATATACTGCAGCTTCAGAAACTACAACCCTAACCCCCGGAATTCTCTCCATCTCACCTCCTCCTTCTCAGTCTTTAATTCCACCGAAAGTCTTACCTCTTTGACTTGCCTACTTCCCACTTCGCCCTCACCCTTTGCCTTCTCCTTAGCTCGACATTTGATCCCTTCCTTATGAAGCCCTCCAAAATGCTATCCTGCAACAAACTGGCTATACAAATGTAATCTGTTGATGTTATTGTATTATTTCTAAGTGCTTATACAGAACAGATCCTAAATAATAATAAGACTTGCATTTGATACAGCGCTTTTCACGTCTTCTAGACGTCTCAAAGTGCTTCACAGAATATACTGTAAAGTGAATTGACTGTATATTTGTGAGTGAAACTTAGCAGCCAATTTTGCACAGCAATGTCCCACAAACAGTCGTGGATTGAAATGACCAATTTATTATCGGATTTTTTTGACAGATTATTATCAAGCATGTGGAGTAAGGAAACTTGCCCAAGGTTTCACCCTGTCTGGATTCAAACACAGGTCTCACGCTTGTAAAGTGAGTGTTTTAGCTACTGAGCCATCAGGATTCTTCATGTGCGAACCCTAAACAAACCAGTCTGGTTAGTAAGTTACAGAACGACAAGTGGGATCCCAGCATACTTATTTTAGAAAATATGTGGATTTATCCAATGGTTCTATTCAGTTGGCTATTACTTTCAATTGCAGACATCCATTAAATGTTTCCAATACTCTGCTGAGATAATTGGGAGAGACAGGGAATATGTGCTCTTAAATACAAGCAATGCAATCTGGTAATATATTGTTGGTTCCTAACAAGTTAACAAATTAACTCATTGGTTATTAATCTTATGGTCTTCCATTTCAACACAAGAGTTACTAATATATTCATGTATGAATAAAAAAAGAAGCACTATACACTTCTACTTGTTTGCAAAGACATCACACATTCCCTTCCTGTTAAGACTGCAAAGGATCAACTTGTAACACAAACTCCAGTTGGACACCAAATTCATCATGAAATAAGGTGGCATTGCCCAAACCAAAGATAAACAAAAAGACACACATACATCCACATATTTAAAGGATCCATCTGATTCCATAGATTATTCAATTATGTCTATCACAATCAACTGCATCATCTGACAATCCAGCACCATAGACATAACAGGTATTTCTGTATCCCATACACCAGGATTTGGACACATTTCGTTACAGGTGATTTGAGATGAAATGGCTCCACTTGGATCACATCAGGATTTGAATTCAGTTCATTACTGAACTCCAATAACTACTTTCAAATTCACTGTTATGGTCAGATTTTGATTGATTTCTCTAAAGCTGCTACTCAGCACTACACAAGGTTTTTTTAAAAAAATCATAGAATCATAGATTTATAGCACTTAAGTAGGCCATTCGGCCCATCGTGTCTGTGCCAGCAATTTGAAAAGAGCTATCAAAATCAATCCCACTCTTTAACTCTCTCCATAGCCCAGCAAATTTGACCTCCCCAAATAATCAGATAAATGAATAAGGAGCTTCTAAATCAATGATTTTCAGTGACCTTACAGTATCTCCAAATACAATGTCATACAACAACAACTTGCACTTATTTAGGGCCCTCCAGGCCAGATAGTGTCTCAGAGTGCTTAACAGTCTGACTCCAGGCTGGGGGGGGGGAGGCGGGGTGTGGGCTGTATTTCGAAGAGGAAACATAAAGTGTTTTCCCTTCACGTTGATGGCAAGAACATACTGCAGAAACTTCTAGTTGGATCAATCAACCTCTCAAAATGTAGACCACATGTTGGTATGAAATTAGCTGAGTTTATTATCCTAATCAATAACAATCATGTAGACGGGGAAAAATTCTACCTAAGTCTAGATTTACTCTATTTGCTGGGTATTTGAGAAAATTCCAGAATCTGATCATTTGTTGGAATTCAGTCTTAACTTTGAAAACAGTTTCTGCAGGTCTTAAAAGAAACTTTCAGGAAACCAGATACTATGTTGACCCCTTTCTGCAATGTATGAAATAGTTATCAAACTAACATGTCACAATTCGCAATTCACAATTCTAAGTTTCATGAGAAACTTAGAAGAGGTCTTGAGAAGAGGTCCCTAAATATGTTTTCTACCTACCCTTTCTAGAGTTCAATAGTTCAACATTAACTTGAATTCTGCTGTTGTGGGCCAGAGTGCAGTGTGGGTTACATGTTTACAATTCAGATGAAAGGGAATTATTTCCCTTTTGATACTGAAGTATCGAGACTCCCTCACCCGCCGAGGAACTGATGATATACGATAGGGCTCCCACATTCTAAATATTTTGCAAACCGGTTTCCGTTGCTCTCTGAGGCTAGGACCCTACAGAGAATAAACTCCTCCCCATTACCCACCCGGCTTGATAGATAACCCCAGGACGAATGAGATGAATCTGTTTCAAAGGTTGGAGCTTGTTTATAGATGCAAAGAAATCGATGTTGAGGCAAGGCACCTTCTTGAAGAGGGTATGGTTATGCCACATGTCTCTGGAGCATGAGACCTACATCTCTCACGTAAACAATGTCGCAGGTTAATCAAGAATGCTGTAACCACTAAAATGGTTCGAAGAAGCAATGTTAGCCCTGCTTGGAATTTATTCCAGCATTCTCTCCTCTTTGTATTTGCAAAATATGTTATATGCCATGTCAGGTTGGTCTTTCAGTGGCAACAGGATGTTTAAACTCTTTAAACTGCTGTGTTTGCAAATTCTTGTAAAAATGTCATCAATAAAATAATGGGCAAACACTGAAATATGATTAAACCTCATCGGTAGCCATCCAGTTCATCATTTATTTAAGCTGTTTAACCACCGCTTTCACATATGCAAACCTAGAAATATCGCTGCTTTTACAAATTTTCCTCACATTTGGGGAGCAAGAAGAAATAAATTGCATATATGTTGAAAATGGAAATAGCTGGAAGTAAACAAGCCATAAAGCAAACTGATATGTAATGATCGCTCCCAAAATTGAATTTGCATAGTTCACCGAAAGTAATATCACAGCCAACATCATTAATCTATTGTGACAGGTCATATGATGCTATAACAAATACTACAGTTCTGCTCCAATGACCACCTGTACAAGATAACAACTGGTGCCTTTTCATATCTGAAAGAAAAAAAATGGGTTTTAATTTAAACAAGGTCGGATGATAATATCACCTCTCCTGTAGTAATTTACAGCTTGGAATCAATTTCCTAACCATAGTTTTCTTCTATTCTTCATTAAATGCCAATTTGGTTTGCTTTATTGTGCGTCAGTATTTCTGTAATTGTAAGTCGTGACCTCCAAATTTCTCTTCATGATTTTCAAAATAGTTAAAATATATTAGCAAACAAACAAAAAAAATGTTGGCATCCGACTGATCATTTATAACTACAGTAGTTCCATATATACTCTTCCCACTCTGGTTTCTAAAATGGCACTAAGAAAAAAATCTCCTTTGTTTCCTGGAACTGATAAAACTGTTACCCCAGCCCTAACCCACAATAAAAAATAATCTGAGCGTACGTCTTAAATATGGGATTTAAAAATTCCACATTTTCAATAAAATTGTAATTGTGCACCAAATCAATGCTCCAATGCATTTACCGTGACTCAGGAGCTTAACAATTGTAAATTAATATTACATCTTCGCAGCATTAGTAACCAACAACATTAACCTGCTCACTTTCATTTTCTCAGACATGACGATACTATTGTGCAGTGAGCTCCGTTTCCGCCTCTTCAATAAAAGATGATGTCCAGTTGGTTTGAAACAAGCTACAGTTTGCTAGAATTCATGAATAGCAATTCTTTTTAAAATGCAATCCCTCAGTGTTTTTGTGGCTTTTATTATGCTAAAGCGTAAATACTCGCACAAAAAAAGCCTGACAATTCTTCACAAAGAACGAGCCAAGTTGAAAGTTTGGTTTGCGCGATGTCTCTGGGTCTCTTTGAAACTCGTTTCAGGAAACTCAGAGTACGCCAGACACTTCCTCTCTGAAACGTTTCAAGGTGAAAATAAAAAAGACCCTGCGAAATTCTCGCATAATTCCAAATAATTAAAAAGAATGTAAAATAAATCAACGAGCCCTTCAAAGGAGAAGTATTCTATTTATGGGGTATTTCGGTCTGGCGAGATTGGTAACTCAACTGTTCAGAGAAGTGTACAGTTTCAAATAACTATCAAATCAAATTTCTGTCAAAGGCAAGTCTGACATGAACACCAGAAGATTATCTGACTAGAACTGACCCACGTCCAGTCTAGTAAAATCTTCTCAAGCCCGAAGCTTAACTAAATTAACCTTTTGCTGAGAGCACAGTGAATTGTGGTGCAATCTAACAAGCCTGCTCTTGATCATGGAAATGTTTGAATCTGTTAGGTTGGCATTTCCCTATAATTTAATATAATAGAATTATTTGTGACAGTTTAATGACCTAGTTATATATATATACGACTGATTTGCATATGTCACCACAGTGGATTTTACTTATTTTTTCTTCTTCTTCTGAGTCTGCCGATGACATTTAAATGGCACCTGACACTGTCAACTGACTTTTCCACACTCTTCATAATCGCATTAGCAGAACCCATGCATCAATACGGAACACAAGGCAATAATGTGGGGTATAATTTGCGGCACAAGATAATGCGATTTCTTAATAAGGGGACTCAAATGGTGCAAATGGGGATTCTTTCTGGGAACCAAAAGTGCTTCACACTGTCCCACTGGAACTGTACTCCGAAACAATCAGCTTCAAAAACAGAGACCACCTGGTTCATCAGGAATTTTATGGAATCGTGTGAAGCAATACCACAAATCCTATCTAGAAAGGACATGTAGGTCATTTGATTTTGCAATAAAAAAGGAAAGGCAATTTATTGAAACAGAAGGTTATATGTGCCATGAATGAAATACAGTAAATACGTACAACCAACTGGTTTGAAGGAGATAGTAGGAAAGACAGATAAGTCAAGACTTGGGTGGATATGTTGTAAGTAGACAGAGAGATCAGTTCTGTGATCTTCAAGATCTGGGAAATAATTAAGGGAAATGGAATAAGTTTTGATTGCACTGTTGTGGAACATCCTCCATTGCCTTGGGACGTCCTCTCGACGTAAAATGCACTGTGGAAAAAAATGTGTTGCTGTTACTACTGATTGCAATGAAGTGAAGAGGTGGAAGTACATATTTGAGATCTGGGAAGAACAAAATTAGAACAGTTGTCAGTAGAGTGACATAGCAGTGCTGACAAAATAGAAACAGGAAATGTTGTTACACAATAAGGCGATGGAGGCTAGAGATGAAAGAGAGAAGGTCATCTATCAGACATGGACCGCTGGTTTATTGATAGTAATCTAATATTATTAATAATAAAGATTTAAATACTGGCTTATTATTGTTGTATTATTAATCATAATCTTTCCATTTGACATAACACCTTATGATATCTGTTCAGCACCTTGAGACGTCCTCCCGATGTGAAAGATGCTCTATAAATGTAATTTGGTTGTTGAGAAACCTTAAATCATTCAACAGGATTTTATCGTGAAGTGTAGTTATTGAGTATTCATTGGTGAACACTTGACCTAATTTGCATATAACAATTTCCTACAAACAACCATGAAGTGAATTTTATTTGGGGATCATGGAGGATAAGATTTAGCGACTCAGGTTGAATGGATTATTGGCAGGGAACAGAAAGATGTTAATGAGTCTGAAACAAAATTTTCAATACCATTAGTGTTGATAGCATAGGCTGAAGAGTGAAAGAATCACCCACAGTATCCTGAAGTACTTCGAGATAAGGCGACTTGATAAAGCACGATATCAATGCATTGATTATTACAGGTATTGTCTATAATCATCATTGATTTTGCAAGAGAATAGAGTTTTGTATGAATCCCTGTGTTGATGGAATCATTCTGAACTGCAATGGGTGGTTCATCTTATGGTATCATGGAGTCCTGGGGAGTCAACTCCCCAGGACTCCATGTCAACTCACTTTACAGTATGTTCTGTGAAGCGCTTTGAGATGTCTAAAAGACATATATCAAATGCAAGGATTATTATTTATAGTAGGTCAGAGAGAAGTGGAAACAAGGGACATGACTGTATCAGTGGTTAAACCATAAGGTAACAACAATAATAAAGTTACATTTCTATAGCACCTTTCACGTTGGGAGGATATCCCATGGACAACCTGTTTTGGACCTGAGCTGGTGGTTGGGATTGTGAAGTGCTGGGGTCAAAGAGTGGGATCGAAGGTATGGTCGATGAGGTGGGTCTTGAGACAGATCATGAAGGAGGCAAAGGAGGGGAGATGAGGTGGAGGGACTGTGGGATGGAGTTCCAGAGGGTGGAGTCAGTGTGGCTGAAGGCCCACCCGCCAATAGTGAGGTGGGGAACATGAAACAGGCCGGAGCCCAATGAGCGCACGGAGTGGATAGGTTGGTAGGGGGTTAGAAGGTCACACAGGTAGTGTGATGTGAAGCTAATGGAGTCGGGCGGAGATGGAGATGATGGTATCATGTTGGCTGGTGCGGAAGAGGACACAAGCTGCAGAGTTCTGAATAATCTGCATGCTATGGAGAGAGGTTTTGGGGAGGACAAGCAGGGAGTTGACATAGTCGAGCCTGAACATAATGAAGAGTTGGGATGAGTTTCAGTGGTCTGAAGGGTGAGGTAGTGGTGGAGCCTGGTGATGTTGTGGAGGTGAGGGAAGGCAGAGTGGGTCATGGCATTGGTGTGGAGTAAAAAAATAGTTGAGGGTCAAATAAGATCCAAGGTTCTGTACAGGCTTAGTAAGGTAGAGTGTGCATAATAATTATTAATAACAATTATTATTAATAACAAGTGTGCATCCTTGGATGGTGATGCTGTCAGTGCCTAATGTGTGGAGATGCTGAGGGAGCCAATCAGTATGGCCTCATCTTGTTGATGTTCAACTGAAGAAAGTTAGCTCTCATCCAGGATCTGATGTCTGACACACATTCTGTCAAGACAGATGTGGTCCTGGAGTCTGGATGGAGGCAGAGAGATAAGAATTGGGTTTCATCCGCATACATATGGAAGTTGACCCCATCTCTGCGGATGATGTCACCAAGAGGGAGCATATAGGTATGGAAGAGGAGGGGACCAAGGACGGAGCCCTGAGGAACTCTGTACGAGAGGGTGAACGGGCTACAGGAAAAGCCGTTTCTGGAGATGAAGGAGACAGTGTAAGAGATCGGATCCGAACCATTCAAGGACAGAAACATGAAGGTTGAGCGAAGAGGAAAGGCGGAGGATGATAGAGTGGTCAACGGTATCGAAGCCGGAGAGAGGTCAAGGAGGACAAGGAGGCAGAGGGAGCCCTGGGTGCAGATGGACACAATGTCATTTGTCACTTTGACCAAAGCTGTTTCGGTGCTGTGGGCAGCAGGGAAATCCAATTGAAGGAGTTCGTGAAGGGACTGGCAGGAGAGGAAGTAGCAAAGCTGGGAAGCAACAACTCGTTCCAGGATCAAGAAAAGGAAAGTGGTTGGAGATGGGGCAGTTGTTTGAGAGCAAGGATGGGTCTAGGGAAGTTTTTTTTCTGAGGATAGGGATAAGGATAACGTATTAGAAATTCATGGTACCAGACTCTTGTCTAAGGGTTTGGATGAGTACAGCAGCTCACAAGTGAATTTGTTTGAAGAGTCGAGTTGCAGAGATTCAGAACACAAGCAAGGAGATTATCAATGGAGTTAGTTGCTGTGCCAAAACCCAGTCTGGAAATCGTCTATGGCCAAACTTTTTAAGCTGATGGGATGATTTGAGAATGCTCAGCCCAATTAGAGTTTGGACACATTGTTTGATGATAATAGTAGAAAGCCATATAGATTGGAAGAGAAAAGTCATTTATATCAGTAAAATGTTTTTTTAATTCTAATAGTGGCACATATAGACATTTTATTATAATAATCCTTGCAATTCATACAGAGCATTGTCACATTATCAAGATGTCTCAAAGTACCTCACAAGATTTACTGTCCAGGAAATATACAAACTGCATCATGTAGGTTCAAGAGAATAAGAATATTTGGAAACATCTCCAAATTGTGTTAAATCAAAAATAATGATTAAGATCATTTAACTGCAAAGAGTTAGTCTAAAGAAAATAATGCCACTGCTTTGAACAGTTTGCTAATGTAATATAATGTATATTTGATTAAATTTCTTTTACAGCAAAGCTCGAGTAACAAAAATCACTACAAACGAAATTACCAATGTAGGCTTATCAATGACATGCACGTTGGTGATAACTGATAACCTACTAATAACTCAGTTCAACGCCAGTCAAACTTAATATTTTATGGCACAGCACTCAAGTTGTACAGTAAAACAAATTATAATAATCATTTCACCATTTAGCAGTTTTTCAACAAATGAAAAAAATGTTCACAGAAACAGCCAGCAGGTGTTGCTTCCTAAAAGGATTACGTTTTTAAAAATGTGGTTGCAATTTTCTGTTAGTACTTTTGTGTGTAATGAAAGACAGACAACAAAGAGGTAGGGCCTCAAGGTTCTCCGTGGAATTCAGCCAAAAGGAAAAGAAAAGGCTGGTATTTCAGCCATTGTACTCACTTCTAAAGCACATTGCCAACTCATCTTCCAACCCATTATATGAAATTTAATTTAACCTGCTATGCAATTAATTCAGATGTTCAGCTTATTTTTCTCATGGCAGAATCCCTCACACAATGCCTTATTTAAATATTAATCAGTCCTCTTTCAATTAGGACTAATTTGCTTCACAGGGTTCCTCTCATCTTATGATTGCAGGAAAATGGAGGTAACTTGCAGCGTTTGAGCATAATTAACATGGTATTTTTATAATACTGATATATCAAATGGGACCCAAATGAACCCTGCTGATTTCATTTAGTAAAGTCTGCCTCAAAGTTATAATCAAGACGAAAGCTGTTGCCATCTGTTTAAATTGCTAAAGAACATAGTTGAAAACACAGAATCACTGTGTCCTCATATACCGCCCTTCTTTAGTATGCTACACAGGATTCTTACATTTTGACGTGACATGAACCCTTTCTATATTACTTCAAACTGTTCCTAATTTTAAATTTACATAGGGAAACATTCATTCTCGTCACTGGTAACAAATGAAAATTAGTGAGCATTTGCACATTAACCTCTTCATATCATGTTCCATCTGCTGCTGTGCAATACAGGTCAGAGTTCATGCTTTTCTATTTAGAATTTGCCTTGTGTGCCTCCTCGGAAACCAATAAAGTCACGTGACCGAAGCAGTGCACAGTTTTGGAATAAATTTTCTGAAATAACCAATAAGCTATAAGAAGGAACATTCCTTCTCCCACATAATAAGGCTATGCCTTTCTTGTGTAAATCAGAAGAATTGAGATCCTTTTACATAATGCATTTTTATTTGCAGAATAATGCCTCAGCTTTGGGCATTCCCATAGATAAATTCCAGGCAAAATAAAAGCAGGATGTAGAATGCATTGCCACAGATTTCATGAACCAGTCTAGCTTTTGCCATTAAGCATTTTGACCACTAAACTAAAGCTGATGATTTCTATCTGATATCCTGAAATATGCTTTCCTTCAGTAATGTAGTGTTGCTGACTTCGATTATCTTCTGGTACACTTTGAAGAGTAAAGTAAAGTGGTATTTGTAGGTGCAACTCTATGCTCCATTGGCTTTGCCAATTTTATGAGTTAAACGAAGTGTGCAGAAACATCTACTGAACAGAACATTGGTGATATATATTTCCTGAATGTCCATTTATTTAGACCCAGTGACACAACAGTCATATATGCTGGATGAGTAACTGCATTTCCGATTGAGATGATATTAAGATTATATTTTTGGCCAGCAATGTACAGCGTTAGTTTCAAACGCATTTGTTTTGATATCCAAGTCACAAAATCTTTTAAAAATTGCATAAATCTATCCACTGGCTGATATACAGTAACTTGAAACAAATTTTATTCAGGCGTTTGCACAATGTAGAGATTTTGTTAACTGATGGAGGAGCTAAATAACTAGCAGGAAAACAGCACATGGTTACAGTTGTTAGAAAATGGAGATGAATAATAATTATTTAGCTTTATATTGGATATCAGTTTAAATTTTCATAAGAATATTTTGGAGATGGTGGCCAGGGAAGAAATACAATGTGGCACAGAACAAAGGAATTAAATCAATGGACAATTTATAGTCTTTGACCTACAAGTGTATTGGGATCCTAAGTCTTCTGTGGTACATCAGTACACCGTTTTTTTTATGAAAGGTGTCATTCAAACGGAACACTTTGGAAATTCGCAATATCATTTCCATTTCTGAAGATATTTCAACATTCAATACTGCCAACACTGTGCATAAAGTTTATATGGTTTAAACACCCACTAGTGTCATTGCTATTGAGATACCCTGTTAAAACTGAATCACTCTTTACCTAGGAACTAAATCAACTATAACCATTGCTGCAGTCTGTACAAATGGCCATAGTCAAGTCTGTCCTCATCTTAGCAAACGTCCTTCTAGGACAAAGAATGAAGTACTGTGGTGTGATCATTGTCGCCTACACCCACAGTGCATGCAATTGGAAATGAACGAAAATTTACACGTGGTTTGAAAGGAAGCTGATCACCGCCCTAACAACTCAGAAAATAATTTTATTTTTTCCATAGTGTGAATTCACACTTTAGCCATGACATCCTTTTAGAGAACTACGATCAGTTCTTAAAAAACTGTTCCCGTTTCCTTCTCATTGAGTATTTATTCCAAATGCTTTTCTCAGGGTAGCACTAAAACCGATAGGACCAAATGGTAGCAGTGAAACCAAGTACCAAAGCCATTTACTGGGTAGAATATAGTCCATTTTGTCCAGTCGAATACTAACAGCACAGATTCACATTGGTTTCATTGCTGCTGTTGTAAAGTGTCAAATAATGTGAGTTAGTTCCTCTTATTAGATTCACCATGTTATGATGAGACATTTATGAGAAAAAGTGGAACAAACCTAGAAATGTACTGAAAGTACTAAAGCTAGCGATAGTAAATATTTTTAAGATTATGTAATAGCTGCGCAAGAAAATATGTTATTTTTTGCTTTTCTCCTTCCATACAGCTGCTTTCGCATGTGAAAACAAGCCTCGAGCTAGTGAATATTTTAAGTCGCACTGTGCTATATCACATTTAATACAGTTTATCCATTAGTTTAGATTAATCATTTGCTTTTTTTGTACTTGGGAGTTTTCAGCATGAAACATCTTACAAGCCACACTGACCCAATTTAAAGATGCTGTCTTCAAAAAGACACGTGTAGTAAACAGCAGCACTACTTCAAGATAAATAATCTCCTGTCACAGCAGATCACAGAGTTACAAATTACTCATTCCATTTCATAAACATTAATTACTTGGTATGACTTGATATTGTTCTCACTGGCTCTGAACTTAAGTAAATCGGGATAAAGTAGCACTAGACAGAGTTTATAAATCTTTTCAATATTTGGTATTTCATAAAATGTTTTATTGGTGGTACAGCACTTAGGATATGTCTTCAATTCTCTTGGAGGGGGGCCAGCAGCACGATATTTGGAGTGAGTCAGCACAGTGATATTTTGCATTCATTCCTGGTTCTGGTATGATAACTAACAACAATAACAATAAAATTACATTCATATAGCGCCTTTCACGTCAGGTGGACGTCCCAAGGCGCTGTCACACTGCTAATTTATTGTCAGTGGATTTTAGAATAAAATACCAGAAGGCAAGTCACCTTTTATCCCTGAACCCAATAGAAAATACATGTGCATGTGTATTTGCCACAGGGGGACTCTTAGAGTAACCTGCACTCCAAGACAATATTTCCACCCCAGATCTTCAATCAATAAATATTAATTCACCCTTCAATGAAAAGTGAAAACAAATATCAAATGTAAAGTTTACGCTCCAATGCATTGTCTTAAAACAAACAATTTCCTCCAGCTATGCTGTCAAGTAAACAGTACAATAGTGATGAGGCAATGTTTCCTCTCCAAAGCTTTAAAGCTGTGTTTTTTTTAAAAAGCAACAGGCTTGTTACATCAGCAGATGGCCCTGAGGGCCAGAGGGTTGATTTATCTTCGAAATAAAGATGACACAATAGAGCTTCTATTATGTCTCTCACTGTGTAGGAGGGAATGAACATGCGGCTATGCATCCAGTTCATTTCTCAGTTAGCAATAGCTAACTTTAAACACTTTCTGTATTTTGTCAGGACTCAAATTGGCCATCAATTAGCTTGACAGCATAGTAAACTGAAAATGTGTCCGACTTGTATCCTGTAATTAATTCAAACCGCCAATTGCACTTACTGGTTAGGACAGTTTAGCTCCGAATATCTATCAAACATTTTCAACCTCAAGCACCAATTGTTAGATTGAATATTCAGAATTTTAAAGGCAGGGCTTCTATCACAAGGTTAGTATAGTACAGGGCAACTCCTTCATTAATATTGCATTCTATTGTAACCTAGTGGTGCTCCAATCTGACTCTTGGAATGTTCACAACATGAAAAAATACATTAAAGAAATACAATACAAAATTACATTGGTATAGGACGTTTCATGTTGGGAGGATATCCCAAGGTGTTGGGACCGTTAGGAGAGAATGACATTCCTCTCACTCTTTGTGTTTACCTGATCATGTAAATTGTACCAAAATGTGCCAAAGGGTGGAGTGGAAAAATAACTTTTCCATTCTACCTTTTCATCTCCTGAAAGAAATTCAAATAAATAGATTCCAAAATAAATACTCCTAGGTTCCCTACAGTAAACAGAATCATTTTAAGACTTACTATCCAACTCTAATGTCACAAATGCCAATCCTGTCTCCACTCAAAAACTCAATGCCACAGTTGAGTCCTACAAAGCTTATGACAAACATAGAAGACACATGGTGAAGTACATGGTATAATCCATATTTACACCTAGAAGCTTTTATTCTGTTTCTGGACAGATATTTTTCCAGCTCCTTATTGTAACAGTTATTAATGCAACTGCTTATGCTTATGTTCATTCCACATATCTCTACCATGTTGTGGAGAGAAATAACTTTTCTTTGTTGTCGTTTGAAGGCTAACCATCTTGTTCCGGGAGTCATCTAATAGTGAACTTGCATTTCCAAGTCAAATTGTTCCCTGCCATCTACTACATCCGTGTCTCTCAGCATTTAACACAAATCTTTAATCAAATTGAGTTTTGCACATTTCTCCTCTTAACATGAGATGAAGATGTGATAATTATCACATTGAATGTGTTATGAAATGTTACTCTCTTCACCTCCATAATACTCCACAGGTGGCCTCAACATTGATCTATAAAATGCTAGAATAATTTTTTTGGGTTTATAATCTAAATCAATGCACTATTTGGGTAGTGCCATTGAGAACAGCTTTGAATTGATCAACAATCTTATTAATCTACTACCTTACAACATAGCACACCCGAAACATATGCACAGATCTTTGTTATAGCATTTATCTAAACAAAAAAAATTGCTGTATTGACTCAGATCATTTCAAATGTGAGTTATGTCTTTTCTGGTTACATAGCTTAGTTATCAAAACCACTGTTTCATGTTATTAAAAAGATTATTTTTAACTCAAACAATAATATTATGTAAGAAATGTGTTAAGAGTATCTGCAGCTTCTCATGAATCATAACAAAATACTGTACTACATATTATAGTGAGTCAATGTTTTGGGTCCACAACCCTTCTTGTTCTGACGAAGGGTCGTGGACCTGAAACGCTGACTCACTTTCCTTTCTCCACAGATGCTGTCTGACCTGCTGAGTGCTCTCAGCGATTTCTGTGTTGTTTCAGATTTCCAGCATCTGCGGTATTTTGCGTTTTGTAAAATGTTATAGTGTCAGCTAGTTAATTTAATATATAGAACCCTATGCAATGTTCATATGTAAAGCTCTGACTTCTATTTTAATGCAATCTGATGCTACTTCATTGCATTGTGCTACCTTGGGACATCCTCCTGACGTGAAAGGAGTTCTATATTAGATATGAAATTTTGTTGTTGTTGTTTTAAGGCCGTTTTATCTGTTTTCAACTTTGAAGTAACCTTAAGGAAATTTTGACACTCAGGTTGAATTGCAAATCATAAAACTCTGACTAACATTTAGGACAGAGATGCAGTAGAACCGTCACACTGTTTTGATGCCGAATGCAGGAGAATGGACGTGTATGTTTGCCGTATGCACTCAGCGAAAACACGAAGTGCACATTTCACACTTACCTCCTCTCCCCATAACCTGGGCCAATAGAATCCGCTGAATCCGTTGCAAACCCGCTATAAATGTAGCCTCTGGGTGGGTGGTTCCAGATGTGCAGGTGCAAGCCATTCAGAACTTTGCAACTGCTGTCCTTTCCCACATGAAGCAGTGAGAGCTTATCTCTTCCTTGCTTTCTTCAAAGTCTGTCCTGAGACTTTCCTCTTTGACCACACCTTCAGCCACCAAGCCAACACCTAAGTCCCCAGCCCTCCCGAATCCAAACACAGCTCAGGTGCAAACCCTTGACTGTCCAACACCTCAGGACATTCTCCCAACATGAAAGGCACTGGGTAAATGCAATTTATTGTTGTTGTTGTAGGTGACTGTATCTGTAGGTGAATCTGGCAGCAATCATCACGCCAGCACTGCCCACAAACAGCCACAAAGTGAATGACCAATTTTACGTGGGTGACTGTTTGCCAGTTAACAAGGAGGAACAGTTCTGTTTGCTTTGAAAGCACCACCATGTTCAGTGCTTTGGGACGTCCTCCCGATGTGAAAGATGCTCTATAAATGTAATTTTGTTGTTGTTGTTGTTGGTGTCTTTAATGCCTCACACTGGGCAGGCAGACGGGACTTCAGTTTTAACATCTCACCTAACAAGGCAGCGCTCCCACAACACTGCATTGAAGTGTCAGTAAACACACTTAACTTATCTGAGCAAAGACTGAGTTCAGATAAGATAAGAAGTTTTGATTAGACAGCCAGAAGCTTCAGTTTAAAGGCCTAAAGATTATAGAAGGAAATAAAGGCAGAGGAAGGTAAAGATTCCCAGTTCAGAAGTCCTGGGAAAAAGTGGGTTTAGTAAGAGATGGCATGATGAATTATGCTGGCACAGACACGATGGGCCGAATGGCTTCCTTTTGTGCTGTAAAATTCTATGGTTCTATGAATTCAAATTAAGCTTTGTATCCAGAATTACTTTCATACATGTGGATATACAGGTTTGTCATGCTATTGTGCATACATAGTACAAACTCTACATTTATGTGATGCAGTCTCATATACACGTGGCACAGGTTTAAATTACTATATATTTCAAGTCTATTTCAAGGATTAATAAAATCAATTGAGATTACTAATATTTCACACCTAGCTTGTTGATGCAATAAAATAACCACAGGTGCACTTGCCATATAAGGGAGTTTGTACTCAAACAATGGGGTTTGAAAAACTTTTCTTGTGCTTTTACCATTTCATGTCAGAAGAATAGGTCATTACCTCTTCTTCAACAACAGGCAACAAGCTGTAACCAAATTGTTTCAGGATTTACTATGACTGACGGAAATGTCATTGCACGTTTATCAGCTCATGTTATGGGGTCTGCACAACATTCTTCTGCTCTTGAGCAAAATGGTTGTATCTTCACGAACCAGCAGATGTGCTCAAGCAGCTGTGACTTAAGGTCTACAATACCCACAAAACTCATTTTGCAATTTCGTTTTGAGTCACAGAACTGGAACTGTACCTCAAAGCAACAAGTGGCCCACAAAGCCGTTGCATGAGCTCTGCTTGAATAAACTGCGCCGCATTAAAAATTAAGAATCTCGGTATGTAGGAACCCAAATCTAAAAATAATGTGCTAAGACGAGCATTTTCTGATATGCTGAGTAAAGCTCACCATTCACCAGAAAGGGTCTGTTGTAGTCATCTGGTCCCAGAAGAAAGAAATCTGCTTTCATATTTAAAAAAATTACCGTGGCATTCAGCTCTTTTTTTTGCTTGAAATGAGGAATTGTTGTCCTGCAGACAGCAAAAATGTGATATCCAATCTATCAGCCAATTATGAGCAGTCGTATTTTTTTGAGCTGGGTGTGTGTAGGGGAGTGGGGGTGGGGGGCTGGGGGTGGAGAGATGGAAGAAAATAAGTTTAAAGCGTATTTGGACTTTCGAGAATGCGCATGAAGAAAGAGAGTCATCCTGATAAGGGCAAGACTCCAACTCTTTAAAAGGGGCTGAACAACATTTTGTTAGAAATACTGAGAATACTTGTTCATAATATGTATTAGTCCTCGAACAATAAAGCTAGTACTGATCATTAATTACTCCTATCAATCTATGCCTGCCAGGCAAGCAGTGCTCCCAATACGTACTCTACCATTGATTCCGACAATGGCAAGCTATGAGGTTTTAGCTGGTTAGACCTCAGCAGTATCCCATCACATACTCTTGCCAACCTGTGTCTAAGCCTTTCTGGAATTAAGTAAGCAGGATGCGTTCCTCTAGGGAGACATTGCGGATTCCATTCCAACAATCTATCTCTGAAATGTCTCTGTGAGATTGGATGCATGGATTCTCTGTTAGGTTTGGATACTCAAGCATGGTGATCGGTTTCTGCATGTCTCAGACACCTGGCTGACCAAAAATTCACATATATTTCAGATAGACTGAAAGCCCGACTGTCAATGGTAGTGTAGGTAGGGTGGCAGGCATGATGCAAGCTGGTCCCTGCTGAGCAACGCGAATGGCCTGATTGAGGAAGTCGCAGTAGGACAACACCATGATGGGATTTGAAAGTAAGAGTAGGAAGGGGAACCAATGGAGCTGAGCAAGGAATAGGGTGATAGAGTCACAGAGTCTATTGAAGGAACAGTACCCGTGGGGCTTCTATGTGCAGTTAATCAACATATCTGGAAGTGAACAGCTTGAGACAGCTTCTGTCATCGTTGTTTGCATCAATGAAGAGCGTGGTGGAATATGATTTAATACCAGTCAATAGGCCAAATTGCAAACTGTTTTTTAAGATCTTCCTTGATATTTCCAAAATTATTTAAAATCATCGCAAATATAAACATGAGAGAGGCACAACAAAGAGGATTAGTACAAAAAGAAAAGCCAGTCATTAACTTTAAAACTACATCTCTTATTTGTCAATGCTAAGCTAGTTGTTAACATCAGGCTACTTTCAATTATAGCTCTTCTGTCCTACATATAATTACATTCTGTTTTGAAGTTGATAATTAAAAATAATTTTATTGTACCTATAGAAACCTGTGGATTTGCATGGCTAAGTTCGCATTCAGCTTCATTTACAAACGACAAGACAAATCCATCAATGATACATTGATCTTTGGATGCTGGTCATTAGGTACCTTTATTAATCAACAGAGGGATAGGTTGTTTAGCGTTAACAGTGTGAGAGAGAGAGAAAGAGAAAGACACACACGGGGGGGGGGGGGGGGGGGGGGGGGGGGAGGGGGGGAGAGAGAGAGAGAACAAGGAGAAATAAGTTTGTTGGCTTTTTGAATTACAATATCAATCTAAGGCAGAAAAATAATCAGAACAAGTACATGTCCTCCTGCCTTGGCATAATAGATGGCAACCAACTCCCAGGCTTCTCACAATGCCGCTCTGCACTCATTGATTAAGAAATGTGATGAAGTGACCCAGATTGACTGACCTTCCCTTTTTTCTCCCCGCTTCCACTCTACGACTCTCCTGAACTATCCAGCTAAACTGAGACGATGTTGTGTGAGCCTATATCACTGAATGCCTAGTAGTACATTATACAGGTAACATGAAATCCTGGCATGTTCTGATATACCGCACTGAATTCTTACCTTATCAATATTGCTCTTTCCATAGTCAGCAGTTCTAAACAATTCTGCGTTACTTTAATTTGGTCTCATGATTAATTTTGTTTCTCTTACATTACACTGGATTTAAAATTTACACTTTAAGTAGTGCACAGCAGGCTCTGAAGTGCACTATCCTAAGCAGGACTTATAAAAGGCGACTATAAGCAAAAATGTCTCCACCAGACCCATGAGAACTGTGCTCCAACATGATCTAATTCCAGGGAGGAGTCTGATTATTTCAGCTGGGTGGAAGTAGGTATTTCTTAGTGGTAGTAAAAATATAATCAGCTGAGCACTCTATGAATTATACAGGAGCTCTCTCTGGTAACATTTTGTGGCACTTTCTCCAACACATTTAAAAAAAACATAACAAGTATTCTTATGTTCAATACAACAAAAACAACAACAAAATTATACTGGTATGGTGTCTTTCACGTCAGGAGGACGTCCCAAGGCATCCCATAGATTCTTACAGTTAACCATAACAGCCGAATGCTAAGTGATTATGCTAAGAGAACAGGCTCATAAGCAATAGTGTCCTTAATGTCCCCCTTCCCCCAACACAGTATTAGCATTCAAGGAGAAATGTCATGCTGACTGCAAGTAGCAGTAACAATAGAATCCACCAGCAATTAGCTCCACATAGTGGGAGAATGAAACCAACATCTTACATTTGCCCCCTCACACCGGATGGCATCTCGGAGAGCTTAACAGTGGCAAAGCCCGATGCCAAGCCAGGAAGAGGGCGAAGGTGACTGCAGGCAAGGTCAAAGACAAATGTCTTCAAGCACAAGATGAAAATGGGGAGAAATGGGGCAAGGGAAAGGGATTGAGGGAGAGAGTTCCTCAGCTTCAGGGCATAGTGGCTGAAAGCATAGCCATCGATGGTGGGGTGGAGGATCTGGGGGACAAGGAGGAGGCCGGAGCCAGTTGAGCAGAGGAATAAACCACATATATTCAACACTTGGAATTACATGGAACAGTACAGAACAGAAACAGGCCATTCGACCCAACTAGCTATGTCTGTAACATACTGCAAGACTATGTCTGTGTTTATGCTTTACATGACTTCCACTAATCATAATCTCCATTCCCTGTCACCGCAATACCAGTGAGAAACTCTGCTCTTTGGTTCCTCTGTTTAGGTCAAATAATTGTATTAATGTAATACATGTCATCAAACCACTCTTTATGTAAAACAGTAATGGCTGAAATGAGTGGCAGGTTTTTCTCTCTTTGACAGAAAACCTGTAGAAATAGAAACCTAAGATATTCAAGCTGTTCAGCCAGTTTGCTCCTGTATTCAAAAATAACCTTGACTGGACAGTTGCAAAGCAGGTGATTTCATAATCTGCAAGAGTACATCCTGCTGTGAATCGGCTGTTATTTGAGAATTTGCTATTTTACATTACAATTACATATGGCATGGAACCAGGCCAATTAGACTGCCAGTGCTTATGCGCCACACAAGGCTCTATCCTTCCTATTCGCCTCTCGTGTACCCTGTATTCAACTACTGGGGTATAGGGAAAAGGTAGGTACAGTAAAAGCCCGTTTATCCATGACCCAATCAATCGCAAATTCCGTATAACTGGTACCTCAAAAAAAAGGTCCCCATTCAAATAATCGGATCTTATCAAGCACAATCGCAGTGGCGCATTTAATGAGTCAATTGTCACAGGAGAGTACAGCACAACAAAATTACACTTACACTTATATAGCGCCTTTCACATCGGGAGGATGTCCCAAAGCACAGTACGATTAATTCTGAATGCTGCCGGTAATGGCACTTCCGGTTTTTGGTGTTAAAGGGGCACTGTTTTTCCTCTCTCTTTTTTCTCTCTCTCCCTCTTTTTCTTTCTCTCTCTCCCTCTCCATCCTTCTTCTCTATCTCTCCCTCTCTCCTTCTATCTGTTCCCTTTTCTTTTTTTCCCTCTTTCCTTCTTTCCCTCTCTCTCTGACGGATATTACATTGCCTGTATAGCCTGACGGTATCGTGGGGTTAAACATTGTTTTGGTGGGGGGTAGGGTGGGAGAAGGAGAGAGAGGCAGTGAGAGAGAGAGATGGTGGGGGGAGGGGGGAAGAGGGAAAGAGGAGAGGGGAGAGAAAGAGAGGAATGGGAGGGGGAGGGGGAGAGAGAGGTGGGGGAGAGGAGGGGAGAGAGAGGGGGTGAGTTGATTAATTTAGATGGAAAATGAGACGAATGGAGAGGGGTTGGGTTTGGAGCCATTGAGATGCCAGACTGACTGAGTGTGTATGAAAGAGAGAGAGGGAAGGAGGGAGAGAAAGAAAAAAAAAGGTAAAAACGGAGTACCACTTTAATCACTACAGTCTCCTGTTGTAGAAGTTTGATTTGTGATTGTGTGCTGTGTTTATAGTCTGTAATCAATATTTATTGCTTTATTGGTAAGTATCCATACAATATTCTGTTATTATTTAGTCTATTATTAATATGGTATGTTTAAAAAAAAGTTTTTTTTTTTTGTGTTGGATTTTCAGCAGCTGGCCACCCAAATATCCGGCACGTGGTTTAACCGGCATTGGCCAGGTCCCGAAGGTGCCGGATAAACAGGCTTTTACTGTAATTAAATTTAGCTTGGATGCAAACATTCAACTGTCCAGCATCTTGGGACTTCTTGCCGACATAAAAGGCGCTATATAAATACAACTTGTTGTATGCTTGTTCCCAAAAAGAAAGTATTGCTCTTAAAAGAACCAAAGCAGTCACGATGGGAAAAATTAGCCTTCTGTGCTGTAAATTTCTATTGTTCTAATCTCTTCTCCTTCATGTACACATTTTTTAAACATGTTAATGCTTTTTTGTTCTTTGGGATAATTGGATGGTAGGGTGAGAAATGGAATATACGATGTGATAATTATCAGATGGGATAATTTAAGATGAGATCTTGTGAAGTTTTTTCATATTTAGCGCACAAGTAAAGTGAGTGTGTAGATCCAGATGTAAACAGCTCTACTCTATAGTTCAACAACCTTCTCGCCAGAATACATTGTACATGTTGAATGGTCTCAACCCAATTTACCTCTGTGCCAATATTGCCCTGACAGCTCCTTCTGCACTACAAAAAAATTCTTGTTACTTGAGTACATCCCACACAAGTAGGTTTTTCTACTCGCTACTTCCCTTTAACATTCAAACTCATCTCTCTTTGATATCTGAAACTTAAACAATTAATCTTAATATTATCTATATATATATATATATATATATATATGTCGAGTCCTGTAGCTCAGTGGTTAAAGCACTTGCATTGCAAGCAAGAGACCTGGGTTCGATTCCAGGCAGGGCAAAACATTGGGCAAGTTTCCTTACTCCACACGGCTGATAATAATCCCTCAAAAAAAATTGTCATTTCAATCCACGACTGTTTGTTGGACACTGCTGTATGCAATTGGCTGCCACATTTGGCCCACAAAATATACAGTCAATTCACTTTACTGTATATTCTATGAAGCGCTTTGAGACATCTAGAAGACGTGAAAAGTGCTATAACAAATGCAAGGAATATTATTATTATATAGTTTAGCTGGACATATGTATATATTTCCCTGTGTGAAGCCATCAATTTTATGTTATAATATCTGATGTATTATAACACTCTTCCAAAAGCTTTTATAATAATGTTAAAGTCGCTGTGTGATCTTCCAATGTGACAAAGTCTTTTATCCAAATTGATGACATTTGCATTTCCCTTGCAGATAATAATAATAACCTTGCATTTGATATAGCGCCTTACCACGTCTTCTAGGTGTCTCAAAGCACTTTGCAGAATTTGACTTTATATTTTATGGGCAAAACCAGACAGCCAATTGCGCACAGCGATGTCCCAGAAACAGTCATGGACCAAATTATTATGACTTTTTAAAATATATTTATTGATGTATTTATTGAGATAGGATTATTACCCATGAAAAAGGGATCTGCCAATCGACTAACATCTGGATTCCTACTTACTGCTAGGTAAACTAGAGGCATGTGAAGTAACGAAACTTCTGCAACATTTTGCCCTGCTCGGGAATCAAACCCAGGTCTTCTGGTTTTTGGAGCAAGTGCTCTAACCACTAAACTACAGGACTCCAGATGTTTCCAAGTAAAAACAAAGGCCTTAATCTGTTTTTCTAAATTTAAAGCAATAGTGTTTAAAAGCCTCTTTAGATTTTGGTGTAAGGTTACATAATGCACTGCCTATTGTACACACTACACTTGTGAGTAGTTGTGTGCATTTGGATGATGTTAGTCACTGGCTAGGCTATGGATAACCTTAGGCTTGAGGGTTGAGGCTGAATAATGAGAAGAAAGCAGAAGCCACTGGATTTTGGATGGATTTCATTCTCTGTGGGGGGGACATGGAGCTCAAGAATAATTCATATCAGTAGTTTCAGTAGTGTCAGTCTTGTTGTTGTTGAGTCCTGGAGAAAGGGGAATCTTAATTTGTGGTATGTGTGTGTGTGGGTTAGTGTATTGGGGGCAGGTGTAGGGAGGGAAGGTTTCGTTGAGATCATTATACCTTCAGATGCATAGATATTCTACATTTTATCAGGGTTTGGGGGATTGAGGTCTATCTGGGTGTATGTGTAGGGAATGCCAAAGATTGGATGGTTGTTTTTGCTGGTCCAATTCAAATTGATGCAGAAAGCATAAGTCAGACTCCATAGCTCATATTACTGTACTGCCTTGCCATGTGGAGATACTGACTCTGGGTGTTTCTTTTTTCAATGTTATTAAGGAGATGTTGCACAGTGCAAGAACTAAAGGAATATTGGGAGTCGGGCATCTTCCCAGTCCTCAAGGCTCACACACTGGACAATATCATTACCAAGTGCAACTTACAGTTTAATAAGCAATTTGTACACTTTCACAGTTTATTATTGCACTGGCAGTCATTGAAATAAACTATAACAGGCCCTTTCTACTGTTCTACAAGAACTGCCCGTGTTAACCTGGTATGTTAATTGTGTTAATCTAAGATCACCGTTGAACTCTTGTAAGATGAGAATTAATGTCAGAAACGAAACCATTTCCTTTTTACTTTCAGCTGCAAAAGAAACACCTTTTAATACTGCAGCATGTTGATGTGAAATGAACGAGTTGAGTTTTATGGTATTTGACGGAAACCCTATTCTGCATAAAATTCCTTTTCATTCTAATAATAACCAATCCAGTTTAGAATGAATAAAGATAATATGCCACGGATGTATCAATCTCGCAAATCTTGAGGACATTCCATTATCGGCAAGCTATAGTCAGAACGCCTGTTCAGGCCATGCAGGGATAATGCATCTTGTCTAACTGTTAAGAAAAAAAACTGTGGTATTATATGTTTTCACATTATGTGCTATGCATTAAGTGCAATTACTCTTTTTTTTATTTGATGTTTGATGGACTCAAAAGTTAATTGTGTTGCGGTTTCATAGTAAGTTTCTTGACAGTCAAAAAATGTGCGGCTTGCAGTAACACATACAAAGGGTCTTTTATGAACTTTTTTTTCTACTACTTAGTCCATGATTTTTTTTAAAAAAGGATAGCTAGCAAACCTGCATATTAATTTCTCTCATTTTGTTTTGCAGATATTTATTGATATAATATAATTTCAGTGGACAGTAATGGGATTTTATTAAATCCAAATGTTCTCCAGAGACAGCTCTACAATTTCATGGATTACATGTAAAACCACAACGAGGGTAAAAGAATATTATCACTACTCAATTGGTGTTATTGCATGAATTTTTTTGCTTGGTGTTCCCTTTCTAACAAAAATAAAGAACTCTGTATAAATAAAGTTAAATAAAAGACTCATTCTAATGGTAATTTGGATTGAGGTAGTCTGCATACGATTCCAAGTTTCTAAAGGGGCCCATTTCAAGGTGCATTCACATAGATCAAAATAGCCTGCAGCTTAACATTTTACTTATCTACTTAAACTTAACACAATGTACTTATAGTGAAGAAAAAAAATCGAATTTATATTCAAACAAACAAAAAGTTGCAGAGCTGTCCTTTTCTAATTTTACACTATTTACTAAAACCTTCTATTGTTTCTTATATTATGTTTTTATGAAAAGTATGGGGTTGGGGGGAAATTGTGTTGTTTTCTAAACACATTCCATTCCTTAGTTAAGGAACGGTATTCATTAAAGAATGGAATGTATTGCAGAACACTGCAATGTTCCTGTCAATGGACATTTTTGCTGTTAGTCAAGATTCTGATCCAGCTTTCCTCTAATCATTGCTCGGAGATCACGGGTTAGGCAATGTTGAATTAATGGAAGTAATCTGAGGATGACAGATCACTGGGAAAGAATATTGCAGTGCATAAGGTGCCCGAATGAGGCATCGAGCAGCAACATGTGATCAGTTACAATAGCCAGCCGAGCTGTAAATGTTGTTCCTGGCTTTCTAATCAAGCTTCCTTTTTCAATCTTTCTTGAATCTTAAGTAAGCACAAGATTATCTTATTGCGTAAAAAAGTCATTAAAGTACAGTCATCAACTGTTATTGGTTCTTTTCCATAGGTCTCTTGCATTTATATACTTGTTTTAAAAAACACAGAACTCTGAGACACATGTCTCAATTTTTTTCTCTGGTGTAACACATTCAAAACTATTTGTTTGGAGAGTGCATTCGGTAGCTAGTGTAAAAACATGACAGGATGTCTGCCTTTCACGGCCTTGTTCCCAGAGATGATAGGGAGGGGCATGGCACCAGAACCCCGAACTTCCAAAGAGGCCCTAACAGAGCTACCAAAGAAACATCTGCATTTGAATTATAAACAATGAATGAATCTGAAAAATGGCTGTTTTACTTGTATTTTTCTGTAGTTTAAATCCCTTCACTCCTCTGCACCCCGTTACAACAACAACAAATCAATTTGTATAGCACCTTTCACGTCGGGAGGACGTCCCAAGGTGCTGAACCTGACCCTACCTCTCTGACCTCCTCTCTCCTCACAGCAGTAGCTGTTACCATCGCTCCACCCGGTCTGGCCTCCTGCTTGTCCCCTGAAGCCTCTGCTCCACCATCTGTGGTTATGCCTTCAGCCACTACGCCCTGAGGCCCTGGAACTCCCTTCCTTGCTCCCTTTGCCTCGCTCCCTCTCTTCCTAACTTTCAGGTCTCGGCTAAAGACCTTTCTTTTCGACCGTGCTTTCGGTCACCTTCTTCCCCCTCCTCCTGGCTCGGCTCAGGGATCCGTTATTGGGAAGCGCTCTGAGACACCGTTCGGCACGGAGGGCGATATATAAATCCAAGTTGTTGTTGTTCAATAAAATTGGCAGCAGATTCACAACGTGTAGTCTTAACAAACCGTGGCTGTTTTGGTTTCAACTCGTACATGCAACCCAAATCATAAATTAACAAGTAAATTATCTCTAATCTTGGAAGGGGGAAAAAAATGCCCAGCCTAATTCAACATTACAAGAGCACAATTCATGGAAATTCTACTGGATACCAAGAGTCTAGTAGGAATTATTGATGTTAAAGACAATTTATGGCACATGTCCTTTTTTTAAAACAGAATCCAGCTGGGTACCCTAGCTTTTGTGTGGAGAATATGTACTGTCTGTCAGTGAATTCCAACATGGGGGGAGCAAATGGACCGAATATTTCATGAATTATGAAATTCAGATTGGTGAAGAATACTGGACCGATACAATAAGTCATTTGTGATTTCCTGCTCTTGTTCAATTTCGAAAGAAGTTATATTTAGTCAGTTCAGAATACTCTCTAAATTTCTCACATTTAATGGGAGTGATTCGTTTGTTAACTATGTTAAGAGTCACAATGGATTTCATGGGGAAATTCCTGTTAGATTCTCCAGAGAATTGTTACAAAGAGGCTTGAAGGAATATATCAAGCATTCAGGCAAGCCCAAGAACCCCAATATGTCTTGAAGACAGTGGTGATGAAGAGCGTGAAGATGAAGAGGTGATGTATCAGATCTGGGATTGCTGAAAGGAATGGGTGATAATAGGGTCCGTCGATATAGAAATTTTTCGATTTAGATATATCGATATGCTCACATCGAGATATACCGAAATATCGATATTTTGGGGGTTTACGTACTGCGCATGGCGCGCACATTCGGAGTGTGCGCGCATTCGGGGTGAGTGCGCATTCCGGGTGTGCGCACATTCGGGGCCTATCTCCTCAGGAAGTAAATATCTTTCTCTCTCTGTGTCTATCACTCTCTCCATCTCTGTGTTTTTCTGTCTGTGTCTCTGTGTCTCTCTCCTCTCTCACATCCCCCCCATCTCTATCTATCTGTATATTATCACATCCACCCCGTCTCTCCCCCACCACCCCCCCGCCGCCGTCCCTCTCTCCTCCCGCCACCGTCCCTCTCTTGCACCCCCCACCCCCGTCGTCTCTCTCCCCCCCCACTTGCCGTCTCTCTCCCCCTCCCCCCCCCCCCAGCCGTCTCTCTCCCCCTCCCCCCCCCCAGCCGTCTCTTTCCCCCTCACCCCCCCACCCCAGCCTTCTCTCCCACCCCACCCCTTGCATACCTGTATATTGTATTCGAGGACTATAAATACAATATGGCGGCTTTGCACCTCGGTCTGTGCATTGTGTATAGAGATGAGCATTCTGGGTCTTGTAGTTCAGTGTGCGTGCATTCCGATTTTTTACCTCGATATATCGATATTTTTGAAATGCCTATATCGGCGTATCGATATGAAAATTATATTGGGTTTTAGCGATATATCGATATATTGCCGGACCCTAGGTGATAATTGTTGAGATGGAATTATTGGGTTTGGGTAAACATACACGCTTGATTCACTCTGCGAAGAAGACACTCACATAAGTGGAAAATGTTTGACATCACAAATAGGCATTCAGACAAACAGGTGAGAGGCTCAAAGAAACAGGTGAGATAATTTGCAATGCCTTCCTAAGGCAGCTGAAAGCAGCAGGTAAAAAGAAATGTATGGGTCCAATGGCAGTGGTTGAAAGGGGTAGGGGGCAGAGATTATATATAAGCCCTCCTCAAGGACTTTGTGAAGTGCTACATGGGATATTCTACAAAAGAACAGTAGTGTGCAATATATGGTGAAACTAGCAAAAAGAGCTACAAAGAACAAACAACATGGACTCAATAGAACCCATAAACAACTACAAAATTACACATATAGCACCTTTCATGTCAGGAAGACGTCCCAAAGCGCTGGACGGTCATTGTTTCAGACCTGAGCTGGGAATAGTGAGGATGGAAGGAAAGGGGTGGGGGAATTTGGAGTGACTAACGGAATTGTCGAAGAGGGGGGTCTTGAAGCAGGACTTGAGGGAGGCCAGGGAGGGGTGGAGGGACTGCAGCATAGAGTTCCAGAGCAGGACAGTGTGTAGGGCAAGTGAAGGAGGATAATAATAATAATCTTTGTATTTGATGTAGCGCTTTTGGGGTATTCTAGACATCTCAAAGCTCTTCACAGAATATATTGCAAAAGGAATTGACTGTATATTTGTAGGTGAAACGCAGCAGCCAATTGCGTACAACAGTGTCCAGTCGTGGATTAAAGTGACCAATTTATTATAGATTTTCTTGTTGAGGGTTTATTATTAGGTATGTGGTGTAAGGAAACTTGTGCAAGGTTTTGCCCTGCCTAGAATCGAACCCAGATCTCTCGCTTGGGAGCCGAGTGCTCTAACCACTAAGCTACCAGATAGAAGGGACGTTGTGAGAGGCATTGTGTAGAACCATCAATTGGTCTGGAAGGGGACTGAGAATTGAGTACCTTATGTGTACAATTACTGTAGCTCCAAGACGCTGTTAAGTGTGAAGGGCATAATAAAAATTCAAGTTGTTGTTGTGGTGGTGAAAGATTTTAACCAATGAGGTAACACAAAATTAAGTGAAAGTTTGCTGGGTGCCGGGAGAAAGCGGTTAAAAAGACTAAATTTATCAAATAAACTATTATTTGGGGGATAATGATTACATTATTTTAATATTAATGACCACACAAGGTTAGATATAAGGAACTGAGGGAGAACGGGAAATTTGACAGGCGTGAATTTAATTAAAGTCATGTGCAGCACCTTAATTAATCCCATGCTAATGAGACTTCATACGGTTTGAAGTAGTGCAGTGATCACACATCTCACAGCATTCAGCAGGTGGCATTCAACAGGTCCCAGAGCCAAATGCGTGGTATAATATGGGATATCTTAAAGAACAGATTGGAAAGTAATTCTTGTCAAGTTTACATTCCAACCCTTCAGCATCTGTTTTTGTTGGCCCACCATAGGCCAGCATTACAACCAAATGTGTCCAATAAACTTCTAAAGCCTTTTTTAAATGCACATTTACCTCCTGCAATGCTCCAAGTATACTTTTACTAAAATGTTTGACAGTATTGCACTATTTGGCAACAACTGTACGCATTAAATCCTTCGTAGAACTGCTCTTGAAAATAAATCACAGGAGGCTATGGCAAGTACACACTCTCTCTCCCCCATAACCCGCTTCTCCAATTGGTGCAGCCAAATTTCACACATCTAATTTTTTTTAAATACATGAAGAATTTTGGAGTGTATAGGTCAACAAAAGTGGCCTCAGCCATTAAAGCATTTAATCACTGCCTCATAAAGGTAAAGGAACAAAACTAAAAAATATTCTGAAGTATTATTTAAATTCTTGATTTAACAAGAGGTCTGCAGATGCCCCCCACTCACACATACAACTTTTACCATAATACAAATCAGTCTGAGGTATTTTTTTCATTTTAAAACACTGGCAACAGTATGAGAACTAAATATACAGCTTCTGTAGCCAAGTGAACTAGCACAGGTCAAAAGATCAAATCTAAAAATGAGATCACTAAATTTTCACAGCATGATGGTTAAGTAATAAATAATGTGTTCCCATTCAGTCCAAACATTAAGTCTTTTATGTGGCCTGAAGGCACAATCTTTTGGCTGTGACCATTAAGTGTAACCATAGTAACGGACACATTTATTTCTTGGATTAGTCCACCACTGAAAATATTAACGTAATGCACTAAATGGGGATTTGCCATAATCTGTTGATGGTGGGATGAAGTTTTAAAAGGTCCAATGCCCTTTCAATGGAGAAAATATTATATCTGGAGAAAATAACCTGTTGCCAAGTGGTGAGATCTATTGAATAACCAACCAGCCATTTTACACTCTATTCCGATCAGGACACAGCAAAACAAAATGTATGCAAAACCTCTCTGCAACAAGGCATCCACGTCAAGTTTCAAAGTTGTTTCGCATATTCTATTTACATATACAGCATTCTATACTGTATGATGCAGCATAAATCACAGTTCATAGAATAAGAAACAGCTGCTTTAAAAGCATACAATAAATATGTTTTCTCCTCACAATTGCTTATTTTATATATAAATAACTCAAACAAATAATGGAATGAAGGTTGAGCAAAAAAAAATGTAAAACTTTATCACCCTAAACTTCTAATTACTGTATTGAGAAAACAAATTACTGTTACATCTGAATTTTCTGAGGCAATTGTATTATTTATAAATATAATTATTTTGAAAACCATGTATTATGGTAAAATTACTGAACAACATTGAGTTAAATTCACTTTAATATCACAGTGCAGATATAAAACGTTTCCACTTGCTAAAAGAGGCACATATTTTATACTTTACAGAGATCATCTCACTTTTAATGCATCAGTACAAGCAGGCCTTCCTTTAAGTTAGGAGGCAGATACTCAACTCTTTCTAGAATTGTACCTCACTCTTTCCAAAATCTTCATTTTAACTTAAGTAAAGATTTTGCAAAGCTTAACAACATTTCATGATATTTATATTGTTTTGTTTGGAAAGCTAAGCAATTCAACTTTAGTTGGTTATATTAGGCACATATCCTTTAGCCGAGCAGTAGTTTTTTTTATTTACCTATTGAATTAAAACAACAAAATATGTTAAAATGAGCAAACAGACCAAATCAATGGGAAAATAAATGATAACATGTTTCTAATTGAAAACCCAAAATTGTTTGATCTTGATATCTGAAGATTTTGAAAATAAATTTGTACAGACATTATAGCATGTTCAAATGAGTTTATAGCATTTGATTTGATATACAGTTATCAACCTGGCATACATAAAACTGGAGTTGGGACAGATTGCTCTGATATCATTCAATTTACATATTTACATTTTCGCTTTGGTCAAAAATTGCAACATCACAAATTCCTCTATCTTTGTAGTATTTCAGAGGTTCAGAATCTGACAAATTGTTGAATTCAGTCTTAAATTTGAATGTAGTTCTTAAACAAAACTTACAGAAAAACTGCTTCAAAATTAAGGCTGTATTTATAATACGTATTGCATTTACCAAAATCTAGACTCTCTAAAACGCTACAACAACAACAAAAACAACTTAAACTTATAAAGCGCCTTTCACGTCAGGAGGACGTCAGGAGGACGTCCCAAGGCGCTGCACAGGAGGCGTGTGACCAGAGCTGGGAAGGGAGTGTTCGGGAAGGAGGTCGAAAAATTCGGGGGGGAACAAAAGGCACGGTCGAAGAGGAAAGTCTTCAAACCGGCCTTGAAAGAGGAAAGGGAAGAAACAAGACGGAGGGATTGGGGGATGGAATTCCATAGGGTGGGAGCGGAAAAGCTGAAAGCCCGGCCTCCAATGGTGGGGCGGTTCGGGTGGGGGGCTTGGAGCAGGCAAAAACCTGCTGAACTCTACAGAAATAGAGTAACTTTAAACCTAGGTTGAATCTCCACAATGAGATGGCTTGAAGATGCAAAATGTTGCTGCATTACTGGACATCATCAGTTCCACAGGATAATTGTACTCGGTATTTCTCCCTCCACCCCTTGGGGACCACAAGTCATAAGACAATTTAGATAAAGAAGGCCCTTCAATCCATCAGATCTTATCCTTCCAGAATACCCACCTACCGTCCCTACATCAAGCTGCTTTTTAAAACGAGTCCAGTGTCTCAGCTTCAGCCACTTTTTCTGAAGCATTTCAGAGAGACGGAATTGGCAAATTGTTTCAGTCAGTCTCACTTCGGTCTCAACTTTGAAGTTAATTTCCTATCATTCCTAAATGAAACTTACAGAAACACTGCCCATCCTCACCTCCAATGCCAACTGCGAGGCAATGCTGGATTTCCTCAAATCCAAAGAGGGAATCCGTTTGGCTGCCTCTGCTCTTCTGTCTGCTACCCTCTCCCCATCATCCCCTCCCACTCCTCCCTCCCTCAAAACTTTCTGCTACTCATCACTCATCACCATTTTAACCCACAGTAACCTACCACCTGCTTCCTCGACCCCATCCCTACACCTCTCCATACCTCCCAGCTCCACTTCCTAATCCCTCTAGTCACACATATCTCCAACCTCTCTCTCCTCTCCAAAGTCCTGGAACAAATCATTGCTTCCCAACTTCGCTTGTTCTTCTCCCACCACTTCCTTCACATACCCCTCCAATTGGGATACCGTGCCGCGCACAGCACAGGAACAAATGATATTCTGCCCATCCACGACTAGGCCTCCCTCTGCCTCTCATCCTCCTTAACTTCTCTGTTGCCTGTAATACCGATGACCACGCCATTCTCATCCATTGCCTTTCCAACCTCAACCTTCATGGTTCTGTCCTTGAATAGCTCAGTTCGTACCTCTCACACCACCTCCACTACATCGCCTCAAATGGTTACTCCTCTGGCCCCCGTAACATCTCGTGTGGCATTCCTCAGGGCTGTGTCCTTGGTCCCCTCCTCTTCAACATCTGCATGCTTCTTCTTGATGACATCATCCGCAGACATGGGGTCAACTTCCATATGTACGTGGATGACACCCAACTCTATCTCTATGCATCCATTTTTGACTCCACGACCACTGCTGTCGACAGAATGTCTGTCAGACATCAAGTCCTGGATGAGAGCTAACTTTCTTCAGTTGAACATCAACAAGACCGAGGCCCTCTTGATTGGCACCCGTCAGCGCCTCCACCCTCAGGCGCTGACAGCATCATGAACCAAGGATACATTCTCTACCTAACTAAGCCAGTCCAGAAATGGCGTCTTGTTCGAACCTCAACCATCCTTTCTACCCCACATCCATGGCATGACCTATTCTGTGTTCCTCCACCTCTGCAGCATTGCTCGACTCCACCATTGTTTCACACCACAGGCCGCCAAAACTCTCATACATGCATTCATAACATCCATGAAAACTCCTCGCTTGTCTACCTCCCCAATTCCTTCCTCCACAGGCTGCAGATCATCCAGAACTCTGCAACCTCCTTTCCTCAATAGGCTCTGTGACCATATCACCCCACGCTTGTCTGACTCCATTGGCTTCCCATCATACAGAAGATACAGTTCAACATCCTGGGCCTCACCATTAAAGCCTTCCATGGCCTTTCTGCCTGCATGGCCTTGCTAACCCCCTACCAATTGGCCCACTCCCTCCGCTTGGCGGGTTCTGGCCTGCTTCACATTCCTTGCCTTGTGGTGGGTGGTGGGTAGGCCTTTAGCCATTCTTCACTCCATCCCATTGTCCCTCTGCCTCAATCCATTACTTACCTCCATGATGACCCACCTCAAGGCCATGTAATTTTGTTGTTGTTGTTTAAATCCAATCAAAATTAAATCTAGCCCATTGTGAAAATGTAGAGAACAGATCGTTATTTTTAGCTCTGAATCTCAACATGGTTCTCTAAAAGGTGCCTAAAAAAAGAACACTTCCTCAAATGGGAAGTGAAAATAGTTATGTGCTTGGCCACTTGCAGACTTCAGTGACTGTTTATGAGTTACAGAAAGGCCATCTCTCTCAGTTGGAGAATGGTTCACATCCTGAAAGGGGAAACTTACTTTTACAAAAGGGCATAGAAGTTACCCGAAAGAGAATTGCAAAGCCTATTCAGCGCTTATTACGTTACACTGGATGGACTGACCCAAAAGCCCTGTACAAAATGCTTTAGAAAAAAATTAGTTGATTTTTTAGAATGAATATTCTATTTATAAATTATACATATTAGTGTGCCACAGTGGCTGCTGTCAAATCTTTAACTCTGATTCTGAGTAGCAAAAAATATATTTACTACAAGATGCAAAAACAGTCTACATATTTGACTCAATAATTAAAATTCTCTATTTGGTGTAGGACTGAAGCCCACACAAAACAGGAAGGGCTCAGGTTCGATCTCTGACTTATTCTAACTTTGCAGATCTCAACTGGGCAGTAACAGTGAATTACTTTTGGCATCGCTGTCCAGGTCGCTAAGAAGGCAGGAAGCAAATCAGGCAAGGTTTTCACTCCTGTTCTTTATCATCAACCTGTATGAAGTGCTTATGTAGATGTACAGATGCCAAGTGAAGACATAATTGGGCTCAGCTGTGATATTCCCCACATGCTGAATAGGCAGCTAATATCTAAGTTATTCCTGATTATGTAGGCTTACACATTAAAAACAGCCACTTTTTTGTGAGGCACCTGAGCGAGGCCTGTGCAAATATACTTTATCAACAGGCACCACCTTCAGTGGAAAAAGTTTTTTTTTAGGGGGAGGTTGTTGATATTTTGCTTCTATTAAGTATCATACTGTGATATAATGTTTGTATAACGTAGTAAAAATGTTTGTAAAACATTGAAAAACATTCCCAGCTTCCAGTACTGTGAAAGACTTTGAGGCATCCTCCCAGCATGAAAGGCACTATAAATTGTATCTATTGTGTAGCAAAATCAGACTTTGTCAATATCTGCATCAACTGCAGAACTTCTACTATGGAGTTTTGTATCCGTAATTACCATTGCACTTTGTAGTCTCAAAACTGCAGCATTCATACTTTCTTACACATTTACCAGTAACATTCAGGTGTGTATATCAGCAATGTATTTCAGTTATAACTTGATGCATATGTAGGAGACAAGCGAAAAGAGAGTAATAGGTGAAGGGGATGGGAGAAGTGGGGGTAAGTGTGGAGACAAACAGACAAGTTGAGCCAAATGGCCTGTTTCCAATGCCATACTAATGGACAATATCTACGTAACTGTAAAAAATTGTCTTGTGCCATCAATCTAACTGAACCCAGCCGTTCTACACTCTGTTAAGATGCCTCCATGTCAGACTTCTGATTACAGACCCTTTTCAATATGAAACAAATGCCCAAATGCTTTGATAATGGAGGTGAAATAAATGTGGTATGCGATAATTATCACATCTGATACCACATTTTTGTTACCACATAAGGGTTATTCTCCTTCGATCAGTACATTTACAAACTTTTGCGGTGTGAGTTCAAGATAGGAAATGTCACCATCATAAACATACACCATGAAGGTTTGAATATTTACAGAACAATCTTCTTATCAGTCTCATATTTCACAGCCCAAACCCAATTTTTAAAACATATATAGATATATATATATTAAATATCTTTTTACTAATGTAACAAAACAAAGCATCATCCTATCATACAACTTGGGAGTAATCGCTGCGAAATTAGGCCTGGAGGCTCTGAAAGGCCATTTTATGTTCTACCTCAGCCAAAATCTCGCTAGCTAGTTCTGAAAGGTTGCCTGCATACAAGCTGCTCCAGCCACATGGTTTCCCTGTTATGGTTTTTGATTTCAACTGATAATAAACAGGCAGGATCTAATTCAGCCATGTCACAATGGATAACGTTTCACTAGAAAAGGTAGAGGGTCCACCTGCCAGCTGAAGGTGGAACATTATCCTACTTGAATCAACATGACAGTGGTCTACTTCACCCAGATGCCTGACTTTCAAAGGGGGACTGACAACCAGGTGGGTGCCTCAAATAGCATAAGGCACTAAAATGCAAGTTTATAAACAGCATGGACTTGAAATTCTCATGTTCTTAGATTTAAGGGCATTGCCTTAAAATTGAAGATCAGGTGGAAGTTTGGAAAACAATGCTAAATTCAGTTTAAATTTGGATGGTTATTTAATTGGGGTATTGCCAAACTAAGGCTAAAATTAAGGCTGCTTTCTAAAGTTCCGCAAACCTTAAATTTGGAGATAATGAACTTAGGCCTGGAAGAATGAGAAATTTCACGTTCCACATTTCAAAAGCTTGGGAGGACAAGTTTGTGGCGTTATGGGGAGTGAACCGGGGAGTGGGATTGACTTTGAATAGCTCTTTTCAAAGAGCCGGCACAGATACGATAGTGTGAATGGCCTCCTTTTGTGCTGTAAAATTCTATAATTCTGTTAACCCTGGAAACACATAATAAACCCCCAAATCCATTTGTGTACAGCACTAGAAACCAAGGGTTTTTTAAACCAAAGCCAACTGATAAAGGCAATCATAATCGCACAGCAACCTTACATAAAATTGATCTTATTTCTGTTGATACTTTTATTTTACAAATCCAAGTGATGTTTTATGTTAAGGTTTTCTTAGATTCCAGAATGTGAAGCACTGCACACACAACATTCAATATTACAAACAATGTTTGCAGCATTATTTCCAAATTAGTGATTTTTTCAAGGGTGAAACCACTGGAATTGTAAAATTCACGTTTATTTTATTCCTGTAAACACTAGTTAAAAAGTTTGCTTTACCACTGGATGGTCTTAAGTTCAATTTCTATGAATGCTTCCCAATAGAATCTGGTTGGAGTTATGACAAAGTCTAAGACCTGAATCAGCCTAAAACAACTTGCACTAATATTTTGTCCCTCATGACTGAATGTTTATCGAAGTGGGTAGTAGTGGCAAGTACAATAACCATATTGAGATTCGGGGGAACCAAAACTCCTCAGCCTTGTTTTTGTCATTTATTTTTAGATATATTTAAATTCAGTTTTGTTCTCTTCAATATAACAAGATGGATACAATGGACTATCACCAATGTCGCTATAAAGACAACCTATAGGAAGAACATTAAGCTGCGGTAAAGATGTAAACTTTTCCTTCCTCTGTCACACACAACCAAACTGATACGAGTATAGTCTCCCCCAAATTAACTTTGAATTAATCTCAAGGCTAGAAATTCAAACTCAAGTCTCCTTGCCTAAAGCTCAAAACTAACATCAGGAACTCAAAGTCAATCTTGAGGTTCAAATTTATAGCCTGAAGATCACTGTCTTCAAATATAAGAGAGCAGAGAATTTTAGATACTGAATATTTTAACTTCAGTTTTAATTTTTAAACCAGTTTGCATACTCATTTTATGAACTGCAGGAAACCATCTTATAAATTTTAAGACTATGGCTGAATTTAAGAAATTTTCTAAATTCTGTATTATCTTAAAATTTAAAGGTACCAACTCAGACATTGAAGCATTTAACAATAATAATAGTCTTTGCATTTGATTTGTGCCTTTGATATATTTTATTATCAAAAAACTTACAATATTTAATCTACAAGTACCAATTTAGAAGGAATTTACTCCAGTACGTATGTTTTAAACTTGTCGCAGTCTTCACTTTCCCCAGCAATGTACAGCTTTTTAGAACTGTGTAGTGACACCAAAACCTTCAAGCTTGGTGGTATTCTGTACTATGGACCTTGACCTCTCACCTCACTTTCTCAATAAAATAAAGTCATAAACCATCTGTTATATGTTTTACTCCTTGCCTTATGAACCATATCTATAACTTGGATTACTTACCTCCTCTTTAGTATCAATCACAGAGCTACCTGATCACATATCTGGACATGCGTTAGTTGGATCTGCGGCTAATTATTTTAAATAAAGGATTTGAATATGGCATAAAATATTCAGCTGATCACCACATACCTACACAACCCGTTATTAGCTCTGGGTAACCATAACTCTACATTATACTTTTACACATTATTCAGTGCCTTGGGATGTCTTCCCGACGTGAAAGGTACTCTAAAAATGTAATTTTGTTGTTATTGATTTAGTTATCTCTGGTAATAATCTGACTAGTTATTGTTAACTTCCAGTTTGTGGTTGCTTGCAAGCAATTCCTGTAAGAAACCTGACGTACATGCAAGTTTGCTGTTAGTCGACAATTCTAAATATAATTGGCTGATATACTAAAACCAGAAAACTAGTTTCATGACTACACATTAGTTAATGTCAGTGGTTAAGTCATCAAGACATTTTAAACAACAGATCCAAAATTAATTTGTACGTGAATCTACAACTAGATTTCAGAGGGTTTCGAGATGAGAAGATGGGGTTTTTTAGGATCTATTACAATTCTAAAATACCATCAATTTTAAGGAACACCCGAATCTGGGGCTATCTTTTAATTCAACAAAAAAAGCACCTTAAGATTTGAGGAAATATAGTACAGTATTTGGCAGTGTTTGATCACGTTCGAATATCTCAAAGCACAACAGTCAAGTTAGTTTGGACTTGGGTTCTTACGCAGTAAAAGTGACAGTTAATCTTTACCAGGAAAGTCCCACAAATAGTAATGAGTTGCAAAACCAATTACGGGTTTCATTCTGTTAAAAAATAAGTGACGCTGGAGATTTCTAACTTAGCAATGGTTTTCAATTTCAGTTAAGGTTTTTAAATCGGAACAGAATGCTAGAGACCTACAAGAAGTGTGGTAGCACATATAAGACTCTAGCACAGTACACTAAGATTAGCATTTCAGAAATCTCTGGTTCTGAAGGCCAAATTGATAGTGATCTGTAATTGTTCATAAATGTCAAACTCTATAGAATACGTAGAACACTAAATGGCATCTGACAAGCTAAAACATAGAAACATTGGTAGCATAAGATTACAACAATAAATGCACTATATTTACCAGGAGTCTATAATTCTTTGTAGAAATAACATATATTTAGTACAAAGTTTAAAAGCTTTCATCTGACCACAGATTAGAAAGTCCCAGCACAACACATAACATGCAGTAATTCTGAAAATATATTTTCATGACTCATTACAAATAATATACTGGGCTGAATAGTATTGATGATATTGCAGAATGTTGCGAGCAACAATTTCTGCAATGCAAATGATAGCAACTCATTTACGGTTTTGTGTCCCTTATCCCGACTGGCTGAATATTCAACTGGCTGTCTAATCAAATGTAATTGACTTACAGGGTTATAGTTATTTCTTTAAATTATTCACACAACTGTTTTACCCTGACCTGTAGAGATATGGACCTCAGCAGTAATAAACTGCAGTGAGTCCTGTCAATGTACTCCCTCTGATATACACAGATGATATGCAATTAAAATCCCCTTTCACATTCCTGTGAGGCTGTCAATCAAGAGAAAAGCCTTTTTGACAGCATTCAATGAACCATACTGGGTAACCACTGAACAGGAACTTAAACAGTAACAGCCTTTGTTACAAGCAAGGGAAAATTCTACCTTGATTAGCTTTATTGTAAGACATCTTTTTTTACATTGTGACACATGATAAATTAAAGAAAAAGCAAAGGTTACAGTAAGAGCAAAATCAAAATGCTTCATCCTAAAATTAAAAGGATTTAATAATCCGGATTCTGGTCAAAGAGCAAAACATTAAGAGGTTTTCCAGTATCTCTCGGTGATGTTTTGTTGCATCGAACAGATCAGATTAGATGTTGGGAGTTCTGGAAAGGGATGAAGATTTTTAGGATAAGAATAATCAAACCGTTTTGATCTTTAACAACGCTTATCCCATAGCACTTGGTAATGGATAAACATTCCATTAACACTCAGTGAATTTTCCCAACCACAAATAATCATCGTGTAATATCTCAATGATTTGGTTATTTTCTAGTGATGCCTATTGAGACATGCAATACTAAAGAATGGATTTTTCCATCACATCAATTCTTACACATTCATAAATATGACTCCCTTAGAATTCATTTTGATGAAGTAATGCCAAAATACGGTGACATTAGTGCTTTTTGACTCCTGCTGGTTAAAGCAGAGCTGACTGCCACAATACAATTCCTTTTTTGACCTTCAAAAAATCATTAGTAAGATGAGCTGGGGGAGGGTGGGAGAGGCTGGATGATGGCTATCAGCTTTCAGCTTCACTCCCAGTCCTCAAAGGTATGACAGAGTCAAAACTACATAACAGTAGATGCCCTCACAAGATATCGATGGGTTCTAAGATGCAGGTACCTGTGCAAGGAGCTACAGGGCTGATTTTATACCACTTTTAATAGACATCACAATTTACATCAGTCAAAAGGAATTGAAAGGCACAAGGAAAGGGTAGGGAACTATGGGGTCAATTTGTGCTATTTAATATTGATTTCTTTGTTAAGAAATCTGAAAGTCTGTGATCCCTACCTTGCATTAACTCCAACTCAATTTATTTTCAGAACAACATTCCTCGGATCTGGAGCGATTTATATGATATATGTCTGTTAACTAGAGGGAGCCCACCCACAAAACATGATGCATGACTGTGACAACATTGTAATCTACTCTACAACTGATCAAAACCATGGCTCCAAAACAAGAACAACAATAAAATTACATTTATAGAGTTAGACATTTATTTGGGGAGGACAGGTTTGCGAGATTATGGTGAGAGAGCTGGGGAGTGGAATTAAATTGCTCTTTTTAAAGACCCGGCACAGACTCAATGGGCCGAATGGCCTCCTTTTGTGCCGTAAGATTCTGTGATTCTATGAGAGTGCCTTTCACGTCCGGAAGACGTCCCAAGGCACTGAAAAAAGCGAGCAGCAGAAGCTAAGAGCAAAATAATCCCCATTTATGCCACCTCAATCACGACAAAAACTTTTTAAATAATCACTTATAATTCTCACTTAAAACCACTATAGAAACCCTATGAGCAATACTTGATATACCTTCGGTACATATGTAAAAATTGAACTTTCGCTTAAGAGATGTTCCTTTTATGTGAACGGTGCTATATCAATATAATATCCCTTGTTCTACTTGAGAAATAAGATTTTGTTCTAAGAAAATGAGTATAACATTGAGAAACGTGGTGTAATTTTCTTCCTTTCTCCTCTACATTGATACCAACCCAAGCTTTCCTCAATGGGGAGAACCTTGGAGGAAGGCAGCTGGTGACTCACATGGCCCCACCTCCCAAAGCAAATGCTGTTTTAATTGATTTGCTAACAGCAGTCGAGTATTCTCTCTCGAGTGAGACAGGAAAGTGTTAATTCTCCATGTTGCAACGATCAGATCTACTCTCCTCAATGCTGCAATTCGAAGCAAGAACATTGTTGTTCATTTGTATATTTGTGAATCTGAAGCATTGTTCATTACTGGGAACCAAAGCGAAATCTACAGATGGATAAACTTCCTTGATAAAAATTAGGAAACTTTCTCCATGGGCTCCATAAGTGAAGATGTTTGAAACCGTGGAGTCAAAATTGCATTTTTCCTAAACATTTTCCATTCCTTAATTAAAGATACATTTGTTTAAAAACACTGCAATTTTTGACCACTGCATTCTCTTTTGTTGATTCAAATTTTGTTTCGACCACAATTTAAATCCAGATTGAGGTAAATATCAAAAAGAATGCCTTTGTACAACACACTAGCTGTCATTGTTGATCAGCTGATTTCACAAAACAACAATAGGGCCACAAAGGACATGCCTCGAGTACTGATTCTAAATGAAATATAATTGACATGATTAGTATTGGATCTTGAAAAACCTGACTTCCTCTTTTCATATTTTCTAAATGAGGTAATAGCAGATGCATCTTTACTGATGCATCTTTACTGCAGCAATAGCGACAAGTACCCACTAATGAGCGCCACATATGGAGTATGGCATAGCTGATCAAACTACTGGTTCCACAGTAAGACATACATCAGGGAACAGAAACTACAACAGTGGACAACTCTACTGTCTTGCCTACAAGACAAAAAGCCTACAGGGTGCACTGTTGTGATGGAAAACACACTGTGAATTAAATGTTGATGCTCTGTACAGTACTAGATTAACTGACACAGCAATCTTTATAAATCATAATAGGCTACATTTGCAGTTGATCACTCCATGTTGTTATATCACAGAAATACATTAGATACCGAACAATCTGAAATTCTGTGTTACCATATGGTCATTTTTCTCCCCCCCCCCCCTCGTTTTGTTGAGTTTCCCTTTTTTTCAGATTGTTCCCAGTTTGTGTTGTGCATTAGCAATTCTTTCTTTTGTCGGTTCTTTTGTCCTCACAAAATTGGCAGCAGTCCAGATTCAAAGTAGATCTATTCATTTGCTGACCATATAACCAATGCCATTCTAATTCACATCAGCCTGAGAGCTAAGCTCTGCAAAGAATAAAAAGCTTGCTTCACCACTGACAAATGGTGTATATATTTTGCTGTGTTAAAACGGTAATACCATGTCTGAAACAAACAATATAACTTATCATTTCTCATTCAAAAGCAAGCAGCTGCTGAAATACTCATCACCTAAAAACTTCAATAGCTGCCAAAGCAGTCTTCACAGCTAACTGTCACTATCATGCCTACTGTGAACTGAAAAGGTGTAAGATTGAAAGCTGAAAAATGTGTCAAATTCAACATTGAAGATATGATGCACAAGTAATGCAGGAAAGACATGGAAAGTGCAATAGACAGTGCAAACAAAAGTAAGAGTGTTTAGTGACTTTACAAATTCTATTCATTAGATTTGAAGCTCTGCACATTGCAAGCCGATTTCCAAACAAAGTGTAGTTTTGCAAAAGACAAATTCATGTAAAAATATATTGCTGCCTTCCAATGTTGCCTTCCTTCATAATGTGAAGAAAATCAAGAGAAAATTAGGGCACTGCATAGCTATTTGGTGAAGAAATTGAATAAGGTGTATGAGGGATAGTGCACTATACGATTTGTTGTACTTTGGAAGATGGACCAATATAAATTCCTTTGAATTCCCATGTAAAATATGAGCACTCTGCCTTAGACTACTGAGCAGTTCAAATGTTCTTAGAAATTAAAGCATAATTGTTGTTAAAAAATTGAATGTCCTTTTAACCTCTTAAAATGCCATTTAATCCTAAAACTGAAACATACATGATAAGATGTTCTTTGCAGAAAACTAATCTTGAAGTGCTTCCTGTCTAGCAGAGTACATTACAAGTAAACATCCCTCCTTGACTTACCTATCAGTTTAAACATCAAAGCTATATGTAAGCATACAAAATTCATCTTTTATAAAATAGTCTGATCTTCAAAAACTTCCATGTTCTTGCCTTTTTGAGTTATAACTTTAGATGGGTTGAAAATAAAGTCCAATTTGATTTCCGCAGCACAAGTGTCAAACATGCTACTAAAACCATTAAAACATATTGCAATACAGTATTTCATAGGTTTGATCTGCATAGTTTAAAAGCCAAGTCTTTGAAACATGGCAAACTTAAAATTAACTCAGTTTAAACGTAAATGGAGGATATTTTCTTAACTACAAAAGTCTGAACTCAAACAATTTTAACTCTCAAAACAAAATGTGATAACCAAAAACAAAGCAATAGATCCAAATACAGCAAAACTGTCAGTGGCAGCAATAAAATAACAAAGTTTGCTAAAAAAAACTTCATTAAATTTATTTTAATAAAAATCTGTCGAAATAATATATAAATATCAACCTTGCATTTTTTTTCATGAAGTTATCAAAATACTCTTATCTGTAGATTTTATAAAGAACATTGTGACTCCAATTCACAACAAATTGAATATAGAACAACTGTTCTGTGGGACTTCTGTTGCCAGGGTGTCTTATCCAGCTCACACTGATCGCACACCATACAAGCTGTTTCTGTTGGTTATCTGCTTACTTGGGACTACCCAATGCGATGCCAAAAATGCTTAGGTTTCTGGGGTGGTAATATGTAATTTGGAACTGGATTAGTTTGTTAAGTGTTCTGAGGGTCACTTCAGGTTCGACCTCTTCTGTGTGTATCAGTCAAGCAATGATGTATCATTAACACACAGCAGCTGTATCTGAACTGATGCCATGAACATAACGGCCTTTTATAGCCATCAAGGGAGTGCAGATAGGGGTCCATTATTAACCACTAAATGTGATTATAACGTTATGTGACCTGTACTTTCAAAATAGCTAATTTGTTCAAATGTTTCCTCAAAAGCTAAAACGTGTACAGCTAATGTCGCAAGAATATTTTTCGACATTCACTTAGCAAACTTGACTCGAGTTTGAAATACATGAAGGATCAAATTTTTTCCAAAAAAAACTAAGCGACAACACAGTCATGAGAGTTGATACAAGTTATTAATATGAAATGATTGTGAAAATAATACAATGCGTAATTTACTAGGAAGAATAAACTCCTACTTGGAACAGTCAAATTGTTAAAAAGAAATCATTAAACAACACTGAACAAATCACCAGCATGCTACAGTACAAAGAACAAGAGGACTTAATATTATCAGTAACCAGAATTTGGTAGAAAAATATTGCATTGGCAAGTTAAAAACTACTCACTCACAGACAGATAGACTAATGTAATTCTGATGGTTATGTTGACTGAAAAATGAATCGGTTGTGTATAGTAAAGTAACATAGTTGCTGGGGCATTTGGAGAATCATTGCCATTAACTCTTCAATACTAAAAGGCTTTCTGTGCTTGCATTGAATGATTTGTGTAAAACAATTTATTAATTCATGAATTATAGATTTCATTCATTCAAATGAAGTCTGAGTTATTACTATAGATAATTACATTATAAACAAAGGAGACTTGGGAGCGAGATATACTGTAATCCAGCCTTGAGCTCCAGATAATATGACAAACCCATGAGGCACTTTAAAATGTGAAACAAACCTCAAGGACAAGATGTCAGTTTTTAGCGCACTTACTTATATCTGTTGCTTTCATTCTTAAAAATATGCTATAATATTTCACGTATAACATGTACTGGGATTTAAGGTCCATTTCGCATTGCAAAATATTAAAACCTTTTTTTAAGAACAGAAATACACTCTCAAGTGCTTTATCACATTTTATGCAATAGAAAATGGTGCAAGCTCAGGTATCTACTATAGCAAATATTATTTACAGATGTGAGGTTGTGTGTGTTACATGTGAGTGTGCTTTACATACGGGTGTGCTTTTTAATAGTACATGAAAAATTAGGAGTATTGCTTTGCATTTTTGTGAACTTGCCTGCCTTTCAATGTTGTTTATGCCTCTGAAAGATAATACTTCAAGCCCTTGATGTGTGATGCTGGCCACAAAAGCGTGTTTATTAAACCTTGTGATGTCATGCCATCATTACTGTACATAATTACCTATTTTGTGGCATACTGAACAACTTATGTATATTTATCATGCTCTGTGCAGGTCACAAAGTGAAATAAAATAACAGGTACACCTTTATTAACTCACCTCACCTCAAGGTAAATGTTATTATTGGATGAAAGTGATCTATAAATTAAATTAACTAATGCTTCAAACAAAGTTACCTTTAAAAAGTGATACGTGAAATGATCAATAAAAAACAAAGATTCTATTTTAATCTTTGTTTGCGCTGAAATGTATTATTACCTCATAACGATTTGAGCAGAATTACATAATATATATTCCATAAATTATGTCTTTAAACTAAATGTGCATTATCTGACAGAGATGGATCAGGGCGTGAAAAATTAATATAACCGTTGAATACATACAAACTTACAGCTTTGTGGGATGCTAAGACACTAGTTTAATTTCCTTTGCTTCTGTCTTATAAATGCAGACATGCAAGTGAGAATATTTCATCTCTCCTGCTCCAAGCTTTTGAAAGGTCCCCCTTGTTTGTCCAGTAGCCCGACCCATATACAACAACATACCATCCATTTCTGTCTGTTTGTACAAGAGATGCCTGACACAGTTGCCATAACATAGCCTTGTTTGAACTGCACTCTCACTGACGGTTCTCTAACGGGCACCAGTTTCAAATAGTAAGTTTTGCACTGTTTCAGACACACTATCATTTGGACTAACGCAAGCAACGCTGAGAGCAAGTGCATTGTAAACCAGAGCCAAATTGACCCATAACCTCTCCTAGTTTGTACTCCATCCTTCCCCAGGCTTGAATGTAACATTAAAAACCAGTAGTTAATGAAACCAAATCGAATTTTCTCACTTGCTGGGTGAGATCCAGTTCAGTATTGAGAGTAATGTAAAACTCTCACCCCCTACACTCTCAAGGAACAACATCATCCACAGCAATAGTTGGTGAGAGAGCCGGTTATTTAGGAGGCATTTAAAACTGTTAGAAAACAACTGATAGCCAATGGCAGCATATGCCACAGTGCCACATGCATTAACGCTACCTGTTTCAGCCACAGATTTCTGACACCACTGAATGTGGGGAAGTGAGTGGGAACTAGTTTATTGAGAGATCAATGCAGTTTTAACCACGGCGCCTGTTCAGTGAGCTAAAACAGTGGGCAACCTGTGTGATGAAAGGCGAAAGAAAGTAGGAGCAAGTGGGGGTAGGGTGTGTGGGGTGTGTGGGGTGTGTGGGGAGTGGGGGGGGGGAGAGGGGGGAAAAAAACATTGCAAGGTGTAGAGTACAGTAATATACAGTAATGAAGAGTCTGGGTTCCTTGACATCCGTCCCAGCCAACCTCAATGGGGCTTTTAGTGCAATAACGCTACCAACACCCAAACTCATCAGTACAGTACCATTGTCCTGAAGCAAAAAGAGTCCAGTCTCCACCAAAAAACTGTTTGCTTACAGACAGACAGACAGACAACCAGCCAGACAGGCTCATTCAGGTTAAATAAAGTACTTGGCACTTTCTACATCAGCACAACCCTACATCCCAACAGTACATTCTACACACATAGCATCTTTATATTATATATATATATTATACACATGGTATTAAAAAGAACTGAAGTAAATCACCTTATTGCAATAGTATGGGTCTAGGCAGGGTGCAGGTCCCAGGCAGGGAGTATCTGTGGAGATGTTAGCTTGAGCAGCCTGTGGATAAAACCTCACGTCCATTTCAGTGATTTGTTCTGGGAACACATCAAGCAGCTCCCTCTCTTTCTCTCTCTCTCTCTCTCTCTCACACACACACACACTCACTCACTCACTGTTTTGCTGGTCAGAGCAACACACACACAAAATAGAGTGAAAAGCTAGAGAGAGAGATAGAAGAAGGAGAGACACCTTCGTTGCCTCACTCACATCCGCTTGTGGTCTTGCAGTAAAGAGAACTCTCCAAAAAACACACATATACACACACAGTGAGTGAGTGAATGAGTGAGTAAGTGAGTGAATGAGTGAGTGTAGCACAGTCAGTAGTTTTTTGTTCTATCTCCAACAGAAAACTGCTCTGGAGTCCAAATAAATGTTTACTGTATTTAAAAAAAAGTCAAGTCAATGCCAATACTTTTCACACACTTGCCAAAAAAATGTGTTGACTTTTTTTGCTCGTGGTCACACACACACACACACACACACATACACACACAAAGAGAGAGAGAGATGTGCTGTCTGTCTGTCTTCTGTCTGTCTGTCTGTCCAGCCTCCTGTAGCAGAGGTGCTCGTCCATGCGCTTTGCAGTGAGACAGAGAGAACACGAGAGAGGCTCCAGCTCTCAACGCACACAAAGAAAAGAGAGCCTCGCTGCAGTGTCACGGAGCGGCCGCCTGGGGGCGCCCTCACTGCCCCATCAGACGCAGCTACCTCCTGCTCCACCACACAAAGCCATGCATTATCTCTCCTGCCCTAACAAGTGGTTTGTTTTTCATGCTCTGCCCATGCCAGTGGTCTGTGTGCTCTTGGGCATTATCAGAGTGTATCAGCAGCACCAATTACCCACTCCCCACCCCCCACCTCCCCCACTCCCTCTGTCTCTCCTCTACCTCCGCCTTCACTCCCAAGACCAAATGAAACACGTTCATTCTGATGTTCCAACCACCAAGCTTTGGCGATAGGAGTTTGGAGGGAAAAAGGCTTGAACTGTCCTTAAGGCAATTGCGAGTCTTAAGAAATGCTTGTTATGTACTGCTGAAGGCATGAACGGAGCAGTGAGATTTTATTTCCAATTTTCTCCTCTGTTCCTCTCTCTCTATGTTGACTTGAGCTGGCAGAAGGTTCCGTGGTAGCATCTGATTCCTTGCTGTTCTTCATTGTGTCGGTTTACAAAATGTGGGTCTCAGCTTCGCCAGGGTATTTGGCCATAGAAAATATCTCTCTGCCCTCACCCGATCTCTAACGGGGAGTGTTAAGAGAGCATGCTCGCTCCATGGAAATACAGGGACATTTCTGTTCATAGGAGCAATGCATATATGGAAGTCTTTCTCAATTTGGGTTATATACACTAATCATGGTGATGGGTTTCCACATGTGGCACACAAAAGGAAAAGTAGAGTGCCAACTGCTACTACTCTTCTAAATTGGGATGGATATAGGATCAAAGAAAAGACTCCTAATCTACACAGCTCCACACTAAACTACAGAATGCTTTTACCCATAGAGTTAATAATGCAGCCAGTTACTTAATACCTAAATGTAGAAACAAAATAAACTAATTGCCTAGGATTCCTTTCCCCACTTGATGTTCTGGGACATCTCCCTCAAAACCTCCCCCATCATTTCATATGGCTCACACGCTCCCTCCATAATCCATCAGTGCCTTGGGATACCCTCCTGACGTGAAAGGTGCTATACAAGTGTAATTTTGTAATTGTTGTAAATATTATGTTACTGTATATATCTAGAGTCAAAACACAAAAATATTGCTATGCGGTCTGTGAACATTTCTCAAACAGGGCATTGGGCCATCAGCAGCCAAATAGGTTGGACTACCCTGTGGATGAATCATCTGCTCTTTATATAACCTTAGATCTTGGTCACTGCTAACTGTATGAAGGTTTTTATAAAATACATTTCTTTAAGGATGCAATGAACTCGCCCACCTTCCTCTCAATTGTTTCTGCTTTCATTGCTTGTTCTTATACAAATCTACAACAACCACAACAACTTACACTTATATAGCACCCTTCACGCAGGGTAGGGTCTCAGAATGCTTAACAGTGGCAGAGCCTGACTCCGAGCCGGGCGGTGGGGTGGGGTGGGGTGGGGTGAAGTGGCCATAAGCACTGTTGAAGAGAAAGGTTTTTAGGTGGACCTTCAAAAAGGAGCGAAATGGGGCAAGGCAGCAGTCTTGAAGAAGGTGCGCCGGGTTGTGGAATGCGGAGTGAGAAGTTCAGAGAGGTAGGGAAGTGCCAGGTAGTGAATAGTGAACATGAGTGTGAGGATCTTGAAGTCAATCTGTTTAGTGATCAGGATCCAGTGGAGCCTGGCCAGAACTGCTGAGATGTGGGTATTTAGTTTTGTTCGAGTCAGAATGTGGGCGGCAGAGTTTTGAAGGAGCTGGATTTTCCTTGGTGGAGCTGGAGAGACCGGCGAGGAATGCATTTGAATAATCCCAAGTAGGAGGTGACACACACATGCACAAGGGTTTCGGCTGCATTTGGGGTAAGGTACAGTTGTAGACGGGCAATGTGGCAGAGGTAGAAAATGGCATACCTGGTCAGGGACCAGATGTGGGGGAGGAAGGACAGCTGGGGATCAAACAGAACATCTAGATTTTGCACTGGTTCAGTGAGTCTGAGGGAGAGCACAAGAAGATGGAGGAGTTGAGATCCACAGAAGTGAAGACATTGACAGGAGCCAAGGCTTCTTGTCCACGTTCAGCTGCAGGAAGTTTACATTCATCCAGGCCCCAATGTCTGCCAGACGAGCTGATAGAACATCTGCAGACCTGGAGTTGGCACTGGAGGAGGCAATGTAGATGTGTGCGTCATCCACATTTATATGGAAGTTTGCCCCATGTGTGCGGATGACGTTGTCCAACAATAACAACAAAATTATATTTGGATAGCACATTTCATGTCGGGAAGATGTCCCAAGGTACAGAGGGAGCATATAGATCAGGAAAAGTAGAGGTGCCAAAGAAAGAGCCCTAGGGTACACCGCAGATGCCCTGACAGGGATAGGAGGAGAAACCATTTGCTGGGATGAAATGAAGGAGGTTGGTTAACAAGGAATCTGCTTGTTAAACGCTTGGTTTCCTGGTCCTCACATTCAAAGCCCTTCATGGACTCGCCCCATCCTACATCTGCAACCTCCTAATGCCCTACCAACTCACCCGCCCCTTCCTGGCCTCCAAGTCTTGCCGCAAGGTCCTCGTCTTCAACGACCCCATTGGCCACTCCAAACCCCTCCCTTTCCCTCCACACTCCCTGTCCCCAGCTCGGATCTGAAACAATTACTGTCCAGGGCCTTTCCTGACGTGAAAAGTGCTATACAAGTGCAATTTTGTTGTGGTTGTTGGCACCTGTGAGTTACCTGTAAAATACTTTTGCCCTCGTTATCTCTCAGAGTTGCCTTTCAACAACAACAACAATTTAAACTTATAAAGCGCCTTTCACGTCGGGAGGACGCTCCAAGGCGCTGCACAGGAGGCATGTGACCCGAGCTGGGAGGGGAGTGTTTGGGAAGGGGTGAAACACGTAGGGGAGGTCAAAAAGTTGGAGGGGGGAACAAAAGGCACGGTCAAAGAGGAAAGTCTTCAAACCGGCCTTGAAAGAGGAAAGGGAGGAAACAAGGCGGAGGGATTGGGGGATGGAATTCCATAGGGTGGGAGCGGAGAAACTGAAGGCCCGGCCTCCGATAGTGGGGCGGTTCGGGCGAGGGGCTTGGAGCAGGCCAAGTCCTGCTGAACGGAGGGTCCGGTTGGGCTTATACGGGGAGAGTAAGTCGGATAAATAGGGCGGGGCAAGGCCATGTAAGGCCTTGAAGGTGAGGACGAGGATCTTGAACTCGATCCTCTGGAGGATGGGGAGCCAATGGAGATGGGCGAGGGTGGGGGTTATGTGGTCACGGAGGCGGGTGCGGGATAGTACACGGGCTGCAGAGTTTTGGATGACCTGCAGCCTGTGAATGAAGGAGCTGGGGAGGCCGACGAGGAGAGAGTTTCCGTGGTCCAGCCGTGAGGTGATGTACGCGTGCACGAGTGTTTCAGCACTCAAAATACTCCTTTCCTCAAATAACGAAACAAAATACAAAATAACATTTGTATAGTGCATTTCACGGCTGGAGGACGTCCCAAGGTGCTGAAAAGTGTGTCTTACTCCACCTGCCTGTTTTCCTGAATCCATGCTCAGTTATCAGAGTACACTACTTATACATTAAAGTAGGGTCCGTCGATATGGAAATTTTCCGATTTAGATATATCAATGGGCTCATATCGAGATATACCGAAATATCAATATTTTGGGGGTTTTCGTATTGTGCATGCGCACGCGTTCGGGTGCACGTGCATACAGGTGCGCGCGCATTCGGGGAGGGGGTGCGCGCACATTCGGGGTATGCACGCATTCAGGGCCTATCTCCTCAGGAGGTAAATATCTTTCTCTCTCTGTCTCTCACACTCACTCTCTCCATCTCTGTGTTTTTCTGTCTGTGTCTCTGTGTCTCTCTCCTCCCTCACATCTCCCCCATCTCTATCTATCTGTATATTATCACATCCACCCCGTCTCTCCCCCCACACCCCACCCGCCACCGTCCCTCTCTGCTCCCCCCCCGCCGCCGTCCCTCTCTCCCATCCACCCCCAGCCGTCTCTCTCCCCCTCCCCCCAGCCATCTCTCCCCCCCTCCCCCCCCGCCGTCTCTCTCTCCCACTCCCCCACCCCCCCAGCCGTCTCTCTCCACCCCCCCCCCCCCACCACTTGCATACCTGTATATTGTATTCAAGGACTATGAATACAGTATGGTGGCTTTGTACCTCGGTCTGTGCATTGTGTATAGAGATGAGCATTCTGGGTCTTGTAGTTCAGTGTGCTCGCATTCCGATTTTTTACCTCGATATATCGACTTTTCAATATATCGATATTTTTGAAATGCCTATATCGGCGTATCGATATGAAAATTATATTGGGTTTTAGCGATATATCGATATATCGCCAGACCCTACTTTAAAGCACTCTGACACATTATTCGACTTGAAAGTCACCCTACAATATCCCCTTATATAAGTGCTGGGAAAGTCCTTCTAATGTGAAAAGCGCTTTATAAATGTAATTTTGACATTGTTCAAAACATCTTCCTTTCACTTCAGGAGACTATTTTAAAGCACTCGACAATTAAACCTGGACATCAAAGTTGATGGTTGGAGTTGAGAAAGGGAAAGATGACCGAAAGTGTAATCAAAGAGGTACATTTTGAGGCATAGTTGAAGAAGGGAGAGTTGGGAATGTAGCTGAAAGCCTGTCCGACAGTGGTGGAGTGCGGAATGTGGAGTTTAAATGCAACTTATTATTGTTGTTGTACTTCGTGAAACACGATTATGAATGGCTGGAAATCTTGCATGCTTCAGAATGTAAATAAATAATAAATAACCCTTACATTTAGTAGGGTGCCTTTCACATCTGGAGGACGTCTCGAAGGACTTCATAGAATATACTAAAGTGGACGAGTGACTATGTTTTGTAGACGAAATACAGCAACACAGAAACGGCCACTCAATTATTCCATCCTGTTCTCCCGGTTTATAAGATCATAGCAGGTCTTTTAATCCAATCTCCCCAACTATTGGCTATGATGGGAGGGGTAGCATGACTGGGATTCCATCACGAAAACCAATAGAAACAGAATGGGTGAGGATCAGGCTCCTATGACAAGCTGCCATTCCTTAGTAACTTGTAAATAACTTACCAAGTCAATTGGTTATTACAGTATTAGGATATTCTATGCTGCCAATGTGACTGTGGGAAGGACTTTGAGGAAAAAAATCGTTTGGATATTAAATCACTTGCTACTAAAACACTTCAAGCAATATTACTAAACAGTCTAAAATTGTTAAGATTAAGAAAATACGGATTACAAAGGACTCCTTTTGTTTTTACTTGATTCTGCTTAGTTATTAATAGTAGCAAGGGATCTAAAATTAAATGTATCAGTAATGTGAGTCCACTTATAGCACACACAAACCTTGAGGACAAAATGTGATCTGTCCATCTGCCTCTCCCCTATTAATGTGTGCAGCTGTACATGTGTAATTGATTTTCATTATATATTAGATCATTCAGGGTATGCAGTAATTATGTTTAGTATAAATAATGCAGCCATTTTAATAGTGTTCTAATTTTAATAAAATATTAATAGATGTGCTATTATGTTACATACACAAGAAATTCCACTGTCATTTTCAGAAGATAAATATTATTTGGTATGTTATTTGTCGTCCAAACAATACAATGTAAATTATGCTTTCACTTGAATTATATGTATTATGAACAAACATGGATTTTTAATATTATACAATGTAAACAATCAAGCAATATGTCATCTGATTATACAGAATTTCTGCATGCTAATATAAAAGTAGATTGATTTTAGTTACATATAATGGAAGAATTCCTCTCTTTTTAATAAATTCTAAGTATCACAATAGTAATAATGCAATTTAGATTTGTAATAATCTTGTTGTATAATTAAAATAAAATTTATTTTCCATATTGTTAATGAAATCCTAGGTATTTTATTATTGCTTTGATGTGATAGAAATTGTGCCCAATGTGGTCCCAACTGTTTTAATTATGTTTGATGTTGTTTTATCTAAATACATCAAAAATATAATCAAATCTTTAGGTGACTGTGTTAATGATAACATATTTTTTATAGATTATGTTTGCGAGCTGTATTTAATAATATTAACAGATGCCAATATTACAATGCAACACAATTTACATTTGTTAGGCGCGTTTCACATCTGGAGGACATCTCAAAGCGCTTTACACTGCTGGCTGGGCAAACGAGCCTGAGGGGGGAGAGCTGGAGGTTGGTGAAGGGAAGGATGACTGAACGTGTGGTCAAAGAAATGCATCTATAGGTGGGTTTTGAAAGTGTAGCGAGAGGAAGGAGAGAGCCAGATGGATTCGGTGATGGAGTTCCAGAGAGCAGGGGTGGAATGGCTGAAAGCTCGCCCACTGACATCGGGGCAAATAGTGCAAACATCCACCTGTCTACAAAGTATATCTGGGCATAGGCTTTAATTTTACCATGTCACGGAGATGATATTAATTACATTTGTGAATATCATTACAATATATATGATATTTTTGTGGTCTTCATTAAATTTGCTTTTAGGGCTTACCTCTTGCAGTCTTAGCAGATGTCTTCATGTTAATGTCATCATAAGAGATGTGTACAAATCAGATTTCTAAATTGTCAAATGTATGTATTCTCACACACATTTCTTCCCCTCATAAAATGCCTAAAATTTCAGTCAGCCTTAACCTGTAAGTGGGTTTAAAAAATAAACAAATTGTGGAAAATTCTTTAATTTAGCATTAATTCAGAAGCTGGTTTCTTTTTAAGATCTTCAGGAAACTGGCTTCCAAATTAAGATTAAATTTAAGAATTGTTCACAATCTTGGGTCTTGGAATATCTTCAATTTCAACACAAAATGTTCCTACAGATTAAGTAAAGATGGAATTTTAAGCCTAAAATGTTTCTGGAAATCTTGTAATTCTTCATTTTGTATTAAGAAATCTGTTAAGAAATATTGCAAATCCTTGTGAAAAGTCAATGAAATGTTAATTCACTACTCTCCTTTATATGGCCATGCTCTCAATCATTGTGTATCTCATCCAGTCTGTATATCATCCACTATCTCCCTGACAATCCCACTATGTATCCTTCCTGTCCACCCTACTGCAATCTGTGTGCCCAACACTGTCTGGGGAGGGGGAGAGGGAGAGGGAGCATAACTCAAGTCTACAAGGTCAAGCTGGCTCTAAGCCAACATGCCGAGTGGAGGAGGATCGGAGTGGAGTCAGTTGTCTGTTGTGGACTCTATGATTCAATCCCTAAATCAGCAGGTCTAGGTAGCACTCCGAGGCAAGATTGGGGTTTGACCAGCCTGCCTGGATCATCAATGGGATTTCAAGCATTTGACATGTCACTGGGGACAAGATTCTCTCCACTCTCCTGCTGTTACTGTGTTTTCATTGGCTTGGCAGTTCAGTCTAGAGCAGCAGTGGAAAGCTTATTGCTGTGTTGTATTGGTATGGCAGGAGGTTTTAGAGGTTCAATTCCCCAATGCATAATTACATGCCCATAGTGTCTTGGCTACTGCCAGCCTGGGTTCTCTGAGTGTGTAATGTTTAGGTGAATGCCTCTGATGTCCACCTGACCTAGCCAGGGATTTTAATTCTTATACAAATGACACCTCCTCTGACAATGAGGAGGTAGGAATATCTGTTTAGGAATATCAGCCTGGACAATATTTGTCAATGTTACAACTGACGACATGTCAAGCTAACAGCAGCTACAGTATATTGTTTTATTTATAGAGAGAGATGGAGAGAAAGAGAGAGAAAGGGAATGTGTGTACAACAACAACAATAATGCTTTGAAAAACTGTAGATAGAGAGACAGAAATTATTTATTGTCGAACGGTGATGGATAGAGATTACACATCGAGGGACAGAGATAGAGTGCTGAAAAAAAACTTGTCTACAGTATATGAAAAGAGAAAATTCTGAGTAAAGGGAAAGTGAAGAGAACAGATAAAACAGTGTGCCAAGTATATAGAGAGTGTCACCATCAAGTACAGTAAAAGCCTGTTTATCTGGCTCCCTCGGGACCTGGCCAATGCTGATTAAAGTACGTGCTGGATATTCGGCCAAAAACATACAAAAAAATGTAGCATTAAAAAAAATGCATTGTGCCGGATAAATGCCGGTTAATCGAATGCAGACCTTTTTTTTGAGGTGCCGGTTATACGGAAGTTATGGTTGATCGGGTCACGGATAAACAGGCTTGTACTGTATTGACTAGTTAGGAACAGAAGGAGCAATTGCAGTAAATTAAGATGGTTTCATTCTTTAAATTAGGGAAATAAAATGATGGTTGTACAAGTGAGGACATGGTTGTTTCATGAATTGTGGTCATGTTGTGAAAAAAACAATACACCTAACTGTAGCCTGACATGTCCTCACTAGTTACACCGACAAATATAGTCTATGCTGACATGCCCCAAACAGTGCTGGGGCAGTCCTACATTGTCAGAGGAGCTGTCCTTTCGATGAGACTTTAAATCCCTTCCCATTTGCCTGTACAGATGAACGATAAATACAGTCATCTAAAAACACACAGTCACCAATCACTTTACAGTAAATCCTGTAAAGTGCCGTCAGACATTTTGACAAATGGAAGGAGATTTATTACTGTAAACGTTCAAGGCTCCTGCTGCAAACATTCTGTACTTTTAGTCTTTTCCTGTCATAACCAGCCAGCATTCAGTTTTCCAACACTGGACTATGTTCCATGTCTCCAGGTCCCAAATAGAGTGGAACAGGATCTCCTTCCAATTGCAGCTAAAGTACTCCCAACACTGAGATACAAAAAGCCTAGATTATAGACTCTCCAGCTGTAACTGTACTCTCTGTCTGAAGTTGTGCCAGATCCAGATTCCATACCACAGACCCCAGCAATCCAGGCTTCCGTCCCTAACTAACAAATGCTTGCTAATCATGTTCCCATTCATGATAATGGATAGCTACTGATTCACTTCCCCTTTTCCACATTTCCCAGCTGTCATTATGTTGTGGTAGAATTACTTATTTTGTGGAGGAAATATTGAAATCTTGCCAGAATGTGTGTGGAAGTTCCCAAATGAACCTTTAAAACTCAGAAGGTACCAATTTTTTTTAAAAAAAAGCCAAATCCTTTCTAGGATCAGATCAACAAAAATCAAATCTACCACACGAATCTCAGGTCTATGCATGTCTGATAACAGGTAAAAAAAATTTTTTATGTCTATAGCAATATATGCTGAAAACAGCCAATGGGACATGACTGCACAAATATCCTTAATAATATGCTTAAAAATTTACTCACATCTCTTATACATTATTTATGCACTTACTGTTGGGTATACAAAAATACATCTTGTGTTTACTGTTCACTATTTAACATCAATCATTCTTACCCTAACCACAGTATTCTCGACTTTTAAAAAGTTCTGAATGTTCATGTGTTTTATTTCACAGCTAATAAGCAATGGTAGTCTAAAGATACACATTTTGTGTGGTCAGTCAGGTAAAACAAAATCACCATACTTAAGGGTATCTAAACCAGATTGAGAGTTCAACGTGCATATATGCATGTAGAGAATGGATGCTCTCTTTACCAACAACAACTTGCATTTACAGTATATAGTGCCCCTCACTCAGGGTAGGGTCCCAGAGCGCTTGACAGTAGCGGAGCATGATGCCGAGCTGGGGGGAGGTGACCGCACGCATGGTCGAATAGGAATATCTTCTGGTGCGACCTGAGTATGGAGAAGGCAGGAGCGATAGAGAAAGTGTGTTCCAAGGTTTAGAGTGTATCAGATTAATAATGTTGGTAAGAGCCAAGGCTTGGGGACTTAAACCCTCCCTGAGTGTGCATTGGGGTTTTGGTATGCTTCCTTCGACCACCCACACATTAAGGTTTTGGTTTGCAAGGTTAATAGAAGGTGAGAGAGAAGAATCCCTGCCATCAGTTCAGAATTCAGATAATTAATCACATTAAGAACTAAAATTCTTCAAGCAGCATGTCAACATCCAGGCACAGAAATAATATCGAGGGTTTCCAGTAAAAGCCTATAGAGATGTTTAATTTTACAATTATCACTGAATTTTCCACAGTTGTTTTGGTTCATGCACTTGACTAGGCATAATCTATTATGAATTCTGTAATTTATTCAACAGATGAATAATTGATCCACTAAGTAAAACATCTGACATTCCAGTTAAAGGTTCAACTGGGACAAAAACACTAATGAAAAAAATTATTTTTTTGACAAATCTCCTTTATAATTATTCAAGAAAAGATTTAATTGTCATTAACATAATTTGCAGTGGGTTCAAAAATTCAACTCTAAATAAAGGGGGGACTTTCACATTTAGCTTTGACTGTAACAACAAGTAGTCATCTAGTTTCCTGACTCTACAACCTGCCTCCTGGCTTAACATTGCAAGCCAGAAGCATGCAATTATTATGAGGAAATGAAAATAGATGACACTGCTCATTGCACATTACAAAGATGCTGGCAAACAAAAAAGCATGCTGCATGCTTAGGCTGATGACCAAACCCAAGGGAAAATGTGCCTTGTGCCTGTTAAAACACTGGAAATTCGAAGGTCCACATCTTGGAGCAGTGACCATCACTACGACCATTAAAGATAAACCTCTTCGGTTTTCAAAAAGCTGATATTTTTGGAACTATTAAACACTCATTGCCTTGTGCATTAGGTTATGGAGATTTATATTTGGTGCTGTATTTCATCTGAGCAATCCCACTCCTCACGTACAATGCATATCTGTTTAGATGTGGCTGAATAATGTTTATAATGAGTTGTAACTATACCTGCAATTTATCATACGCTCTTAAAGTGACAGGTTTTCTTTTGTGTGCGTACATAAGCTTTAATTAGAAGCTGTTGAAAACCATTTGAAATGCAATCTACAGCCCTTTTACAAGATGTGATTATGCTTTGACTAGTTTTGTTAATGAAAAATGCAGTTGCTTATAATCTCCATCAAGGTTTCACAAAGCATTCTTCAGAAAATAACTCACATTTTTTTTCAAGGAAAGCAAATAGGATTTTTTTTAAAGGCTGGTCAGAATGATAAGAATGTTGTTTTAATAATATTTTGAATAGTTTTCCTTATCACATTGCCTTTCCACATGAGTATTCAAATCTATGAGATACTAGAATCCTGCTGCCCACACCATGGGATCTTTCTTGTCTTCAATTTTCCTTAATTTGTATCGTGAATAACAAAATACTCATAATGCAATTAGAAGATAATCAGCCTTGTAATTATGATAATTGCTCGAGACTTACATCAATCCTCCAGCAAAGTGATAGGATTTCAGGGGAGCTGTTAAAACACAGCGAGGGAGTGGATAAATTGATGAATGGCTTAGTTAGGCATCTATTATTGGACAATGTCTGTACAATGTTACCTCAAAGCAAAATGCCTCAAGGGGAGATTAAGAAAATGAGGTTTATGATCCAGCAATCAAATATGTTTGATCTATTCTCTGTCAGCGGTGGACATCTTTATTTACTGTAACGAGCCACGTAATGCATATTTTTTGTGGGGAAGCGTACATTAGAAGAGAAACATCGGTGAGCTATTGTAAGAATGGATTTCATTAATCTGTGGCCTCTTGTGAAAAACAGCTAGACATTTGTTCAAACATTAACAGATACCGCAGGGGGAATAAGTAAGGAAGACAAACTAATAGAGATTAAGCACTCAATTGTAGTTGTGATGCTGGAAAGGATTTAGTTTCATGTGGTTAAAGACCTGATTTAGTTGGGTAGTGGTTACTGTACAGGTGTAATAATACATGGTGCAAATTCGATATGTGAATCATGTAACATTCATCTAAAATGATTGAAATAAGACAGTTGCATTTTCAATGGGCAAAGAAACTGCATTCATCCTGAAAGGTCACAGGAAGCTGATGAGAAATGGCAGACACACAGTCTGCTCTATTCATAATGTAATCAACCCTGCTTAAAAGGGCAACATCTGCCTGATGTGGGATTTTGAACCCTCTTCTGCTTGCTCTAATTTAATACTACAACTTGGGTAAAAAGATTGCAGAATGGAACAGTTTTAACTCGGCAGAACATGAACAATGTAATGAATCTGATTTAGGAGCTGAAAATCTAACTTTCATCAACTTAATTCTAGGGGGAGAGGGTTTGCTAGACTTCACAACATGTTTGCTTGTACCTAAACAACCTATGCTAATAACAAGCTGTTGGAAACTGGTTTAATGAAAAACAAGATTATGTTTTCAAATGCTGCAATGTAGATAATTCAGAAATGAAATCGACAGGCAGTTTCACTGGAAACCAAGCCTACCAGATATAAATATTATGGCGGACTTGTATGGTGACACATGGATACACATTCATGTGAGAAATAATGCACCAAACATGAATAATTTAAGCCCCAGATGTTCTCTTCGGTGCACTTTGTCTAAGGAAGATGTTTTTCCCTTAATTTTGTACTACAGTACTTCAAAAATGATTCGCAACAGATTTTTAATATCATCTGTCAGGTTATCTGCTGCAGAAAAAGACAATAATTGTCAACTCACACACATGCACACAAGGTACATTGAAATGTTTTCCCTTTTCACTGCTGCTTGCAACTTGTCAGCCTAATCGGTAGACAATGGGAACAATAAAGGACTTACTCCAATATAGTATAGTTTGCCTCTGAATAGTCAAGATTAAACGATTTGTAAAAACAAAATGCAGAAGGACTCTATGTTACTTCTTCACTGACTGACTACAATTAAGTACACTCTGTAAAGAGATTTTAATTACATTGACAGCAAACGTGCAGCTTTAGACATCCTAGTTAGCAAAAACAAAAGTGTAGATTTGCCCAGGAATACATTACACGTAAAAAAGTGAAATAGTAAAATGAAATACAGTACTTCGAAAACAACTTTAACCTAGTTAGCAGTTTGATGTATGCCTAATGGCGCTGCTGGTATTCCAGGGATTTTGTGTTAGGCTACATAAATTATAACAGATCCCCCTTAGGCTAGTACTGTCCAGTGGATCTTTTATTCAAGCTGAAATGCAAGTTTGTGCCAAAGAAAGGGTTAATTGTCTCATTCATAGGGTCACTCATGCCCACTTTCGCCTGCACCAGTATTTCATCATAATAAGACGCATTTCAACTTAATAAGAGCCCAAATAAAAAGCGGCAGATTCAAGGATTTGATTTCATAAAAGAAAACACTACTCTGTCCAGTGCAAGGTAATTGTTAGTAAAGTGACAATGACAGCAGTAGAAAAACTAGCAATAAACAGGTAGGTTTATAAATCAGAAACTGTAGGGAACAAATGAATAGACTGAAATATTTTGGGGTTAATGTCCTAAGTAGGACATGTTTGTAAAACTAATTAAAAAAAGTTTTTCCCCAAAAGTAATTGTTTAATTGTTATGATAATCCTTGTATTTGATATAACATTTTTCATGACTTCTAGATGTCTCAAAGCTTCACAGAATAGACTGTAAGGTGAATTGACTGTATATATGTGGGCAAAACGCGACAGCCAATTGCTATTTAATATAAATATAATATAAATCTAGCTTCAGAGATTTCTCTTTTCCCTTTGGCTTTTTAGTCAAAATAGCTAGCTATTTTCCACTAAGTAAAAATGCATGTAGTGTCCTGCCACACACTACTTTGTATCTATGTTATTCTTTTTTGCTTATTCCCGCATATGCATTCTCCTAAAGTGCCCTTCTTATCAATAATTCTATTCGATCTTTCACCTGATAAAATCACTGTTTTCCTGTTTGTTCCCTGCTATTAACATTTTGTTTTACACAGATTTCCTGTACATTTGTGCACATTGTTAACATTGGTTCAACCTCTGACTCGAGTTGTGTATATTGGTAAAAATAGAATGAATGACCCAGAATATTTGGTATTCAAAATACTGTACTAATTGATAGACTAACAATAATTATACCGTGAAAGAGGGAATGGGTCACATGTGGAAAACAGAACTTGCATACCAGTTTCAGCAATATGCAAAACAGAAGCTCTATCCTTTCTACATCAGTCTTCTCCAGACTTCCCTCCCTTCTCACCAGCCCCCAACTCCAGATTGGAGTCCAGTCCTGTTAGCTCCCTTTACAGGTAGGTTAATTCCCAATAACCACAAGAAGCAGTGACTGGGTTTATCTCCATGTCACATCCATGTATTTCCACCCTATCAATGTGCCTACCATCAGCAACAATAATCCTTCCATTTGCAGTGCACTTACCATCTCCCCATTGAGATATTTCAAGGAGTTTCCCATGATTATTATCGTTAGATGTATTTTATAGTTAAACACAGAAGCCAAATTGCACTTAGTATGTGCTACAAACAGCCTTGAAGTGCATGATCAACTTTATCTGGACTTGAAGCATTGACTCACTTTTCCTTTCTCCATAGATGCTGCCTGACCTCACAGTGATTCTGTTTTTGTTTTATCTGGGGGGTGTCTGTCCGGGAAACTGGGAAAAATTCCCTTTTCTGTTGCATATTGCTTTAAGGACATAAGTGGCAATTGAATATGAATGAGACAAGGATAAAAGGATTCTGGGAAGAGTGACTTGGCAGATTTGAAAGAGAGATTTGAAAGAGGTTGGTTTGTAAAGTTTGAATTGTAAAGTTTGAATTAAAGGATTGAGTGAATCTACATTTGTATTTTTGCATTAAATAAAATTACATTATCTTTTTGAGAACCACCTGAACATGATGAGAATCCATGGTGGGAGTTATTAAGCTGTTATGGGAGTACTGAATCATAGTGGTTAGAACACTTGCCTAGCAAGCGAAAGGACCCAGTTTCAAATCCCAGGTGGGGAGAAAACTTAGGCAAGTTTCCTTAACCCATGCACATACATCTGTTTACTTACTGCTGTAAATAGCAACCCAGTTGTTAGTCAATTGGCGGATCTCTTTCTGGGGTAATAATCCCTCCAAAAAGAAAAATGTATATTATTACTCCCCTTCCTAAAGCTCCACCCATGAGGTAGAGAAAATGTGGAGAAATGCAAAGTGATGCACTTTGGAAGGAAGAATGAGGCAGTATAAGCCAGATGGTAGAATCTTAAATGGGGTGAAGGAAAAGAGAGATATGGGGTTTCATATAAATATTTTGGGAGGACAGGTTTGCAGGGCTATAGGGAGAGCATGGGGAAGTGGGATTGATTTGGGCAGTTCTTTACAATGAACCGGCCAGGCAAAATGAGCCAAATGACCTTCATCATTGCGTAGGCATGGGAGGAACGTTAGTGAGAGACTAGCCTACCCAGTGCATCCCACTACTGTGTGAGGGGGATAGAGGGCAGGACCACCGAAGGTGTGTTTCCCCAGGGTGAATGGGGAGGAGAAGGATGTTGGATGGCAGAGAGTGGTAGCTAACGTCCAAACCACAAAACAGCTGCACCTGGCATCACCTCTTTTCAAAGTCCCTCTTTCCACTTTACTGTTGCTTAATAGGTATGATTAATACCTCTTTACTGCCAAATTTTCTATTATTAATTGTACCATCATCTGTCTGGACCTCTGAGATGCAATGATATGTGTTCTGCCATGAAACTGTTGTGCTGGATACGGTTTAGATCTGCTTTGTAGGGTGAGGACCATTATTGGAGGAAATTCCTCTAGTTTTCTTTATCTTCCTGTTATATAGATACTTTTTCAAATACACAGTTACTATTCTTCATAGTATATCCAATTAAGCGATTTGAGACATCCTCCTGACATGAACTGTGCTGTACCAAATGTAAGGATTATCTCTATTAATATTAGTATTATTACAACAAAGTTGAATTAGTCAGCTGAGACATTGTACAGTATTATGAAAATCTTTATTTTGTGTATCGACTTATTGCATTCAGTGGGGCCCCAAATGTTTGATTTTTCTTACCTTACAATTGCTTTGTTAATATTTATGATCATGCTGTAATTTGGAAAACATGATCAGGTTTACGCCAAATCTAGTCCTTGATGTTGCTTAAAAGCTATATCTGTGATTTTTTTTTACAAAGGGTTGTGAGAATGTGGAATATCTTGCAAAAAAAAAAGATTGTGAAAGCTGACTTCATAATGGCATTTGAAAGAGAATTGGACAAATAATTCAGGAAATTGCACATTAATGCGTATAGGGAAAGAGCACAGGAGAAGAATTTGATTAGGTAACAATTGTAGGGGAGCTAGGACCAGTATTAAAACATTGGACCAAATAGCCTTGTTCTGTTCTATATATGATTCAATGTCCGACAATGTTTCACCACCTCTATCTGCATATATCCTTATCAATTTTAATCTTTATGAATTTGCAAATGACTTACAGTTTTTGTTTTCTTTTTTCAGTTCTTCTGGAGGATGGGTGAGACTGCACAAACTCATTTCTTTTATTTCTCTTATTCTGTGACACTTTTATTTTTTCAGTCCAGGCTGGATTTACAATGAGATCTCAGAGGTGAACAAACCATTCCAACCCAGAGTGCTGGCAGGAAGATTGTTATGCTGTTGCTAGTTTCCCACAGGGTCCTAGGTGCTATTGATTGTACACATGTGAAAATATATCTAATTTAACAGAATTAATCATTTCTTGCAAAATGATACAGTATTCTCTGTGGGGATACAAGTCATGTTGCCAAACATGATACTGCCTATATACAGTACTGACAAGCAACTCAGGAGTTTGTCACAAACATTTTTATCTTTGTTTAATTCTCATTCTGTGTGAGACAGATATTTATTTAAATAGGAATTCTTTGCATTTGATTATAGTTTCGTTTTATGTCAAAATGTCTCACAGAGTTTCACACAATTTTCAGGAATGTGTAGTGACTGTGTATTTGTTTTGACAAACACAAAAGCCAATTTTCACAAACATCCATCAAATAGATGAACATTCTTTTTTTAAATCTGGGGATCATCAGGACACCACTCTGTTCTCTGATTGAATTGAATCGTGCTACAGGATCTTTGACATCCATCTGAACAGAGGACGGGATCTTGGTTTAACATTTCATCAGAAGGATTGCATCAGAGGGATTGCTAAAGCAGGACTCTGCCAGATTGCATTGGAAAGTATTAAACTAGACTAGGAGCTCAAAGTCCCAACCTGGAGCTTGAACTCGCAACCTTTGACTCAAAGGCAACACTGCTACTAACTAAACTAAGTTGACAATTTCCACATGACACCTGTTTGGTTGTAAATGCCACATCTTTTGTATTATTTTTGTCTTCACTTCAAACAATGTTCACTCATTGCCACAAAAGCCGTTCAATAAGTGAATTCAGAATTTGCGGATGGGCTTGGAGGAGCAGAAAATTCATAAACCAGAAACACATTTAGTCCAATAAATCAAGGTGCACAATAAGGCGTTCCAGTCTTTTTTTTGATTGCTATAGACTCCCAAGGTTTAGAAATGTACAAACTCCCTCGCTTTTGCTTTCTCTTCTTACCAATTTGCCTTAAGTTAAACTTTCCCTTCCCTTGGCCTTGCTCCTCGCAGTGTCTAAAAAGTAGACAAATAAGCCAGAGTACCAGAGAGGATAGAATAGTCACAGCCCTGACTAGTGTTGTTAACTAATGTTATGTAAAAGTCAAAGTAGAGAGGAAAATACAGTTTCATATGAGGAACATTAGGAACACAAACAAATGGAAGATATAGGCATCTCAAAGGCGGATCAGAAGAGGAAAGAGTGCTGTAGCTCAGTAGATAGAGCACTCACCTTACAAGCAAGAGACCTGGGTTCAATTCTAGGCAGTGTGAAACCTTCCTTACTCCACATGCCTAATGGTAATCCCTCCAAACAAAAAACAATAATAAATTGGTCATTTCAATCCACGACTGTTTGTGGGTCACTGCTGTGCACAATTGGCTGCTGCGTTTTGCTCACATATATACAGTCAATTCACTTTACAGTACATTCTGTGAAGCACTTTAAGATGTCCAGAACACGTGAAAAGTGTTATATCAAAATGAAAGGCATATTATTTAGAAGAGGATAGAAACACAGGCATATAGAGCAAATGGAACAGAGGAACTGAGACATGAGGGTCACTGAGATTGGAAGTGTTGTATAGGGGAACAAAAGGTGTTAACGGAGGCGAGGGGATATGGAGGCATATGGAGAAAATGTAGGAATCAGAAACTGGAGATCAGAATCCATCATTTCCTTTCCAAGGTCCTTGAAAGAGTTGTTGCTTCTCGGGTTCACGCCTTCCTCACTTGCCACACTATTTACTATCCCCTCCCATCTGGTTTCTGTGCCGTCCACAGCACCAAAACAGCCCTTTTGGTGACAAATTACATTCTGACCATCTGTGACCAGGGCGCCGTCAGTTTCCACGTCTTCCTCGACCTCTCTTCTGCATTTGATACTGTGGACCACCTTATCCTTCTCCATCACATATCCACTCACTTAACCAAGGTTCTGTCCTTGATTGATTAAATAATTTTCAAAGACTAGTCTTATTTTATTAATAAATCCATTAATTTGCCAACAGTGTTCTATTTGCAGAATCCTGTAGCTCAGTGGTTAGAGCACTCTCATGCGAGAGACCTGGGTTTGATTCCAGATAGGGTGAAACCTTGGGCAAATTTCCTTACTCCACAGGCTTAATAGAAATCCCTCAAAAAAAATTTAAATTGTTTATTTCAATCCATGACTATTTGTGGGACACTGCTGTGTGCAATTGGCTGTTGTGTTTCGCCCACATATATACAGTCAATTCACTTTACAGTTTATTCACCCTCGCCCGTCTCCATTGGCTCCCCATTCTCCAGAGGATCGAGTTCAAGATCCTCGTCCTCACCTTCAAGGCCTTACACGGCCTTTCCCCACCCTATTTAACCAATCTACTTTCCCCCTACAAGCCCACCCGGACCCTCCGTTCAGCAGGGCTTGGCCTGCTCCAAGCCCCCCGCCCGAACCGCCCCACCATCGGAGGCCGGGCCTTCAGTTTCTCCGCTCCCACCCTATGGAATGCCATCCCTCAATCCATCCGTCTCGTTTCTTCCCTTTCCTCTTTCAAGGCCGGTTTGAAGACTTTCCTCTTCGACCGTGCCTTTTGTTCCACCCCGAATTTCTCGACCTCCCCTTCGTGTTTCACCCCTTCCCAAACAGCTCGGGTCACACGCCTCCTGTGCAGCGCCTTGGAACGTCCTCCCGACATGAAAGGCGCTCTATAAATGTAATTTGTTGTTGTTGTTGTCTAGAAGACATGAAAAGCATAATATCGAATGCAAGGATTATTTTTATTATTATTGAATGGTTAAGATCTTATCTCTCACACCGGCTCCATTTTGTCTCCATAAATGACTTCAAATGCAGTGTTTCTCAAGGCTCTGTCCCTGGTCCTCTCCTCTTTAACCTGTACATGCTCCATGTTGGTCAATGTCCATATGTATGCAGATTACATCCAAATATATCTGTCTGCCTCCAACCTCAACACCAAGATTATTGATGCCCTGACAGGCTGCCATCAAATCCTGGATAAGTGCCAACCTTCTATGGTTGAACATCAGCAAGATCAAGGCTCTCCTGACTGCCTCGCATCAGCAGCTCAGGCATCTGCGGCATCAGCATCCACAAATGCACACTCCATCTCACCAAGTCAGTTAGGAACCTAGGCATCTTGTTCAACCCTCAACTCTCCTCCCCACATCCCTGCTATGACCCACTCTGCCTTCCCCCACCTACTCAACATTTCCTGACTCACCAATTCCTCACCTATCAGGCCTCAAAAACCTCATACCATGTTTCCATTATAACCAGGCTCGACTATGCCAAAACTCTGCTTGTAGATCTTCTCAACTCTTCCCTCTGCAAGCTGCAAATAATCCAGAACTCTGCAGCTCATGTTCTCTCCCACACCAGGCTCCATGACCCCATTTCACCCTCATTTGTCTCTACTGCCTCCACTTCCCCATGACTCAGAGGATTGAGTTCAAAAATTATTGTACTCACATTCAAGGCCCTCTATAGCTTTGCCCTGACTTACCTCTCTGTCCTGCTAATCCCTTATCAAATTGCCTGCACTCTCTGCTCAGCCTGCTCTGGCTAGCTCCATGTTGTCCACCCGACCCACCTTCAGCCTCTCTGCCCACACCCTCCATCCCACATTCCCTTTGCCTCACTCCCTCCCTTGCCTACTTCATGGCACGCCTCAAGACACTCCTCTTTGACAATGTCTCCAGCTACCCTACTACCCTCTTTGTCTTCCATCCTCCCTGATTCCAACCCACTTACCACCACCCTGCTCGGGTCTTTTGCAGTTACCTTCTGTTATGAAGCATCAGGGATGCAAGTAACTGCGGAGTGATTGAGCAACAGTTATAGTAGTAATTTTCGAGTCTGGAAGGACCTCAAAGAACAAAGTAGAAGAAAATTCCAGCTGATGGGAAGCTCTGGTGAGAATTTGATCCAATAAAACTGGTCCTACTTCTGTGATGTTGATATGATCATCAATGTTAAAACAAAATAATTCTTATATTTGATATGGTATCTTGAAAGTGAGGAGAACTCAGCTCATCCAAAGGACGATATCACTGACAATACACCACACCCCCTCACTGTACTGAAGTGTCATCTGAGAACATAAGAAATGCTAGATGTAAAAAGACTAAAGTCCATCTAGTTCACCTTCCACCATCCTGGCGTAGCATGCACAGATATCCTAAACTACCTATGTACTATATCCCATAATGTTATTTATTAAAAGAAAACGATCTAACCTGTGTTTTAAAGAATCAACAGTATTCCTGCTACAACCATTTCCCAAGGGAGCTGGTTCCACAGGTTCACTATTCGCTCACCAAAATAGTGTTTGTGTAGATTTGTTCTGAATTTAGCCCCATTCAATTGGAAACCATGTCCTCTGGTATTACTAAAACAGCTTGTCGTAATTTTATTTTTGTATAGATGCACCAAGATTTTATCCTTAATAATAGTCCCCGTAATTTTACCCAGAATGGACGTCAAACTTACTGGTCTGTAGCTTCCTGGGTCACTCTTGTTACCTTTCTTAAAAATAGGAGTGTAACATCTGTCTTTCTTCAGTCCCCCAGCACCTCTCCATTATTCAGTGATTTTTGAAAGATTTGTGCCAGCGTTTCTGCGACTTCCTCCCTTAGTTCCTTAAGAATCCTCGGATGCAATTTATCCGGCCCCTGAGATTTATTTACCTATAGTTTGCACAGCTGTTTGGTAATGATGCTGGTAGTGATATGAATAGTGTCACAACTTTTCTCTGACATCCTTGAGCTCTTTCCAGATTAGAGAGGTTACTAGTCTCTTCCTTGGAAAAGACTGATGCAAAAAACTTATTTTGCACTATTGCAGCCTTTGCAGCATGGGTCCTCTCTTGAACTTACCTTCAGTTGCTCTATTCATTGCTTGTTTTTCTTTTACTCTTAATATAATTAAAACACTTTTTGTTATTATTCTTCATATCCCTTCCCATGTTGAATTAAAAGTTTTTCTTTCCCATTCTGATGCCTTTTTCGGTCCTGGTATACCTTCTGTTATTGAATCCAACTTAATTCTGTGCTATTTTATGGGAGTGGGAGTAGAGGACCTATAGAGTTCCTTCAAGGAGGTGATGTTGAAGCAATGGAACCATGCAAAGCAAAGGTTCTAGTGGTTATAGCACTCACCTCACAAATTTGATTCCCAGCAGGGCAACACCTTGGGCAAGTTTCCCTACTCCACATGCCTGATAATAATCCCTAAAGAAAAAAATCCCGAGAAACAATAATATGGTCACTTAATCCATGACTGTTTGTGGGATACTGCTGTGCACAATTGACTGCCAGGTTTTGCCCAAAAAATATACAGTCAGTTCACTTTACAGTATATTCTGTGACGCGCTTTGATGTCTAGAAGGTGTGAAAAGTGCTGTATCAAATGCAAGGATTATCGTTATTATTCTCCTTCATGGCCATCAATGCATTTTTTTTCCACTTTATGATTTGCTTTGTGGCCACATCAACTAGATGGAAGTGCCTTTAAGATTTAAGCTTTGCACAGGTACACATTGCTCAATTGCCTTCATAATCACCAGATTGAAGAAACGTCATAGGTCATCCACTCCCATTGCCATATTTAAGTCTGTTAGGCCTACTATGACTAGACTTCTCAAGTGCACAAAGTCAGTCATCTTGAAATTTGACAGTTTTGTTTGGGGTTTTATAACACCACCAATTCTTGTGACTCAAAGGCAAGAGTGCTACCAACTGAGTTAGTGCTGCTTCATCACAGTCATGTTTAATTTTCACGGTAATTTTAATCTTTACATTACCAAAATATGCCTCATCATTGAGTATTGGTGGAGTTGAGTCCACTGAGATTGTAGATTGGAGACATAAGGAGATAGTGCATGTGCCTTTAAACTCTCAGTGGATTCCCATACATAGTACTGCTGAGGAAAAGGTAATATTGAGACATTTATGTTCACTCGTTGCTTGCCAATGTCATTTGTTTGATTGAAATAGAGTCAACATATATTTTAGAATTTATTGATGCACATTGTCACAATATATTATGTCCACATTTCAGAAAGTACTCATAATAAATGAATCTTAATTCATCACACATGTCTCATCAAAATGAGGATGAGACTTAATTTTCGCTCACAAATTACATGGTCAATCCACTTCACAGTATATTCTGGCTCAGGAACTGGACTACCAAGACTACCACAGAGGATGGCTTCATTATGACATTCCTTTGTTAGACATGTCACCTTGGAGTCAGTTCAGCTCCAAACAGAGACCACGATAATTTGAACTGATCTGATTGAGCAATACTTTTCCAAGGCCTCTGGTTTGTTCACACAGCTTGTTAAGCAAGCAAGTAAGCAGAACATGACACGTAAACAGATCATTCAGCCCAACTTGTCCATTACCTCAACTACATTACAATCAATATAAGTTGATCGTACATTAATTAATGCTAGTTACTGACTCACTGACCAGAAATAGCTTCTCCCTTACCAAAACCTCCCCTTCATTCTGACTGAAAAAATAAAGAACTTCCATTTTTGTTGCATATTATTATGTCTGAAAATGTTTTACAGTCATTATCATCACATGTAGTGATTATTTTTGGTGCAGCTACTTTTCCACATAGCAATGTTTCACAGACAGCAATGAGGTGAATGAACAATTTATCTGGAAGACGTTGACAGAATACATGGATAAACTCCCTTCTCTTAAATAGTGTCATGACATCTTTTAACATCTGCCTAAAGAACCAGCTAACTGGACCTGAGTTGCAATACTGACAATACAACATTCTTCCTGTATTGCGTTGGAGTGCCATCCTAGACACAAAACTGAAGTCCTGACTTCCTTGGAAGCTACAACCCTCTAACCCAGCCGAGGTGAGAATGGTGCCAACTGAGCTAGGCTGACACCTGTTGGCAAAGCTAATAGGTTTCTCCCTTCTTTAAGCTTTTCCTGAACTCAAACTGATCATGTTCCATGAGATCGTATTAAATGAGATCGTATTAGATGAGCATAAATTTATGCAAGGAATTGATGATTGCCCACAAAATATAGTCAATTCACTTTACAGTAATATAATAATAAAATATAATAAAATAATCCTTGCATATAGCGCTTTTCACGTCTTCTAGATATCTCAAAGCACTTCACAGAATGTACTGTAAAGTGAATTGACTGTATATTTGTGGGTGAAACGTTGCAGCCAATTGCACACAGCAGTGTCCCACAACAGTTGTGGATTGAAATAACCAATTTTATTATTGTATTTTTTGGGGGGAGGGATTATTTTTATGCATGTGGAGTAAGGAAACTTGCCCAAGGTTTCGCCCTGACCTGCCTGGATTCAAACATAGGTCTCACACTTGTAAGGCACTGAGCTTGTAAAGCACTGAGCAAGAAAGGCACTGAACTACAGGACTCCTTTGAAGCGCTTTGAGACATCTCTAGACGTGATAAGATGCTATATCAAATGCAAGGATTATTATTATTGATTTTTTTTATTTCATGAAAAAACAATGAGAACATTTGAACTCTGTGGAATGGTTGCTTCTAAAGAGCAGATACTCCTGTAGATTATCGATCAAAGCAAAAATGTGAGGCAGCCCAGCTCAGTTGGAAGAATTCTCAATTCTGGTTCAGGAGATCTGGCTCATGGTCTAGCCCAAGGTTGTTTTCCACTAGGGAATTCAGATGTGGATAAACTGCATTTTTGATCAGTAAATAAAAATGGAGTAATACAACAACAACAATAACAACAACAAAATTACATTTATAGAGCACTTTTCACATCGGGAGGACATCCCAAGGCGCTGAACAGAGGTCGGGCCCCAAACAAGGGATTATATGGGGAGGGGAGCTGTCAATCATGGCCAACTTGGAATGGAAATGGAATACCCACTCCAGGCCAGCAGAAGAACGCAGCCCGGCCCAAATTGAGCAGCTCCAACAGAACATGTCATGGCCAAAGGCAAGTAAAGATACATACTGTATATACATACATGTGAACGTACATTTACCTGTATTGTGTGAGGGTATATGAAGCGTTTTCTATTAAAATCATGTGGCTAAATTGGTATTGTCATAGCCAATCCTGTGGCTAGTCAGCAGTTTCTATTGCACAGCACTGGTCCAGCCCTACTCTCCAGTGCAGCCGAAAGGGAATGCTGTATTGCTCGATGTCACCATCCTTCAGCTGAACTGTTAATTTAAAGTCAGTTTTTGTTGGTTCAGGTAGAATTGAAAGTTTCCACATTACTGTTTTGAAGGAAAGGAGCAAGTTCTCCTCGTGTTGGTCAATATTCCTCCCTCATCTAAATTCATCAGAAAGAGTTTAAATTTGTCTTTTGCCTCTATGTTTGTGGAGCACTGCTTGCCCCAGATTATTTGCAAACCATAATAGTCACTATACTTCAAAGTAATTCACTGTGTCAAGCGCTTTAAGATGTTTTGCCATAATAAGGCTCTATATCAAATGCATTTATTATTTATGACAGTAACTCATAAAACATTCGAATATTAAACTGTTGGAACAAAATAGGAGCATGGGATAAAATGACTTCAGTGACTATATGGTTGTGGCGGAGGGGGGAAGAAGGAGGGGGGAAGAAGGAAGGGGGGTACATAATGTGCTAATTGTCAAGGCGACATGAAAGGCTCTCTATGAATGTAATTTTGTTGTTGTTTTATTGTGGTAACCATCACATCTTGCAGTACATTTGTCCCTATATACTGTATTTGGAAAGAGAAAACACTTTGTCATGTTGAATGCAGACTCTGGAGACCATTACCAAATGTCCTGTTGTAGGGAATAGGATAAAATATGACTCTAGCTGATTACACATAATTCATTAAAGACACTCAAGGTTCCGCTTCTGAGTTGTTAGATTTGTATCCTGGCCCCAGGAGCAGGCCAACATATTTTGATCTTGTTTAGACTACTTGAGATCTCTTTTCTCATGTGTCGAGGGATCTTTGAAACCTTCTCCTGGAATATTTAATGATTTATTGAATTTTATATCTCACTTTGCCGTAGTTTAGAAATAGTGAGATGTAAAATACAATATCTTATTGTATTTTATATCTCACTAATAGTGCATGTTCTATAATCCTAACTGGAGTCACAATTTGGGTGTTGCTGATACATAATCCATCTGACATGTCTTCTGGTTTTGCAGCTGTATTCAATTGTTAGGAAAATATTGAAATAATGGATTAACATTTACTACATTTCATCAACTTGTTTATTATTGTGATCATTTATTATTGTTGCATTGATCGTAATGATAAATAGTAGATTTTACTCCCAAAATGTAATTTCAATGCTGCCCAATGGCTATGCAAGTCTATCCACTAGGCAGCTGAACCACATAGGATGGGGTAAATTACTTTGTATTTTGTGCTCAGCCAAGGAAGACAACAAGATGCCCTGATGTAGAGACGGGAACATCAGCTGCGATTCATGTTTCCAAAACATTAGGGCTTGGCTCGGTGGACACTCACTAACAAGGCTTACACAACAATTATAATATAATAATAATTCTTGCATTTGATGCAGCATCTTAGCATGGTTTCTGGATGTCTCAAACAGCTTCACAGAATACACTGTAAATTCAATTGATTGCATATTTTATGGGTGAAATGCAGTAGACAATTATGCACAGTAGAGACCCACAAACTGACAAAATGATTATTATTATTATTATTTTAATTATGGCTACTTAGGCGAGGTACCAAAGGACAACAGGAAGCTATAGAATGTGCCTTGAGCAGAAGTCAAGATTCCTTTTACAGATTGGAGAAGAGGGGGAAGGAAAGAAGATTTTAAAAAAAAAAAAATTCATAATCAGTTCATTCAGGTTGACCTGTCCTCTTCTGGGACCTGCACAGAAAATATTGATTTCCCTTCTTCCTTTATTTTCATCTGAACAATATCTATTTTCTCAAAATATCCAGTTCTCCCACACGAGATGGGCTGACTTTACTCCATCTACTACTTTTAGAGAAATTTGGGGATCATGTTAATAACTATCGCATTAATCGTTCATTCGCAATTGGGAATTTGTTGCCAATTTGCAGGATTATGCACATCTTCTCCCCCTTCTCAAAAAACCCTTATGAATTAGCTTCCTAAATGTTTCCTAGAAAAGCCAATTGACCCTGTTAAACCTGTTGTTGAGCACTGCAGGCAAATCTGTGTTGTTTGAATACCAGCCTAAGGAGGTGATACTCTGGGATTCAGTGACTATTCATGCACTTTGATGATGTGCACAACTGATAGGATAGGCCATAATAATAAGAATAAGAATAATAATAAGAATAACAATAAAAATAATAATCATCATCATCATCATCCTTGCATTTGATATAGCGCTTTTCACATCTTATTGACGTCCAAAAGCGCTTTAAAGCATATACCATACAATGAATTGACTGAATATTTGAGAGCTAATCTTGGCAGCCAATTGCACATAGCAGTATCCCACTAACAGTCGTGGATTGAAATGACCAATTTTATTATTGTGGTTTTTTTGGACGGATTATTATTAGGCGTGTGGAGTAAGGAAATTTGCCCAAGGTTTTGCCCTGACTTGCCTGGATTTGACCATTGAGCTTGGTCTACCCAGCTTGCAAGACAAGTGCTCTAACCACTAACCACAGGAGCTCCACTGTCCATTGTTTGTGTGTATCAAGAAACAGCATCACCAAAAGTTTCATTTTTCATACCAGGCTGAACCTCCAATGCAGGTCCGGGGATATGTGACATTGTTGAAGCCTTGCATTGGATGAGATGTTAAACCAAGGTCCTGTTGTTGCTTGTTCAGTTGGATGTTAAAGAAACCCATGGCAAAACTTGCAACAAGAGTAGAGAGTTTCTCCCGGTGTTCTGGCCAACAATCCCTCAGGTGACATTTGCAGGCACTACACTTTACATTCTATGAAGTCCTTGCACACATCCGCCCAAAATGAAAGATGCTATAGCAAATGTTAGGGTTATTAAACCTGGAATTAAATGAGCTAACCCCAAATTCAACCACTCATATCCAATTTCTGGACATATATAGTGTCCAAAGGAACAAATTGCTTCCAATTGTCCCTAATGTGCTGTAGGTCAGTTTTTCTCTATTAGCCACCAATTGTGGAATATACACATTATGCTCCATCAACTGGTATTGATTGTTAACATTACCTTACCTATAATACACTAAGCACACAGAGAGCAGTCGGATGTGCCCACTGTTCTAATCTAAGGTGTTCAAGAAGTTTGTGAACAAATTTAATGCATCTCTACCAACCTTCAGAATGCTATAATTCTAGTCATATAAATAGCGGCTCACGCTGTTAGAGGTTTGCCTTGGCAGAGTGCTATTGCATCTTGTATTCTGTGCTTAATTTATTGTTCCATGCAGAAATTTATTTGACCGTTGTTAGAATCTAATCTGCCTGGAATACCTGCACAGCACAGAATTTGCCATCTTGGACATCTGCACCCATTTGACCTTGGCTTGCAGGGCTGAGTGTGTGATGGGAAGTTAAAATAAATTATCTCCTTTTTAGCTGTTACAGTATACAGCACGCAGCACATGGTTGGGCATTTCTCCAGTGCATTACCAAAAATAACCCAAATTTTACAGAAAAGCGTTCTATCCACTTATTTTTAAAGAGCACAGAATTGCCCCATAGTATCATTTACAAACTATGTAGTAATTCAAGTTACAATCCTGTAAGGATTCAGGAATTAATGTGATTCAGTAATTAATTATCTGAAAGTATAATTGCGATATTTCATGTTTTTAAGACTTCAGTATTACAGTATGGCCAACGAATCTCATAAAGCATCATGGGGCCGGTTGTCTCAAACGACTAATTTAGCAGGGGTTAAAATATCTTTACTGGATCAGTTGAGGTCAGTTTCTGATTACATTACATATTTTCCTGGGAAGATGTTCACTCCTCTGCAAACAAAAGACTAAAAGAAAAGGCTACGGCCTCCCTCAGACACCTGCTTATCTCAAGGTTGAGAAGCACACAGGTTGAAAAAGGCTGCCAAAGCAAAAGTTGCCCATCTTTCTTTTTTTCTCCCTATCAGTTTTTTTCTCATGGGAAACCAGCCTGTTCAAGGTCACTAAAAGCTTGAGAAGGGTGGGGGAGTATTCCATTTGCTTTGAGAGGAAAAACCAGAGACAAAGAAACCATCTTGTAAAAGATGAAGTAGGTGAAAAGTCATCTACAAACTGGATAAAGAGAGATCGATTCGGGAAGAGAATCAGAAGAGAAAGGGAGTTGGAACTTGGAGTCACAAACCATATTCTAGCCAGAAGGAAAATCAAGACTAAGTCTATTGTCAACAACTTTATCGATGCTTTCAAACAGGTAACAGTACTGAAGTACCTGGATACTTTTACATTGATCGAACAGGTGCTGTAGCATCTGAATATATTTTGGTGGATATTAAATTGGACGTTAAATTGGGCATTGCACCTCCATCTCTTCCAGAACATTTGGTTTAATTGATCTGAACTGTACATGGATACGTAAGCATTATTCTGTTGTATTCTTTTAACTACCTATAAATATTACTAATTTGAATTAATAAAACTTGATTAATTGTACATGGTTTGTGTCAGTCTTTACTTCACCGCAGGGTTATAATGAACGGTTTACAATCTCCTCCCCTCTGCGATTAATCACTATATTGAATAGCAAATACCCTTGTTGTTTCAGAAGATGTCCTACAACTGTTCTTTACCGGTATGGATATACTGTATGGCTAATAATTATGGATGACAATAATTCATAAGTCAAATCTTTGTGAACTTTGTGCTCCACAATATTCCTACTTATGAAATCATGTCTACAGAAGAGTGCTGAATTCACTTGCTGAAGAGGGCTAGTTAATTATATGTTCCGGCAGTTTGGTTTCTCTTGAACAATAAGCAATAAGCAATTAATTCATGTGTACAGAAATATTGGGATAGGTTCCACATAATAATTATAATCTTTGTATTTAATATAGAACCTTGATACATCTTCAGGAGGTCTCAAAGCTCTTCACAGAACATACTGTAAAGTGAACTGGGTGTATATTTTTTGGCTGAAACACGGCAGTCAATTGCACACAGCAGTGTCCCAAAAGAGTCATAGATTGAATGACCAAATTATTATAATTTTTAAAGAGGTTATTACCACATGTCCCACATATCTTTGGGTCTTCAGTAAAATTTCCCGGGCCATGCTCCATGCTCCATAACAGATTGGAATTCATTCCAGTCCAGTTGAATAGGCTCAGCACACGCTTCTTGCCAGATTGCATTATATCTATAGACATTATATCGAAGCCATCGGCAGGTGACAGCAGGCTAGAAAATTTCAAGATAAATCCCTCTACACTCTAACCTCCTCTCTCATCGCCGCGGTCTCTACTGTACTGGGTCCGGCCTCCTCCTTATTCCGCAAATCTTCCACTCCACCATCGGCAACTATGTATTCAGCCACTGCACCCCAAAACTCTGGACCTCTCTCCCTCAACCCCTTTGGCTCACCCCCTCCTTTCCCAATTTCAGGTCACGCCTGAAGACCTTTCTCTTCGACCGCACTTATAGCCACCTCCCCCCTCACCCTGACTTGGCCTCGAGCTTTACCATTAAGAAGTGCTGCTCTGTGACGCCGCCCAGTGTGGAGGATGCTATATAAATGCAAGTTCTTATTGTTATATCTAATCAAGAAGTAACACTCCAGGTTCTCCATCTCAATCTGGAGAAATCCTTACACGAGGAGCATTTTAAGACCCGCAGTTCTGGGTAGTGAATAGAGTAATTGAATAACTTCTCCTTCAGGCTGGCTGAGTTAGGAACATGATATTCAGCGTTAAGGATGGTTCACTGTTTTAGACTCCTTCAGCAGAATGATTCGTTCCATGCCAGCCTGCACAAATCTCATCTACACTATTCTTATTGTTTATCCCTCAGCAGGAAAACAAATTTATAGCATCATTGGTATCATTTGAATTTGGCTATATTGTTTTCTTGATCATTCACCCGGTTTCCTGAATGACTTCCACAAGCTAGAAAGGAATACATTTAGATTTTTTAATTATTATTATTTATTTATTTGTTTGTTTATTTATTTGTATGTTTGTTTGTTTATTTATACATACACACACACACACAGGCTTTAAATACGATTTCAACAAACCAATTTAGAGCTATGAAAAGGTCTGGTGAAAGGGCAGATGGGATTAAAGTGGCAATGGGATTACAATCTAACAGCGTCCTCGTGTTCTCGCATTTTTAAATTGTCCTCTTCTGTGCAACAGACTTCATTCATTGAATGGCCTTCTTCTGTTCTAGTTTACCTGTTTGTTTCTTATATTCTTGCTCAGGAATTTGAGACTCCCGTCCAACACACCGTGCAAACAGACATTGGCTCTATAACTCTAACTCCACTCTGATATACTACTCTACTTGGAGGGCAATATATAAGTGCATGTTGCTGTTGTTGTTTACACATGTCTGCATTGTGGCTAAAATTACAACCACGGGAATGTCAGGCCTTTTTCAACTGTGTGCCAATAGTGGAAAAGTAGTGGCAATGTCATTGAGCTCGTGTGAAAATCGCTGAGCAAGTTTCAGAATCAGGAAACCAATACCACAGTCAAATCTTGGTACACAAATGTCACGTCTATCACAGTATCTCCGCTATCTTTAATGTGTTTCTCTCCCTCAGTGGGAGTTTACCACTCAAAGCATTTGGTCAGGTTGGTATTGGTTTCCATAAGTCAAACAAATGTGGTATACTGTGTCATTTTTAGATTTCATTGAATAGTATTTTCAATAATTGACTAGTTCAGCAGTTAATTGTTTTTGTAGAAATTCAATCATTTTTGATTCATGCCACAATTATTTTATTTGGCCTGGTGTGTGACACATAAGGAAACTCAATCGTGTTTTAGAGAAGGGTAGTCCAAACTTTTGACTGCTGGGGGCTGGATTTGAGAAATATCTGTAGATCGTACAGGCAATATTTTTGTGTTTCCCTTCCATTCTGGAAGAATCAAATAGAAATCCTAGGCTTTCAAACTGTGTAACTGTATTATTTAATTTCTCTATACTGTATTTTAGTTACAATGCAAACTTCAAATGGGCAATACAAATTTTTAAAAACAATACCTTTTTTTCAATAAAGTGAAAGAAATAATTAAGTGAATCAAAGTGCACATCATTTGTTCGCCCTAACAATGCTTATCTCAAATGGAAATATATGCAATAATTTTATCTATTAAAATCAAAATGCAAAATATCAACTCAGCATATGGAAACCTCTGCAAAGAATGATCAACAATACCAAAACAGATTATACTATAATTGCAAAACTAACAGAGGGACAAAATAAAGTTACACTGAATATATAATAATTCTGAATAATATGAGGAATAAACTAAACCGATTTAGAGTAGATTGTATAAAAATTTCATATACTGTAATCAAATTCCTTTACGTAGTATACATTTCCTCGACAATTAGGCTTGGTTTATATTTAACATTGAAGCAATGATCTCTATCATCGAAACTTAGCAACAGTGCCAGTCTCTTGGGAGAGTGAAGGAGAAACTGAGAGAAAAATTAATGAGATACACAAAGTCTACTTCCTGGGCTGAGTATCACAAACCAAAATTTTAACCTCAAAGTGCAAATTCGCCCCACAAAATCCCATCGTCCAAAACAGCAATAATCCCAGGATTAGACACCGACCATGTGGACATATAGAACACTGACTAACCAATGGACAACTGGAGAGGCCGAGATTCAAGCCAATGAAGAGAATTCCAGCCCAAGCCACTTCCAACCATTCCTTTCCCCTCCCTCCCCCCGTAAAACAGCCTATCAATGAAGGCTGTCAACTGCTGCTTTCCAATGACAGAGTTTAGCTCAAAAATGGAACTTGTACAGCAACAAATAAACAACAAATTACATTTGTACAGCTTCTTTCACATTGGGAGGATGTCCCAATACTCTGAACCCACAATCTCCTGAATCAGAAACAAAGGGTGTTCTAATTGAACCAGGCTGACCTATATATTAGGGTTTTCTTTTATGATGACCTCTAAAAGTAGTGATATATTTTCTTGTACACTTTTATAGAAGGGCAACAAAAAAATATTTGTTTTTAAAGATCAGTAACATAGCCACCCAAATTGCTTCCTGATTCATTTCATATTTCAAACAGCTCTTCAACATGTTTGTATAACTCTGTTACAATATGGCCCAATGTGTACTGTTCAACAATGCGAGTGAACATTTTCTTCATGCTTGTAAGTGGCGAGTGTTGTGTTAACAATTTCCATTGAGAATTCTGGCCGATCATTTTGATTTCATGTTTTAATTCTTTGGGTGCGTAATACAATATACAGAGTAGCATGTGGAGAGAAGCTCAGTGGGAGTATTTTATTGCAGACTTATTGTGCTTCAGTGCTGTGTGGTTGCAAATTCGAGATGAGGCAAAATCTGTGGTCAGATTTAGAAAAAAGAAGAGTTTCTCAGCCAATTGCTCAGCAGGAAGATTTTGCTGTGGTTTAACTGTTCATCCATATTGAATCCCACATCAGCAATCCTTTCAGAAGAACTTTACTGGTAAATCCCAAAGGGTTAAAGCTTCCAGGAACAAATGCCTATTCACAGCCTATTCCATTCCTTCAGCAGAGCTAGGTGGTGAGCATGTGCATGTAATTTTTCATGTATTGTGGGCTGAGGAGCTTGTGTGCCTGACAGTACTGTACTTTGTGAATTATTGGTAAAAAAAAACTATGGTATGTGTAAAGGTGCAGACCGAAGCAATACATGGTAAATAATAAAAATCTTTACATTTTGTAAAGTGCCTTTCGCAACAGAAGAGCATCTCAGAGTGTTTCAGGGGATATATTGTAATGTATATTGTAATGCATTGTGTATTTCGCGGACAGCAGTACTGAAATGTACTGCAGCCCACAAAATACACAGTGACTGACCTCCAATGTACAATATCAAACAACAAAATTTTATGTACAACATCAAACAACAACATTTTATTTGTAGAGCGCCTTTCACATTGAGAGGGTGTCCCAAGGCGTTGACCCGGAGTGAGTGACCAATTTATTTGGGGGATTGTTGGCCAGAATATTTTCAAATAATGACATGGGATCTTTAATGGCCACCTGAACAGGCAGACAAGACCATGGTTTAACATCCCTTCCAAAGGATGGCATCTCTGACAATGCAGCCCAGTGCATTGGAGTGTCAACTTAGACAATATGAATACCAAATGCTAACATGGGAATAGGGCTGATCTTGAAATTCTAGCCGCCCAAGATATTAGAGAATCAACTTACATTTATTTCTTCAGAAGAGGTGGCATTTTGTATTTTGTGGGTGGGATAGTTCTCATTTATTTCCACCTACGTGTATTAGTCATTTTAGTGCTGGTTAACTGACATTTGGAAAATGAAATAGAAATTGAAGCCACAAAGACTCATTTAGTTCGAGTAGTTTTGAGGCTAGTTCGTATTTTTGACATGGTTTTAAAATTGTGCCAACAGCTCCCCTCTATGGTTTTGGCCTAATGACTGAGCCCATGCAACAATACTGCTCTATAGATTGGGCTCTCTTTTATGCTGACCTCTAAAAGTAGTGATACATAGTGCGGTTAGTATCTCAGTTGGTGAAACCTTAAACTGAGTCCACATTTGCCTGTTCAGGTTAACATTAAAGATCCCTTGGCAATACTCGAAAAGAAAACAGAGTTTCTCCCGGTGTCCTGGTCAACAAATAAAGTTAATCTTTTATTTCATAGCTGTTTGTGTGCACATTTGCTGTTGTGTTCACCTATGAAATACACAGCCAGTTCTTTTTATTGTATCTCCTGTGGAAGGCTTTGAGACATCCTTCTAATGTTATAGACACTATATCGAATTTAAGGGTTTTCTTTTAATGAAGAATAGAAATATTGACTTAATTCCAGCACAGTACTCATTTATATTATGCCTTTCATCTTGGGAGGGTGTTCAAAAAGCAAATGCTGCTCCCTGGGTTCAAAAACAAAGTCTGATTGCTTTCTGATATCCAGAATAAATTGGTGGCGGCAATTTATTTTCCGAGGTAGAATACAACAAAAGTATTGTGCAGAAGTTAGGGAGAAGTAATTTGTTTAGGAAGGACTGAAAACAAGTGGCACTTAACTGTCACATTGATTATTTGAAAAAGGTATTGCAAATTTCACCCCTAGGTTTCAAATTAGTAGGCTTTGGGCTGGGCTGAACACTCTCCTGTATTCATTGACTTCCACCCGTTCTGCAGACCCTCTAATGCTAAAGCATTTTTCAGTTTCCATGAAACCTTTTAACGGCTGTGAGCTCCTCCCTTTCCTGTTCACCGCACCCCAGCTGGTCGAACGCTATCTTTTCTTCAATTGTCTCCTTAACATCAATATTTCCTGACCTTCTGCCATGCCCATGTTATTTACTCCCAGGATTGCTCCCTGAAGTGTTCACTGGAGGAGTGCACATCCATGTGAAAGATCATTGCACTCTTAAAGAGACCCTCTTGTACAATAAGAACCACGTCCGCCTCAGCAAACCCTGGCAATCTAGCCTTTCTATATTTTTCAATCAAAAAGTCTCCATTTAATAGAAATGCTACATTTACACATTGAGGCAGTAGATGAAAGCATTCACTGGCAAATACCTTTTTGAAAGGTCTTAGTACCCACTAACTGAAAAACCTTGCTATGGGCATTTCTGCTCTTTTACCCCTGCTGTCAAATAGCATTTATCCATGAAATGCTGTCATTATCAAGTGATAAATTTAACATTGCATCTAAACCCCAGGTTTATAAATCCTATTAGAAACAAAACTATTTTAAAGCAGAACTGCAACTTTACAAATGGAAAAAATTATAATTTGTTTAGTGATTTCACTGCATTATTCTCTGCTTAAAGATATACAGGAAATAACCAATTATTCAGTTATATTGACCTTCAACCCATGTGGAGATAGAAGTCCAGATCAACAAAATCATAATTGATGCTTTATTTGGGCTTTGGACTGCTATAGAATTAGAAAATGTTTATTTGTCTACATTCTTAATGGAGTTCACATCACTGTTTAAACACTGTAAAGTTTTCCTGTGCTATTAATCTCTGGAGACAGTGGGTTTTAAATGTTATACTGTACTTAACATTTAAAAGGGCCCAGGATCTGACATTGAGTCCTGGACAAGAGACAACTTTCTTCAACTGAACATCAGTAAGACTGAGGCCATCCTAATTCGCTCATGCTTGCGCCTCCGCACTTCAGGCGTTGGCAGCATCAGCATCCACGGCTGCACATTGTAACTCAGGAAGCCAGTCAGGAACCTGGGTGTTTTGTTTGAACCTGAACTGTCCTGTCTCCCCCACATTCGCACCATGATCAGCACTGCCTTCCACCACCTCCGTAACATTGCCAGACTCTGCCACAGCCTCACCCTTCACTCTGCCAAACCCTCACCCATGCATTCATCACATCAAGGCTTGACTACGGAAACTCCCTCCTCGTTTGCCTTCTCAGCTTTTCCTTTCACAAGCTGCAGATCTTTCAAAACTCTGCAGCTAGTGTTCTCTCCCGCACCAGGCTCCGCGACCACAACACTCCCACCCCTGCCTGACCCCATTGGCTTTGCATCCCCCGGAAGATTGAAATCAAGATCCTCATCCTCACTTTCATGGCCATGCCCATTCCCATCTCTCCAACAGGCTGACCCCGTACCAACAACAACAAAATTACATTTGTATAGTGCCTTTCATGTCGGGAGGACATCCCAAGGCGCTGGACAGTTATTGATTCAGACCCGAGCTGAGGCTGGTGTGTGGGGGGGGAGGGGGGGGGGGGGGGAGAGAGGAGTTGCTGATGGAACCATCGAAAGAGGAGACTGGAGGCAAGATTTGAAGGAGGCTAGGGAGGGGATGAGGTCTTCAGGATGGAGCTCCAGAGATTGGAGCAGAGTGGCTGAAGGCTCACCCACCCATGGTTGGGCGGGTGGATCGGGGTACGTGGAGCAGAGGCCAGAGCCCGCTGAACAGAGTGGGTGGGCGGGTTGGTAAGGGGATAGGAGATCACAGATGTAGGGTGGGAGATTGTGGAGGGCTTTAAATGTGCGGACCATGATCTTGAATTGGATCCTCTGGATGATGGAGAGCCAGTGGAGTCGGGCAAGGATGGGGGAGATGGGATCATGGAGGTTGGAACGGTAGAGGGCACAGGCCACAGAGTTCTGGATTATCTGCAGCCTATGGAGGGAGGAATTGGGAAGGCTGACCAGCAAGGCATTTGCATAATCAAGGTGGGATGTAATGAAGGCGTGGATGAGGGTTTCAGCAACTTTAGGGGTGAGGTAATGGCAGAGATGGGAAATATTGAGAAGGTGGGGAAAGGCAGAGCGAGTAATTGCTTGGATGTGAGGAAGGAAAGACATTTGAGGGTTGAACAAGACACCTAGGTTCCTGACTGGCTTGGTGAGGTTCAGTATGCAACCAACCTACTGCCACCTCCATGCAGTGGGCTCTACGTCTCCCGCCTGTCCCACCCTACCATCGGTGGCCGGGCTTTCAGTCTCTCTGCTCCCAAACTCTGGAACCCGACCCACCCGCCCAACCATGGGTTGGTGAGCGTTCAGCCACTCTGCCCCCAACCTCTGGAACTCCATCCCATAGTCCCTTCGCCTCATTCCCTCCCTTGCATCCTTCAAGGCTGGTCTCAAGACCCTCCTATTCGATAGTGTATTCTGCCATGCTACCACCTCTCTCCCTCCCCTCCCCCTATCCTGCCCCATCCGCCATGCTTGGTTCCTGACCACTGTCTGTTCAGCGCCTTGGGGCGTCCTCCTGACATGAAAGGCGCTCTATAAATGTAATTTTATTGTAGTTGCTGTTAATGTTACTTTGTGCATTCTATTTCAGAATCTGGGATAAGCATCCCTTAAAAAATAATTTGTAGCTCAATTCACAATTGTTTGTGGGACACTGCTGTGCGTAATTAGCTGCTGCGTTTTGCCCACATATATTTAGGCAATTCACTTTACTGTACATTCTGTGAAGTGCTTTGAGATGTCTAGGAGATGTGAAAAGCTCTAAAAACAAATACAAAGAATATTATTATTACCTCCACTCAAATGTAAACTGTCTTGAAAACATCTAAAAGCAAGATTTTGTATCAAGCATTCGGCATTGCTTACCTCAGAGATATCCTTATGGTGGCAAATGGCAAAAAATATTTTTTCAAGCATTTAATCTTTTTTCAGAAGATTACATAATGATGCCAAAACGTGATAGTTGGAGCCGGGTTCCCAAACAGTCAGTAGATGAAGGCACGTAATGTCCTTAGTCAAGGTCAAGCATGAGCTCAGCAAGCATTGTTTACAGTCAGATAGCAGCATGTCTCTGTCAGAGAGCAGTGTGTGGCTTACAAGTGAAGCCTGTGTGTGGGACTGTGTTTGGGAATGGAACATCTTCTGGGGGATGTTGCACCAGGATTATAAATGAGAAGAGTTTGCGGAGAGGAAAAGGACCGTGGAGCTTGAATGCCAGGTCAAAGAGAGGTGGATCCAACAGGTAGCTTTACCTATAGAAAAGACCAGGCTTAATTTGCAATACACTTTCAGCACAGCGCACGGAAATTCCCTCTGGTAAGATTGTTTTCCAGGTGAAAAGTTGAGCAATTTGATAATCTCTGATCTTCAGTTACATTTTCCTTTCTAGTTTTTTATTTTTTTTTGCACTTATGGAATTAATGTTTTCCAATGAAGGTTTAATCAGCAACTTTTCACGAATGAGAATTTCGCTGAGGCAAATAAATATTGAAAATTGTCATTTGGTGATTTAGGACAGATGTCACACTGTGTTATTAAAACACAGACAGAGCAGGTCTATCTTTGATCTGATAATAAGAAGAAATTAACAGGTGATTCAGAATTGAAGGTAACAAAAGCTCTAAGGACACATGATTTATGTCTTCAAATGTTAGTGGAGATCTATGGTCTGGTATCTCAGCAGCAATATTCTCAGCAATGATGACTGGCTATAAAAATATGATAATTCATATCAAAATGGATTAAAAGAGATTTTGATCTGCATGGTTGCGTGGCAAGTCTAATAGAGTTTTCTGATAAAACAAAGTGAAAATAGATGTAAGTAACCTTACAGGCGTGGTATACAGTATATGGATTTTGGAGTGGAATCCTGTAGTTCAGTGGTTAGAGCTCTCACTTTACAAGTGAGAGAGGTGGTTTCGATTCCAGGAAGGGCAAAACCTTGGGCAAGTCTGATAATAATCTCTAGAAAAAAGGTCATTTTAATCCACAACTGTTGTGGGACACTGCAGTGTGCAATTAGCTGCTGCATTTCGATCACAAATGTACAGTCAATTCACTTTGAGACGTCTAGAAGACATCTAGCTATATCAAGTGCAAGGATTATTATTTTCAGAAGGATTTTCAAAAGGTGCCATATATAAGGCTTATTTTTTTTTAAATAGGGCACAGATTGGTACTAGCAAAGATAGAACGTTGGTTAGATGACAAAAAAATAAGAGTGGGGGTACAGGGTTGTTATTCAAAATAGAAATATGCAAATATAGTGTACCCAAGAGTACAGAGTTAGAACTACTGTCTTTCTCCATTTATACAGAATAATCTAGTTCTCGTATAAGAAGCACAATTGGCTCAAAAATAGTGTGCGTGGCTAAAATGAAGAAGATTACTCAAGACTTTGGTGGGACATGGCCACATTAGTTGATTAGGCAGAAAAATGGCGAATTAAATGAAAAAGCAGACAGATGTGGTGGTACATATTTGGGGAGGAAGAATAAGGAGAACAAGAAAATGTTGGGTGGTATAATATTGAAGGAAGTGGAACAGCAAAGGTACTTGGGGATTAATATACATAATTCCTTACAGGTGGGAAGGCAACTGGACAAAGCTGTTAAAACAGCTGATAAAATCTTTGGTTTTATAAATAGAGCTATGGAATATAACAGCAAAGAGGTAATTTCTTGAGTCTTCAATTAAAGACGTCGTTATAGGATACCTGGAAAACCACAAAAAGATTAGGCAGAGCCAACATGGCTTTACAGAAGGGAAGTCGTGCTTGACTAACCTTTTAGAGTTTTTTTGAAGATGTATGCAGCAGTTTGGATAGAGGAGAACCAGTAGATGTGGTATATTTAGATTTTAAGAAGGCACTTGATAAAGTGCCACACAAAAGGCTGTTGCACAAGATCAAGGCCCATGGGATTATTGGGAACATATTAGCATGGATAGATGAGTGGCTAACAGGTAGAAAACAGAAAGTAGGGATAAATGGGTCATTCTCGAATTGGCAGGATGTAACTAGTGGAGTGCCACAAGGATCAGTGCTTGGGCCTCAGCTATTTACAATTTACATCAATGATCTAGACAAGGACATTGAATGTAACATGTCTAAATTTGCGGATGACACTAAACTAGGTAGGAGAGTGAGCTCTGTGGATGATGCAAAAAGATTGCAACAAGATATAGATAGGCTCGGAGAGTGGGCAATTGGTGGTAGGTGGAATTTAATGTGGGGAAGTGTGAAATTATTCACCTAGATAACAAAAATAAAAAAATGGATTATTTTCTAGAGGGGGAGAGGTTAAATAGTGTTAGGATTCAAAGGGATTTGGGTGTACTTGTACACCAGTCTCAAAAAGTTAGTTTGCAGGTGCAGCAAGCAACTAAGAAGGTGAATGGCATGCTAGCGTTCATTTGAAAAGGTTTAGAGTACAAGAGTAGGGAAGACTTGCTGCAACTGTATAGGGCTTTGGTGAGACCACACCAAGAGTATTGTGTGCAGTTTTGGTCTCCTTATTTTAAAAAGGACATATTTGCCTTAGAGGGGGTGCAGCGTGGATTCACTAGGTTAGTTCCTGGGATGAGGGGACTGACTTATGAAGATAGGTTGAATAAACCAGGGCTGTATTCTCTAGAGTATAGAAGAATCAGGGGGGATCTTATTGAAACATATAAGATTCTTAAAGGGACGGATAAAGTAGACACTGAGGGATTATTTCCCCTGGCCAGGGGGTCACCATCTTAAAATTAAGGGTCAGCCTTTTAGAACGGAGTTGAGGAAACATTTCTTCACTCAGAGAGTAGTAAATTTATGGAATTCACTACCCCAGAATGCTGTAGATGCTCAATCCCTGAACATTTTCAAGGCTGAGATTGATAGATTTATTTTTAAAATAGAGGGTTTAGGGGATATGGGGATGGGGTCAGGTAATTAGAGTTAGGTCAGAAGATCAGCCATGATCTCATCAAATGTCGGGGCAGGCTCGAGGGGCTGAATGGTCTACTCCTGCTCCTAATTCTTATGGTCTAGCTTATATCTGCCGCCTTCGATACCATCGACCACTCAATCCTCCTCCACTGCCTCTCCTCCGTCCTCAACCTTCAAGGCTATGTCCTTGACTGGTTCCAGTTATACCTCTCACACAGTCTTCACTTCGTCTCCTCCAATGGTTTTTTCTCCAGCCCTCATACCCCCTGCTCTTCACCCTATACACGTTTCCGCTGAGTGACATTATCCGCAAACATAGGTTAAACTTCCACATGTATGTAGATGACACCCAACTTTACCTTTCCGCGTCCACCCTTGACTCCAGGACTACTGGTGTTCTGAATGCGTGTTTGTCCGACATTGAGACCTGGACGAGGGCCAGTTTCCTCCAGCTTAATGTCAACAAGACAGGAGGCCCTCCTGATTCACTCGTGTCAGCGCCTCTGCATCTCAAGCGCTGACAACATCAGCATCCAAGGCTGCTCCCCCCACCTCTCAAAGCCAGTCAGGAATCTGGGCATCTTGTTTGACCCCAACTGTCCTTTCCCCTTATATCTGCTCCATGACCGGTACAGCCTTCCACCACCTCCGCAATATTGCCAGACTCTGCCACTACCTCACTCCCCATACTGCCAAAACTCTCATCCACGCCTTTATCACTTCCAGGCTCGACTATGGGAACTCTCTCCTCATCAGCCTTCCCAGCTCCTCCCTTCAATTCAAGATCCTCGTCCTCACCTACAAGGCCATTTATGGCTTTGCCCCATCCATCTCTCCGACCTGCTGTCTCCCTATCAGCCCGCCAATCCCCTCCACTCAGCAGGATCTGGCCTGCTCTGCATCCACCGCCCTAACGGTCCCACCATCAGTGGCTTTCAGCATCTCTGCTCCCACACTATGAAACTCCATCCCGCAATCTCTTCGCCTCACCTCCTCCTTCAAGGACAGTCTCAAGACCTTCCTCTTCGAGCGTGTCTTCTGCTCCCCTCCTAACTCCTCCACCTCTCCTACTCTCCTTTCCCTTCCCCCTACCCTGACCCTTCCCCCCGTGCTCAGGTCCCGACCTGACAGTTCAGCGCTTTGGGATGTCCTCCTGACATGAAAGGCGTTCTATAAATGTAATTTTGTTGTTGTGATATAAATTATTAGTTTAGACCGCAGTTATTGTACAATAATGATCACCCCATTTTAGGAAACAAGTCAAGGCAACTTAGTAGAGCAGTGAAAAATTACTAAGATGATAATGTGGATGAATGGTTTGACTTATGACAGAGACTGAAGAAACTGGGACTGTTTCTGCTAGAACAAAATAGGTTAAGGTAGGACTTGATAGTGATCTTTAAAATCGTGAGCGGGTTTTGATCAAGTCAATATGGCCACATTATTGCCGCTAGTCATTGAAGAGAGCATCAATTAACAACAACAAAATTACACTTGTATAGAGCCTTTCACATCAGAAGGACATCCCAAGGCACTGAAATTTTACTAAAGGATAGTTCGTAAAGGATCAAATGGGGGGTGAGAGGGGAGGGGGGTGGCTAAGAGAATCATTTTCACACACAGAATAGTTAGAATGCAGAATGCTTTGCAAGGAGCAGTGGTTGAGGCAGAATCCATATCGACCTTTTAGAGATAAATACTTTAAAAAGAATCTGCTTGAAGTATAGGGAATGGGCAGGTGGAAAATGTACTCAATGCCAGTGAAAAAGCCCGAAAAATTATAAAACCAACAATGGGATTTAACTGTACAGATATTTTGTATTCCACAGCCAACCACAGCAATGTGTTGCCGGTAACACCTAGTGTTATTACGGTCTGAAATTTTCTAAGGCATGCAAGAATGTTGCAGTTACTCCAAGCAAATGCACAGTGCAATGAGCAGCATATTTTGTGGTTACAGGGATGCAAGAGCTGCATCCCTGTAAATTCATCAATTCATTCTTAAAGTTGGGTTTAATCCCCCACTAATAGTAAAAGTAACAACCTTGGCATTGTTCACGTATTATTTGCCATTAAGTTTCACAGCCTTAACAGCACACATTCATTCCCATTACAAGAAAAACTCATATTGTAGCCCTACTTAACACCAAGCAAACATAACACAAACGCCTACATACAGCGTTACAGATAAGTAACAAATGACCTTCCCCAGATCTACAATGACCTGGGTAGTATCTGGTGAAGACAAAATTACTTTAATTTGCTATTGAAGCAGCAATATATGAAATCGCTGGGAACACTCAACAGGTCAGGCAGCATCTATGGAGAAATAAAAGTGAATCAACGTTTCGGGTCGACGACCCTTTGTCAAAATATATGAAAGTTTGCTTCAATGTAAAGGTTAGGGCTGAATCTTTTCCAGATTCAGCTGAAGCATTTCCAGAAATGCTCAAGGTTTCTGTGCTCGAAGAGAGACTGGGATCACTGCATCACATAGGGGAGGCTGAGAATTTCATGGACCAAACATTTCAGGAGGTGGTCACCCCATAGTCACTGAGGGTTCAGAGTGGGAGTGACTGGTTGACAACCTGGCATGGTAGAAAGAGGGGATGGGCAGTGCAGAAATCCCTTGAAAGTGTGGCACTCGCAAACCGGTGCTCTGTACTGAGTACTGATGAGGGTGTTGATACCTCGGGGGAGAGTAGTAAACAGCAAGTGGATACACAGGGTCATAGGGAAGAGTGTAAATGCGATTGTCATAGTCTGTGACTGTCAACAGTCCAAGATATAGACAGATGTTTCTGTAATCGAAGACGTTGCATCCTAGCTTACTAAGGGAAGTACGGGTGCAAATAGCAGAGGTTCAGGCCACAGTTTTTCAATCTTCCTTGGACACAGGGGTGGTGCCAGAGGACTGAAAGGTTGCTAATGTTACTTCCCTGTACAAAAAGGGGCAGAAGGACAAACCTGGGAACTACAGGCCAGTCAGCCTAACATCAGTAGTGGGAAAACGTCTAGAGACTATAATCAGGGACAAGATAGATCTTCACAGAAAAATATCAGGCATAAAGGACAGCCAGCAGGATTTGTTAAAGGCAAATCTTGTCTGAAAAATCTGATAAGAGTTTTTTGATGAGGGAATAGAAAAGGTAGATGCGAGTAGTGCAGTTAATGTAGTTTATATGGACTTTCAAAAGGCATTTGATAAAGTGCCACATAAAAGGCTTATAAAGAAAATAGAAGCCCACAGCGTTAAAGGGACAGTGGCAACATGAATCCAGAACTGGCTGGGAGACAGAAAGCAGAGAGTTGTGGTGAACAGCTGTTTTTCTGACTGGTCCCAGGGATTGGAATTGGGACCACTGCTCTTTTTAATGTATATTAATGATCTGGACTTGGGTACAGGGAGTACCATTTCCAAGTTTGCAGTTGACACAAAGTTAGGAAAAATAGTAAATAGTGAGGAGGATAGTAGCCATCTGCAAGAAGATATCGACAGAATGGTAAAATGGGCAGACACATGGCAGATGATGTTTAATGTGGATAAATGTGAGGTGATGCATTTTGGGAGGATGAATGAGGGGAGGCAATATAGGCTAGATAGTACAATTTTAAGGGGTTTGAAAGAACAGAGAGACTTGGGGGGTTGTGTAAGTGAATCTTTGATGGTGGCAGGACAGGTAGATAAGGCTGTTTAAAAAAAAGCATATAGGATCCTAGACTTTATAAATAGGGGCATAGAATACAAAAGTCAGGAAGTTCTGACTAACCACTATAAAACTTTGGTTAGGCCTCAGGTAGAGTACTGTGTTCAACTCTGGTCACCACACTTTAGGAAGGATGTTAAGGCATTGGAAAAGGTACATAAGAGATTTACCAGGATGGTACTAGAAATTAGGGACTTCAGTTATAAGGAAAGGTTAGAGAGGCTAGGTTTATTCTCATTGGAGCAGAGAAGGTTAGGAGGAGACCTAATAGAAGTTTTCAAGATCATGAGGGGATTCAATAGGGTAAACAGGGAAAAACTGGTTCCACTGGGTCAGTGACCCGGGGTCACAGATTTAAAATAGTTTCTAAAAGAAACAGAGGAGAGGTGAGAATTGTTTTCACTCAGCAAGTTGTTCGAATCTGGAATGCATTGCTTGAAAAGGTGGTGGAGGCTGATACGATAAAAACTTTTAAAAGAGAGGTAGACGTTTATTTGGGGAGGACGGGTTTGTGTGGTTATGGGGAGAGAGCTGGGGAGTGGCATTGAATTGCTCTTTTCAAAGAGCCGGCCCAGACTCGATAGGCCGAATGGCCTCTTTTTGTGCTGTAAGATTCTATGAAGTGTGTCAGCACAAATAATTCACTCGACAAAATACAATTTGGGGCATTGGATATTGTGTTATTAACGTGAAGTCAAATTGTGTGTGGTAAGTTATTCATCAGCAGTAAGCATTAAACTTTGCTCCTAACAGCAAATTACCAATTAAACCAATAATTATGGGGCAAAACAGATGAATTAGGTTAAATCATTTTGGATCAATTTTTGAGCACTAAACACATGCAATTAGGATTTGATATTTCCCCTCTCAGACCTTGCTCTGCATTTTTCCCAAGCATCTCAATAATCATAAGCGCTTGGCTTTTGTGATCAGGAAGAGTGGCTTTTGATGAAACATACTGTTCAATATTCCCCAAAATATGGCTTATGCCTTGGTTTGGTTTTGAATGCCACTTTGCTTCGGTTACTGCAATCGGAATTAATGTCTGACTCATTACCAAAGGCCAAGTTGCTCATTTCCTGTTATTAGACTCTTTAATTTGCACGATCACAGGCGGAGACACATTAGCCCTGAACAGTTGGCAGGTCAAAGTAAATTTCTCTCTCTTTAGGCAAGCCAGTTTTAAAACTTTTCAATTCATACACTGAAATGAAGACTAAAATTACCTTAATAAAGCTACATACATTTTATCAGTAATTGGGTGGTTGGGGGAGAGTGAAAATATAATGTTTCTTAACAGATTTGATAGTGTGGAATGTATTATCTAGTTTATTTAGATGCATTGCAATTTGCATTGCAACCAATGCAATTTACACCAAACTGAACAAATCATTGTTTCATTTCCTCAACCTGTAAATGAACAGTAAACATTTAAACACTTATATTCTTTTATTTTATTCTTTTAGTTATTCTGTTATTTATTGTATTCTGTCTTTCTTTCATGCAATCTCTTCTTTTCTACTCTACACTCTTTTTTTTAAACTTTATTTTGGCTTTTGTTTCTCCCTAACCACCAAACAAATTTGTTTTATTACCATTTGTTTTCTTGAAATAAACATTGAGACAGTTTAATAACTTTTCATTTCTCTCCCCTCCCCCCAGCCGTTTTCTTCCATCCATGTCAGTGATGGGAGCAAGTCACAAGATATCCAAGTTGCATTGGCTGAAAGATGGCTTAAAGATGAATTTTTCCAAAGGTTAACATCTGATTTGGTTTCTGAAAATATTACATATGGAAATAGTTTGAAGAGGGGCTCCACTCAGCAGCTCAGATGAATAAACCTTTATGCAGTGCTATAAGAATTATGGTGTTAATAAATAATGGACCCATGTGGTATAGTAGAGCCACATGTATACCCACATGTATCATTAACCAATGCCCTACATTATCTCTGCAACCCTACTGCCATCACCTGATCCACTTTGCTATTGGAGGGTATTAATTCAACCATTTTGCATTGCTCTCCAGAACCCCATCCCAAATTCACTCTGACTCAAGTCCTTGATCCTCACCTTCAAAATCTATCTCAAAACTTTTCCTTCCAATTGCACTTTCACTCACATTCTCACCCCACTACCCCCACACCGCCCCATCTCCCCAGCTCAAGCTCCCATTCAGCAACATGAACCAATTTGACACGTCTTCCCAATGTGAAAGGCATTGTTTAAATATAAATTGTTGGTGGTATTGTGGATTGTTATCATGGATCCTTGCTATAAAATTTACATGTTCAGTCTTCAGATCAGTATATTATTGGACATTGCTGTGATGTTTCCCCCTGACTCAATAACTGACCTTGCACAGTCCAATAACCTGCCATCATTCACTGCTCAATGTGAGTCTTGCTCATGAGCCATGGCCACTTGGATTGAGCTTTAAGAAGGAAACTACTTCTATAAACCATCAACAACAACAATTTACATTTATAGAGCGCCTTTCACGTCGGGAGGACGTCCCAAGGAGATAAATTCACCAACTATCAGAGAATCAGCCACTTCACTTGATATTGGTTATTATGCGCTATAGGAAGAAAGCAATCAATGATTGTACAAAGGAATGCCATATTTTCAACAACTATAGCAACTTGCACTTATATAGCACCCCCATGCTGAGTAGCATCTCAGAATGCTTATCATAAACAGTTTCATAAATGATCAGCAAATTCATTTAAGACCCATCGAGTTATGCAAACTATAATTAATTGGACTGTATTGTGGTAACATCTTATTTCACTGATTGAATCCACCCCAAATCATGACTTCAATTGTTTTTTTTATTTCCCTTGTGGAAACAGTCTAATTCTCCATTAAACCATATTGGAACGTATGACTCAATGCTAAGAATGAATATTTTCCCCTCACCCTATGTTTGCACTTCTGATTGAGTCCAGAGATTACTGACCAATTGTTCCATTCCTTTATTATAATGTTTGTAGGCTTTTGCCTATAAAGTGATCACTGTACTTCACACAAAATCATGCAAACCATTTAGAAACATTCATCTGACAACGTGATAGGCGTGAAATATCAAATGCAAGGAAAATTTATTTTATCATTATCATTCGGCAAAATGGTCATTTAAATTTAAAGCCTAGTGTGTTTTGAAGGTGGAACAGAAAAGATTTTGGGGGTATATACGCCACATGGTTCCTTTATTTTTCATTTATTTCATTTTATATCATTTTTTTTTGGATAGTTTTCTTTGAGTAAAGACAGAGAAAAAATGTGTTTACTCAATCCACAATTATTTGTGGGATACTGCTGTGTACAATTGGCTGCCACGTTTCACCCACAAAATATACTTTACAATATATTTTAAGAAGCGCTTTGAAACGTCTCAATGTTGTGATATGATTCTACATCAAATGCAAGGATTATTATTATGCTATCATCATCTTTTTGAGGCCATAAAGATCTTATCTTATAATAGAAGCAAAGACATTTTCAGTACATTCAAACCCACCTTATCTGTGCTGTAGCTCAGCTTCTATGTCTCCCTTTCTATAAGTCTCCTTTTTCCAGCCGTTTTCATATTCTCCTTAAAGTTAGTACTTCTTGGAGTTTACATACCATGGGGAGAAGGTACTCACATATATGAATAATAACACTTGCACATGATACAGCACTTTTCATATTGAGAGAATATCTCAAAGCGCTAAACAAAGTGCAGTGACATTGAGACATCCTCTCAAAATGTGAAATATACACTATGAACTCACAACCCTGACTCAGAAGCGAGAGCACTACCAGACAAGGAAGGGTATGATAGTATGATAAGATCTCCTTGACTTCCTATTAAGCTGGTACCTATACCCGTTGAATCTTACAGTGAGTACTGCAACATTTTAAGTGTTTATTTATCCTCAAATCTGCACCATCCAATCTTAACCTGCTGCTCTCCTCAAAAAAGATTCTCCCCCCTCACGGTCCTTGACTTTACCTCACCCCACCTTTCCCTCCCTCTCTCCCCTTACCCTCTCTTCCCCCTTTCTCCCCTGGCCCCATTATCGCGACTGTTTGTGGGACACTGCTGTGTGTAATTTGGTGGTTTTCCTGTTCTCTTTCCCCTACCCCGACCCCTTCCCCCCTGCTCTTGTCCCTACCTGACTGTACAGAGCCTTGGGACGTCCTTTCGACGGGAAAGGCCCTATATAAATGTAAGTCTTGATTGATTGATTGATATTGATTAAACACTGAAAGCATAAGGAATCTCTTATGCATTAGTCTATTCCTTACTCTACTTCCTCTAGCAGTAAATAGGAATATGGTTGTTGGTTGATTTGTGAGTTGCCTTATGGGGGAGACCCTACAATTTTTTTTTTTAATTTGCTCACTCAACTGGCTGCTGCGTTTTGCCCACAAAATATAAAGTTAATCTACTTTAGAGTGTATTTTGTGAAGCACTTGGAGATGTCTCAACCATGTAATAAGGTGCTTTATCAAGTGAAAGGAATATTATTATTATCATCATAGTCTTGGTTGCTGTGATATTTTTCACCAGTGCTAATATTACAGTTGCACTTTTCTTTCCCTCCTAATCTCTTGTTTTACTCAATCTGCTAGTTCTGCCCCAATGGTCAATGTCATACAGCCTGCTTACATCCTACATTGTCTCTGTCTATCAATACTTTAATAATAATAATCCTTGCATTTGATATAGCTCTTTTCACATCTTATCGACATCTCAAAACGCTTCACAGAATATACTGTAAAGTGAATCAACTGTTTATTTGTGGGCGAAACAAAGCAGCCAATTACGCACACCAGTGTCCCACAAATAGTTGTTGATTGAAATGCCCAATTATTATTATTGTGCTTTTTGGGAGGAACGGATTATTATTAGACGTGTGGATTAAGCAAACTTGCCCAAGGTTTCGTCCTGACCTAAAGATCTGGAGCTGGGACCCTTCCTATCTACTGTGTGAGTTCATCTGGGTAGTTTTGTCAGATGGCAGCAAGCTGTAAATCATTTTGGAACAAATATTTATTGTGATACTCCAGAAAGAATCCTTAGGTATATTATAAACCTTTTTAGGTGTCAATATAACTAACTTTAACATCCAGTTCATGCATCTGATACATATTATAGCTTTGAATTCAAGGCTGGAACTACAAGTTGACTGCATTACAATTCCATTTTGAAAACGCTTTTATGGTTAAAGCTCAAGATTTCATTGAGGTAGAAGTGTGTATTTATAACTAATAGTTCACATTTTTCACATTCATTAATGCTTTGTGAGAGGGAAGCTAAAATAATAGATTGACTGTTTAAAAACGTAGTTCGGGTCAACATGGAATGTATTAACCAAGACTCATTTTAACCTTTCTGAAGCCACAAAGCCTAGTTAAAGTTTTCCTGTATTCATCATCGTCTTGGATAATTAATGTTTCAAAACCACACAATTCTAAGTATGAAAATGAAAGACACTACAGTTCAGTTATGAAACGTGTTTAAGTATTATTAAGCGCAGATTTATACGTTTCATGTGTGACTGACATGTTTGAAATTGTGGTGGAAAAATATGCAAATCGGAATCGAGTAACAATTCATCATCATGGTGTAGAATCTGACACCGCCTGTCACAGGGGAAGTTAATGCAGGCAGGTACTTTTCTATTGCCTTCAAATAAAAGGACACAATTTAATTTGCATGCATCTTTCAACCAAACAATATTAAACTGAATTAAAATTAAATTATTTTGAGCTTCATTGTGCAAAACGCCTTGTTGGCTGCATTACATCTCTTGCACTAAGCAAAAGACTTTTCCACAAAGTAAGCCTTGTTATTTATCCGCATGGTTCATAAGTAATCTTACATATGCAACACCCAGCACATCAGATTGTTGAATCTATTTGTATCCACTTGAGATCAAGATTTTTCCTGAGATCTTATCAACTGTTACTTGGTGTTTTGCCAAGTGGTGTACACTCCATAATCACAAACGTCATCTGATTCGAATTATAATTCAGATTCATAATTCCCGGTGAATTAGCATGCTAATCCAGTGAATAGCTGACCAATACATAGGGATGGGGTTGGATTCCATCCCTGGTCCTTCCAATACCTGATCCCAGTCAGGGCCTGTGACCAGATTACGGAATGAAATATCAACCAGAGTTCCCACTATTGATTGCTATCACAAGTTTACAAGAGGAGTATGAACGAAGAAAGTCATTTGGACCATTTAATTTAATTCTTAAATCGCCCACATGAGCTATACCAAATGTAAGGATTATTGTCATTATAGGATTATTAATCTTTCTGCATCACCACCCTGTGTGGAGGGCGCTATATAAGTGCAAGTTGTTGTATTATTACTGATGCATGCTCTGGTTACCATTTTTAGTATGTGTTTTGGACTTTGCTTATTAATGCAATGTCGACATATTTATTTAATGATATAATATAATACCCTTGCACCTTTGCTATCGGCTATTGAATTACAAATTCTTTAAAACATGATCTCAATGCATGCATCTGATCATTAAGCATCTCATTCTGCATTCAGCTGTCCTAAAAATCTCAGTGGTACATATGAAGAATATTGTCTTTGTACTGAGAGAGTTATGAAGCAGTATCCTAATCAAGTGGTTTATGCATCATCATAAATCACAAGACCAAAGTCACTTGAACCCATAAATTAGATAGGTTGCTGAGCATTTATTATTTGCATATTACATACTGCACAGAAGTGCAATGAAAATTTGTACCACTTGGGTTGGGGGGAAGCTAACGTATTTTTGTAATTGGTTTATTGTCACAGCCTTATGTTAAATGAAACTAACTGAAAGACACTTTCCTTTGTGATTTTATTGGTGTGGGTCTATTAGGCGATCGATTCAGTGAAATTTCATGCAGGTTATTATTAAAGTGTTATGGTCGTTAGCAAGTTAGTAACCCTATTATTGTTTCATGGTAGGTAAATCTCAACAAATAGATCTGAACCATGATTTCTGCAGAGTCCAATCAGAAGGAGTTTAGACAACATTGTTTCAACTAACCCGAGGATATTGAAGGGCACAATTGGATAGTGCGTCCAACTTAATTTAAACAAAGGACAATGAAGCATTCAGACACAGAGTTATTCCAAACCAAAGAGCTAGAGAGACGCATATAGAAAATCCAAAGCTAATGGCAGGACTATGTCTGATCGAGACCTCTGCATATGCACATATTGGGAGCCAAACTAACCACTCACTAACTCCTATTATATTTCTCTTCACTCAGACAGTAGTGAATTTATGGAATTCACTACCACAGAGGGCTGTAGATAAACATTTTCAAGGCTGAGACTGATAGATTTTTTTTTAAATAGAGGGATTAGGGGATATGGGGATAGGGCAGGTAATTAGAGTTAGGTCAGAAGATCAGCCATGATCTTATCAAATGGCGGGGCAGGCTCGAGGGGCCGAATGACCTACTCCTGCTCCTAATTCTTATATTCTTATGTTCTCTCCAATTTTCATTCATTCATAATAATAATAATAAGCCTGGCATTTGATATAATGGAGCATCAGCATTTATGGCTGCACACTCCAGCCAGTCAGGAACTTGTGTCCTGTTTGACCCTGGACTGTTCTTTCTCCCCCACATCCGCGTTATGTCTCATTACCTTCCACCAACCACCTCCGTAACATTGCCAGACTCCGCCACTGCTTCACCCCCTCACACTACAAAACCTTCACCTATGCATTCATCACATCAAGGCTTGACTATGGAAACTCCCTCCTTGTTGGCCTTCCTAGCTCTTCTCTTCACATGCTACTGAGATAGTGGATGGCTTGTCTATGATCTTCCAAAATTCTCTGGCTACTGGAAAAGTCCCCATTGATTGGAAGATTACAAACATAACTCCACTATTTAAGAAGGGTGGGAGAGAAAATATGGCGAACTATAGACCAGTTAGTCTGACATCAATGGTAGGGAAAATTCTTGAGTCCTTAATTAAAGACGTCATTATGGGATACCTGGAAAACCACAAAAAGATTAGGCAGGGCCAACATGGCTTTACAGAAGGGAAGTCGTGCTTGACTAATCTTTTAGAGTTTTTTTGAAGATGTATGCAGCAGTTTGGATAGAGGAAAACCAGTAGATGTGGTATATTTAGATTTTAAGAAGGCACTTGATAAAGTGCCACACAAAAGGCTGTTGCACAAGATCAAGGCCCACGGGATTAATGGGAACATATTAGCATGGATAGATGAGTGGCTAACGGGTAGAAAACAAAAAGTAGGGATAAATGGGTCATTCTCGAATTGGCAGGATGTAACTAGTGGAGTGCCACAAGGATCAGTGCTTGGGCCTCAGCTATTTACAATTTACATCAATGATCTAGACAAGGACATTGAATGTAACATGTCTAAATTCGCGGATGACACGAAACTAGGTAGGAGAGTGAGCTCTGAGGTAGGGTCCGTCGATATGGAAATTTTCCAATTTAGATATATTGATGGGCTCATATTGAGGTATACCGAAATATCGATATTTTCAGGATTTTTCGTACTGCGCAGTATCAGTGTGCGCGCGCATTCGGGGTGCGAGCACATTCGGGGGGGGCGTGCGCATTCGTGGGTGCGCGCGCATTCGGGGCCTATCTTCTCAGGAGGTAAATATCTTTCTCTCTCTGTGTCTCTCACACTCACTCTTTCCATCTCTGTGTTTTTCTGTCTGTGTCTCTGTGTCTTTCTCCTCTCTCACATCCCCCCCATCTCTATCTATCTGTATATTATCACATCCACCCCGTCTCTCCCCCCAACCCCCCCCCGCCGCTGTCCCTCTCTAACACCCCCTCTGTCGTCTCTCTCCCCCGCCCCCCCCGCTGTCTCTCTCTCCCTCCCTACCACCAGACGTCTCTCTCCTCCTCCAACCCCCCCAGCCATCTCTCTCCCCCTCCCCTGCCCCCAGCCGTCTCTCTCCCCCTCCGCCCACCCCCCCAGCCGTCTCTCTCCCCTCACATACCTGTATATTGTATTCTAGGACTATGAATACAATATGGCAGCTTTGCACCTCGGTCTGTGCATTGTGTATAGAGATGAGCATTCTGGGTCTTGTAGTTCAGTGTGCGCGCATTCCAAATTTTTTCCTCAATATATTGATTTTTCGATTTATCGATATTTTTGAAATGCCTATATTGGCGTATCGATATGAAAATTATATCGGGTTTTAGCGATATATCGATATATCGCCGGACCCTACTCTGAGGATGATGTAACAAGATATAGATAGGCAAGGGGAGTGGGCAGGTAGGTGGCAGGTGGAATTTAAAGTGGGGAAGTGTGAAATTATTCACCTAGGTAACAAAAATAAAAAAAATGGATTATTTTCTAGAGGGGGGGAAAGGTTAGATAGTATTACTGTTCAAAGGGATTTGGGTGTCCTTGTACACCAGTCTCAAAAAGTTAGTTTGCAGGTGCAGCAAGCAACTAAGAAGACGAACAGCATGCTAGCGTTCATTTCAAAAGGTTTAGAGTACAAGAGTAGGGTACTCTTGCTGCAACTGTATAGGGCTCTGGTGAGACCGCACCTAGAGTATTGTGTGCAGTTTTGGTCTCCTTATTTAAAAAAGTACATACTTGCCTTAGATGGGGTGCAGCGTAGATTCACTAGGTTAGTTCCTGGGATGAGTGGACTGACCTATGAGGATAGGTTGAATAAACTAGGGCTGTACTCTCTAGAGTACAGAAGAATTAGGGAGGATCTTATTGAAACATATAAGGTTCTTAAAGGGATGGATAAAGTAGACACTGAGGGACTGTTTCCCCTGGTAGGAGAATCTATAACCAGGGGTCACAGTCTTAAAATTAAGGGTCAGCTTTTTAGAACGGACTTGAGGAAACATTTCTTCACTCAGAGGGTAGTGAATTTATGGAATTCACTACCCCAGAAGGCTGTGGATGCTCAGTCCCTGAACATTTTCAAGGCTGAGACTGATAGATTTTTTTAAAAAATAGAGGGATTAGTTGATATGGAGATGGGGCAGGAAATTAGAGTTAGGTCAGAAGATCAGCCATGATCTTATTGAATGGCGGAGCAGGCTCGAAGGGCCGAATGGCCTACTCCTGCTCCTAATTCTTATGGTCTTAAGCAGCAGATCATCCAAAACTCTCCCATACCAGGCTCCGCAACCCCATCATTCACACCCTCCCCCATGCTTGGGTCCCAACCCCTGACTGTTCAGTGCCTTGGGAATTCCTCCCGATGTGAAAGGTTCTCTATCAATGCAATTTTGTTGTTGTTGTTATTGTTATGCTTACCACAAAAGAAGTTAGAACACTTGTCTTGCAAGCTGGGGAGAACAAGCTAGGGAGACCTGTGTTCAAATCCAGGCAGGTCAGGGCGAAATCTTGGGCAAGTTTCCTTACGCCATACACCTAATAATAATCCTTCCAAAAAAAAGCACAATAATAAAATGGTCATTTCAATCCACGATTATTTGTGGGACACTGCTGTGGGCAATTGGCTGCCGCAATTCACCCACAAATATATACAGTCAATTCACTTTACAGTATATTCTGTGAAGCACTTTGGGACATCGATAGGATGTGAAAAGCGCTATATCAAATGCAAGGATTATTATAGGGATGTCTCAAAGAGTGTAGTGACTGAATATTTTGTATACAAATGCGGCAACCAATTTTTCACACAACAGTCTCCTACAAACAGCTATAATGGCCGATGCTATTATTTCCCTTATTTATTTTGTTCATGTTCCAATTTGATTTCCTTCATTGTATGTGGGCCATTGGTGGTTGCTCTTCATTTATACATTAGAAAATTATTTATTTACAGACAATTAGCCTTTTTTATTGCATTAGTTACTTTAGGTGCACAACACTGACGCCATCCTGATTGGCTCAAGTCAGCGCTTCCGCACCTCAGGTGCTGACACCATTAGCATCCAGGGCTGCACTCTCCAACTCTCTAAGCCAGTCAGGAACCTGTGCGTCCTATTCAACCCTGAACTGTCCTTCCTCCCCCACATCCGTGCCATGCCATCCACCACCTTCACAACATCACAAGACCCTGCCAATGCCTCACCCCTCAGGCTGCCGAAACGCTTGTCCACGCATTCATCACATCATGGCTTGATCACGGAAATTCCCTCCTCGTCAGCCTTCCTGGTTCTTCCCCTCACAAGCTGCAGAACTTTGCAGCTCGTGTCCTCACCCACACCAAGCTCCTTGACCACATCACTTTCACCCTCGCCCGGCTTCATTGGCTCCCCATCCCCCAGAGGATCGAATTCAATATACGCGTCCTTCCCTTCAAATTCATTCACGGCCTCGCCGCCCTCTACCTCTCTGAACTGCTGTCCCCCTATGAACCTCCCCCCACCTCCATTCAGCGGGATCCGGTCTGTTCCGTGTTCCCCACCCGACCCGCCCTACCATCGGCGAATGGACTTTCAGTTTCTCTGCTCCCACACTGTGGAACTCCATCCCACAGACCCTTTGCCTCGTTCCCTCCCTCTCCTCCTTCAAGGCCGGTCTCAAGACCCTCCTCTTCGACCGTGCCTTCTGGTGCCCTCCCAACTCTCTCCCGCCCCTATCCCCTGCCCCTCTCCCTTGCTCGGGTCCTGTCCTGACTGTTCAGTGCCTTGGGATGTCCTCCGGATGTGAAAGGCACTCTATAAATGTAATTTTGTTGTTGTTGTAGGTTCAATCTGTCCTGTGATGGAAAGGGACTGTTGTCTCCCTTCAAAGAAATGAGGAGCTATTCTCCCAGATATCTGGATTGTTTCCCCCTTTCCAAATCCAAATTTTATCCACAATTTCAAATTAACTATCCCTCAGACTCACTTGGCCTTGGGACGTCCTCCCGACGTGAAAGGCACTCTATAAATGTAATTTTGTTGTTGAACTTGTACACAATCCAGGTGTCAGGTTTGATCCCGTGCTGTCCTTGCTATCTCACATTCGGTCCCTGACCAACTCCCATCTCAGGTTTTCCAATGCCCTCCTCGCTGTTCTCTCTAGCTCCACCAGCCATAACATCTGACTGATTCAAAACTCTGTCGCCCATATTCTCACCAGGACCATCACCCTAATTCTTTCCAGACTCCACTAGCTCACTATTGAAGAACATATCAATTTCAAGATCCAAACACTTACTTACAAACTAATTCACACCCTAACACCTCCCTACTTCTGACGTGCTTACACCCCATTCCACTACCCTTCGCTCAGCTGGCATCAACCTTCTGACACTGCGCCCTGAAACCCTTGAACTCTCTGGCTCAAATCCTCTGCCTCTCCCCCTCCTTACTGATCTCCAACTCCCATCTGAAGATGCCATGCCAATAATAATAATAATAATCATACTTGCATTTGATATAGCGCTTTTCACACTATAGTCATCTCCTGTCTCTCCGTGGCTCGGTATCAAGCTTTGCCACTGTTAAATATTCAGAGATGCTATTCTGTTGAATTAGGAATCATGAAATTACGGAATAATAGAATTATACGGAATTATATGAAGTCATTCGGCCCTTCGTATCTGTGCTGCTCTTTCAAAGAGCTGACCGTATTAATGTCACTCCCCGCTCTCTCCCCATAGCTGTGCAAATTTGTCCTACCCAAATATCTCTCTAATTCTCTCTTGAAATTTTATATCGAATCTGCTTCCACCACCCTTTCTGGCAATGCATTCCAGATAGAACAACTCGCTGTGTGAAAAATATTCTCCTCACCATCCCCTCCGGTTCTTTTTACAACAATTTTAAATCTGTGTCCTTTGGTTACCGATCCAGCCGCTAGTGAAAACAGTTTCTCCCTGTTCACCATACAGAATCCCCTAATAAGGCATGCTGCATAAATGCATTATTATCATTGTTATAGTTATTGTAATTGGTTGCTCATAACACCACTCTTTATGGGACTCTGCTGGTACAGATTAGCTACAGTGTTTTCCTAGATCAGAACATACACTATGCATATTCCAATCAATTGAATTTTGTAAAACGTTCATTTTTGTATGTGAAAGATTACAAATAAATGCAAGTTATTATTTTTATCATTTATATCGCATAACTCAGTCAGATTTCTCAGGGTATTATATGCGGAATCAAATTTTGTTACCAAAGGTAACACTTGTGCAGTAATCCAGAAAACATCTCATTTTTATGTACAGAACTATAAATATTTAGTTACCAGTTGGATATTTGGATTCAGAATGGGTTTTTTCAACAGGACTACAGTGTAAAAAAAAACGAGTTAGGAAGAAGATTTAATTAAATTGACTTCTACCCTGAGGACTGGAGCACAGCAAATGTTATCCCTGAAATGGCAGACTAGCTAGCCTGACATCTGTAGTGGGGAAAATTGTTAAGCGCATTATATAGGATTCTGTCAGTGTTCATCAGAAGAGCTCAGATGCTACTACGAAGTCAACAACATGGATTTAGTAGCAATAGGTCATGCCTCACAAATCTACTGGTATTCTTCGAGGGAGTAACTAAACGAGAGGATGAGGGCTATCCAGGGGATACAATTTACTTGGATTTTCAAAAGTATTTGATAAAGTACTACATGAGAACATGGAATTATATAGGACCATAAAAGATCTTTGCTGTCCATCTGGTTAGTCGCAAAGTTAAATAGAAAATCCTACGCTATTCCATCTCTGATACCCTTTAATCAATTACTTTGCCAAATAACAATATACTCTAATTCCCCCCTTAAATTTGCTGACTGCTTAGAATTTTTTAAAGAAAGTTGAAGCTTATTGAATTAATAGTAAATTAGCTGCCTGGGAACAGGACTGGTTTAGCAATTTGAAGCAGAGGGTAATAATTATCGTTGCATTTGATATATCACGTCATAAAAATATTTCACAGAATTTCACTGCAAAGTGCAGTGGCTGTGCAGTGCAAGGGCAGGAACCAATGTGTAACAAACAGCCATGAAGTGAATGACCAATTTTATATGGGTGATTGCTGGACAGGACACTGGGAGAAATTCTCTTCTCTTTTATTGATACAACCCATCGGATCTTTAAAGTCACCTGAACAGGCAGATGGACCTTACATTAATGTAACATCTGAAGGCCAATACCTCTGACAAAGTAGTGCTCTCCCAGCCCAGAGTTTCAGCCTATACTATCAGCTCAAAATTCAAATGACTGAGTAGAACTCATAACCTTCTAAGGTGAGAGTGCAATAACTGAGCCAGGTTGACAGTTAAATAATAATAATAATCCTTGTATTTGGTATAGCATCTTATCACATCTTCAAGACAACAACAACAATAAAATTACATATATAGAGCGCCTTTCACGTTGGCAGGACGTCCCAAGGTGCTGAACAGTCGGGTTGGGACCGAGCATGGGGATGTCTCAAAGTGCTTCACAGAATACACTGTAAAGTGAATTGACCCTATATTTTGTGGGCAAACGCAGCATCCAATTGCACAGAGCAGTAAAATTAATAATAATAATAATAATCCTTGCATTTGATATAGCGCTTTTCACATCTTATCGACGTCCCAAAACACTTCACAGAATATACTGTAAAGTGAATTGACTGTATATTTGTGGGCGAATCGCGACAGCCAATTGCTCACAGCAGTGTCCTACAAACAGTCGTGGATTGAAATTACCAATTTTATTATTGTGGTTTTTTTGGAGGGATTATTATTAGGCATGTGAAGTAAGGAAACCTGCCCAAGGTTTCGCCCTGACCTGCCTGGATTCGAACACAGGTCTCCCCAGCTTGGTCTTCCCAGCTTGCAAGACAAGTGCTCTAACCACTAAGCCACAGGAGCTCCACAGTATCCCACAAACAGTCGTAGATTGAGTGACCAAATTATTAGTTTATATATATATATTTTTTTAAGTGATTATTACCCCCAGAAAAGTGATCCGTCAATTCACTTACAACCAGATTCCGACTCACTGCTAGGAATTGGAAAACATATCTATTCGGGGTCAGTGACTGGTGGAGTTCTGTGGAGGTCTGTCCTGGGATCCCTGATGTTGAAACTATTTAGAAATGGAGTAGAGCACCTCTACCTCATCCCCTTCAGCACTTAATCTCACCTCTAGTGCCCAGCCAGGAATCTGAAGCGCTTTGGGACGTCCTCCTGATGTGAAAAGCACTATGTAGGTGTATTGTATTCAGGAACGGCACAAGTATATTTGGTGCCCTAGACGAGCCTTCAGATGTGCGCCGACTAGTAACTTTTGATAAGCTATTGTTAATACTAAAAATTCATATAACTAATTGTCAATGAAAGTAATGGTAAAAGTTATACATTTATTTATTTATGAAACATACTTCTGTTTTATTTAAGTATTAGCATTCTCTGGTCAACTTACTGCTAACTCCCATGCCTTCGCTACTATACGCCAGCAGATGACAGCAGTAATTTTCGCCACACGCGGCAAACCATACGTGCTCTGTAACCGGTGCCGGCACCCTGAAAATTTTGGCGCGCTAGGCGACTGCCTAGTTTGTCTAAAGGTAGTGCTGGCCCTGATTGTATTGCATTTGGAAACTTCCTGTGAAAATCCTGAATGTTGGGGTTAACCCTAACCCAAATATTATTTCTGAAAAAGAACACTGCTTTTAAACTGCACTCGTGTGATATGTTCTTTGGGTCAATTCAATGGTGAATGTGTTGAATAAGTCTGGCTTTAGGGGCATTTGCTCAATTTTAATCCTGCTCTAAAAATCAACTTTAGGAAGTGAATTTGGCTACAATTTATTGCCAGTGGCTTTCATGTAAATTAAGCTTTACTGCGGCTGATTCCAACCAACTATTTACACTTTGTGTAAATCTAGGTTACCAGTGAGGAGTGTGAAGCACTTATTAATCTACTAATAAGCAATTCTGAAGGTTATAAGTAGATATAATAAATATAATGTAACCAAACAGGAAGAAAACAGAATAGAAACAGCAGATGAGATGGCCATGTTTTATTGAGTTTGGAGTTTAAAAAAAAATTTCCTTATATATAAATTTGTTGTAATTTATTTGAATGATAGTTTTTTGCATTTTTGATTTGTTTCAAAGTAAAACCAGTTTTGTTTTTATTTTTCTTTTGTCATAAATAACCAGTATTTCTATTTTCCACAACACTTTTAGTTATCTTTCTGCCCCTCCCTGCTTTTGCTATACTCCAGCTTGGGCTCCCATTTGGCTTTTGTGAAAGGTTTTCAGACACCCTTGGAGTCTGCAGCTCAGTGATTATTAGAGCACTCGCCTTACCTGTGTGACCTGTGTTCGAAGCCAAGCAGGTCAGGGCGAAACCTCAGCCAAATTTCCTTACTCCACACGTCTAATGATAATCCTTCTAAAAAGCACACAATAATAAAATTGTTCATTTCAATCCACGACTGTTTGTGGGACACTGCTGTGTTTTGCCCACAAATATAGTCAATTAACTTTACAGTGTATTCTGTGAAGCACTTTGAAACGTCTAGAAGATATGAAAAGAGCTATATCAAATTCAAGAATTATTATTATCCTTGAAGTGTGAGAGCTGCTCTAAAAATATAAAATTATTATTGTTGTTCCTGCTGCAAAGCACAATTATAATAATTATTATAATAATCCATTCATTTAATATTATGCCTCACTTTCAAGGCCATTCACGGCCTTGCCACTTCTTATTTCCAACCTGCTGACTCCCTATCAACCTGCCTGCCCCCTCCCATCAGCAGAATCCAGTCTGCTCCCGCCCGACCCGCCCTACCATCGGTGGCCGGGCTTCCAGCCTCTCTGCCCTCACACTTTGGAACTCCATCCCACAATCCCTTCACCTCACTTCTTCCTTCAAGGCTGGTGTCAAGACCCTCCTTTTCGACCGTACCTTCTGCCACCCTCCCAGCTCTTTCCCTGCCCTCTCCTCTATCCTGCCCCTCCCCTATTCTCGGGTCTCGACTGTTCAGCACCTTGGGATGTCCTCCCGACATAAATGTAAGGTGCTCTATAAACATAATTTTGTGTAGTTGTTGGTTGTAGTTACGAATCGCCAATGCATTTTAGGATTAGGAAATTCCCCAATTGATAAATCCAGCCACTTTGATGATGTGTGCTTACAATGGGATTTTCCCATTAAACCTCAAAGCCAAAGTCACTGGACACAAGCAAGGGGAATTTCTTCCGATGTGTGCCACTGAACTGAGACTGCAAAGATTAGCCTTCCCAGCTCTTGTTGCCGTGTTTAACATTTTGCAATGGTGCAAAGGTCAACCAAGAATTTCTGCAGCACCCAATAAAAATAAACACACAGAAATTCAGTACTAGTGGATGATTTGAATGTTGGCTGTAAATATTATTTCTCAAAAAGGGCACTACTTTTAAATTGCACTTGTATATGTTCTCTGGATCAATGCAACGCTAAATGTGTTGAATAAGTCTGGCTTTGGGGATATTTACTTAATTTTAATCCTGCTCTCAAAATCAACTCCAGGTGGTGAATTTGACTGCAATTTGTTGTCAGTGGCTTTCATGTAAATGAAGCTGATTCCAACTAGATATGTGAATTCAAATACAGTATATTACAAGTTTAAACATTCTTACAATTTTCACTGGAAGTGAATACATATTTCCAAACCGGAAGGAAACTTCTGGTGTGTGACTGCAATTGTTGAATTTGCTTTCAAATTTGATAAACATATAGAGCTGGTTGGGCCTTGCGGAGTGAAGGATGGCAAAGGCTATTTTGCAGCCTTTGTTTTGCCTTCAAAGCTTTTCCCTAGAGAGAGGAAGTTCTCCCGTTGTTCTTGCAGTGTGCACATTGGTCATGTTCTCAAGACGTAAAAGGCATTAAATCAATAATAATAATTTTTGCATTTGATATAGGATCATATTATTCCTCCTGACGTGAAAGGCACTATACAAATGTAATTTTGTTATTATGTCTTGGAAAAATCTCAAAGCGCTTGACAGAATATACTGTAAAGTGAAATGACAATATTTTGTGGGCAAAGTACGGTAGCCAATTGCAAACAGCGGTGTCCCACAAACATTTGTGCTCATTCTAAAATTGCTATGTTTGATCCCAAGTAGTTATTCTGTAGGTAATTTCAGTGACTTACAGTATTTTAGTAGCAATGCATTTCAGCAGCAACTTCAAGCACAGCAAGTCACTCCTCAGGCTGAAATAAATAATGGCCTTATCTTCTCAGGTTAGCTAAATCTATGCAAAATGGAACCTAACATGTGTCTGTTTGGCTCGGTTGCTTGAACTCTCACCTCAGGAGCAGTAGGTTGTGGGTTCTAACCCCGCAGGAGGATTTGAGATCATGATCTGGGCTGTTGCTCCTGTAGAGCGTTGGGAGAAAGCTGTGTGGTTGGAAGTGGTTTCTTTCAGTTAAAATTTATAACTGCTCTCTTGCTCGGGTGGTCACTGATGTTCCCATGTGACTGATTTGAAACAGTGCAGGAAATTCTCCTTGTGCTCTACCAATATTCTTCCCTCATTTCAAGTTAAGTGATTTTTGACCAAAAGCAAAGAAGCAAACAATGGAGTAGGGCCACTGAAGATCCATTCGGGAGAGAGAACCTGACAAATAATGCTGCAGAGGCTGCAATAGTGCTAAGTACAATTTTTCATCAATCTTTACCAAGGCGGAGACTGGTAACCTACCTGATCTGGAAACAGACCTCAAGTTGCAGAGAAATGTTATGACACTATTCATATCATTACCACCATGATTGCCAAACAACTGTGCAAACTAAAGGTGAATAAATCTCAGGGGCCGGATAAATTGCATCTGAGGATCCTTAAGGAATTAAAGGAGGAAGTCGCAGAAAGTGACCCAGGAAACTACCAGTATGTTTGATGTCTGCTGTAGGTAAAGTTACAGACAGTCTTATTAAGGATAAAATCACGGAGCATCTGGACAGAAATAAAATAATAAATGATAGCCAATATTCATGAACAGAAGGTTTTGCCAATCTAATTGACTGGTTTTCTTAAGTGCCTTGGCACATCCTCCCAACGTGAAAGGCGCTCTACAAATATAATTTTATTGTTGTGGTTGTTTCTTTGATGGTATGACAAGAGAGATTGATAAGGCTAAGGCTGTGGATGTTGTATATTTGGATTTCAGTAAGACCTTTGATACAGTTCCACTTCAGTGACTAGTACTGAAAGTAAAATAAAAGCAGGAATCAGTGGATGCATATTATAATGGATACACAATTGGTTGACCAGATGATTCAGGGAATGTCATTAGACTGGGAAAATGTTACCAGTGGAGTTCCACAGGGTTTAGGATCAATTTTGATTAATATTTTTATAAATGATCTGGAACTAAGAGTCCAGATTAGATAGTTTTATTTTAGGAAAATAACATTGCGGAATGTAGTACACACTATAGATAGTTTGGAACGTATGTGCATTTGACCACTAGGAAGGTGGAAGGTGAACTAGATGGACCTTGGTCTTTTTTGTCTAGCATTTCTTATGTTCTTATGGCCCGTTAACTGACATGGATTAATTCTGCTGTTTAACTACATATGAATAGTCACTACACTTTAAAGTAACTCACATGCGTGGTAAAGCTCCTTGAGGCCTTTTGATGTGGTAACATGCTATATCAAAAGTTATATCAGTTGTGTTATCATTTTGGGAGGTATGCTTTAAATGATGTGACAATTATCATATATCATATTTGATAATTATCACATCACTTCACACAATCCCTATGTCTTCTTCCTGTGGGAAAGCTCATCATTTAAGTTTACATCAAATACAATTTCTTGGGCATCACTTCAATAGCAGTAAAGAAGCAAATATTTGTAAAATATCATCCCATATTAAAAACACCACCCGAGTCCAAAATGTATAGAGAGAGATGAAGCATTGCTATATAATAATCATCCTCACATTTTGATACAGCGCTTTAGTGTTGTACTTTTTTGGGATGTCTCAACATAGTATGCAATTTGAACACAGCAATGTCCCATAAACAGCCATCAAGTGAATCATCAATTTTTTCAGGGGGATGGAATAGGACATTAAAGGACGTATGGTCATTAGTTGGCTAGGACTTTAGCTCTTTTCAGCTAGTGCCATGAATCATGTAGCATGGTAGTTAGAACACTCTCCTTGCAAATGAAAGGACCTTGGTTCAATTCCTGGGCAGGGAGAATTCTTAAGCAAGTTTAATCACTCCACACACCTCTGTTTAACTAGGAGTAAGTAGTAATTTGTTTTTAGTCGATTAGCAGATCACTTTCCGGGGGTAATAATTCCTCAAAAAAATGTTGTCATGCAATCCACGACTATTTGTGGGACGTTGTTGTGGGCCATTGGCTGCTGAGTTTCATTCAAAGAATACACAGTCAATCTACTTTATTGTATATTCTATGAAAGGCTTTGGGATGTCTCAACAACATGTTAGGGCGCTATATCAAATCAAGGATTATTATTATGAAATTCGAACAGGCAGACAGCACATCCAACAACACAGCACTATCCAAGCTCTGCACTGGTGAATCTTCTTAGCTTTATGAGTACAAAGTCCAAATATAAAAGAACTGATATGTGTGAAAAGACCAAATATTGTTTGTAATAACCACAACCTAAGCTTAATGTAGTTCCACTCACAGAAGAAATGATAAAATACACACAGATACATTGTAGTGCTATCCAATTATACTTCAAAGACACAGAATAAATGTTATTATAATCTAATGCCAGTCTATAAAATAAATCCCGATATTGCTGTTTGCCAATTCACATGGTACAATATCACTGCCTCGTAAATTGTGGATTTTCATCAGTTACAGAACAAAACCAAAGATGGAAATGTAATACAGAAAACATAAATTCACTAAGTTTCTATATATTATTCAGAATAACACACTCCGGAGTTTGTTTCCAAGCCAATAACACATTTTGGGATTAGAGTGATGTTGTTTGGCTCAATTGGTAGCACTCTAGCTGAATGGTCACAAAGCTGTGAATTGAACTCTCTCGAGTTGAGACTCTGGAGAGTTGAGAGGTGTTTAACATTATGAGTTGATTCAATAGGCTTTTTTCATTTGTTAGTGAGTCCAAAATAAGAGAGAATAAATATAAGATAGCTCATTGTAGATCTAACCGAGTGTTCAGAAGAAAATTTTTCATACACAAAGTGGTGGGAATATGGAACTCTGCCCGATATTGTAGTGGAGAGAATAGGATAGATACCAAAAGAGAATAATCTGCAGAGGATGGGGGGAAAAACAGGATGGATTGTTGTTTAAAAGAGCCAGTGCAGTCACAGCCACCGTGGGATGAATGGCCATCGTCTGTGCAGTAAATTTATATGTTTCTGTGGTTCTGAACTACAGCATGTTGGAGCACAATAATAAAGGGGGCATTCACATCCACCTCATATACTGTAGAGATACCATATTGTACATTACAGTGCTAATAAAAATACAATTTTGCACTGTTCATCACGAGTGCTGTGATTTATTTAGCATATAAATGAAAAGAGGTTTATCCAAACTTTAGCATAATAGAAAACATATGTTAGCAGTATGTGAAATATAAATCAATATTTATTAACTGTGTCCTTTCCCATTTCAACAAAAGTCATTAAAGAGGAATTAAAGTCCAGAGGGAGTACTTTTTGTTAGAACTACTCCCTCCAGATACAGAAAAGAATAATAGCATTACAAATGGGATGGTTCACTCTTCACCTAGTGCATGAGACACACCAAATCTGAAATAGAAGACCACTGTGAAATTCATCATTATCAAAGTGGAGGGGTTTTAAAAGAGTAACAGAGAGAATGAGTGAGGTCAATCACGGTTGAAGAAGAAGGTATTCAGGCGGGACTTGAAAAAGGGGAGAGAGGAGGCAAGGCGGATGGATTGAGGGAGAGTTTTTCAGAGTTTCAGGGAGTAGTGGCTGAAAGTGTGACCTCGGATGGTGAGGGGGAGAGTGCAAGAGACAAGCAGGAGGCTGGTGGCAGTCGAGTAGAGGTGCTAGGTGGTGGAATATGGAGCGAGGAGGTCGGAGAGGTAGAGAAATGCCAGGGAGTGAAATGATTGTCTCCTGGGGAAAATAATAATTTAAATAATCCTTGCAATTGGTCCCGCCGTTCATCATGTCATCAGGACATCTCAAAGCGCTTAACAGGATATATTGTGAAGTAAATTTTGTGGGTGAAACACAGCACCTAGCCAGCAATAGCCCACAAAAGCCACGAGACAAATAGCTAATTTGAGTTGGGGGATCTGTTTGCCAGGACACTTGAAGAAAGAGAAATTCCTTTCTCTTTTGGGTGTATGTGGTTAGCTGTGTGGGAAAGGTGACTCCTATATGAGGAGTAGAGTAAGGCAAATTATGCCACTTCCCTCAACATAGATTCATAGATTCATAGATTCATAGAATTTTACGGCACAAAAGGAGGCCATTCGGCCCATCTAGTCTGTGCCGGCTCTTTGAAAAGAGCGATTCAATCCCACTGCCCTGCCCGCTCCCCATAGCCTAATAGACCTGTTCTCCCTAAATAAAGATCTAATTCCTTTTTAAAAGTTGTTATCGAATCAGCCTCCACCACCTTTTCAGGCAATGCATTCCAGATTCGAACAACTCGCTGAGTGAAAACATTTCTCCTCAGCTCCCCTCTACTTCGCCTTGAAACTATTTTAAATCTGTGACCACGAGTCACAGATTTAAAGTGGAAATAGTTTTTCTCTATTTGCCCTGTCGAAACCCCTCATGATCTTATAAACCTCTATTAGGTCTCCCCTCAATCTTCTCTGCTCCAGAGAGAATAACCCTAGCCTATCTAGCCTCTCCTCATAGCTGAAGTCCCTCAATCCTGGCACCATCCTAGTAAATCTTCGTTGTACCCTTTCCAATGCCTTCACATCCTTTCTGTAGTGTGGTGACCAGAATTGAACACAGTATTCCAGCTGAGGCCTCACCAAAGTCTTATAGAGGTTAGTCAGCACATAACCTTGAATTCAGTTTCTGTTTCTGTTTCAGGCCTCCTACCTGTCTGCCCTTCCTCATCCCGACCCTTTCCCCCACCAATCATGCTCCGGTCCTGACCCCTGCCCATTCAGCACCTTGGGACGCCATCCCGATGTGAAAGGCGCTCTACAAATGTAAATTTGTTGTTGTTGTAGTAGTCTGGCAGATTCTTTAAAACAGCTTTTTGATAGAAATAAGAACATATAAAGGAATAAAATGAACAAAGGCTCCATGGTCCAACAAGTCAATACCCTGCAAAGACCACACAATACATATCTGCTTGGGGAAATTACCTCGCTCAGACTGTCTCCTTTGGGGAAAGAACTTTAGATATTGGTAGATGAAGCCCCAAATCACTAGCAACAAGAATGTTCTGCAGTGTTAGAGGGATGAGCTTGGAGAACAAACATATAAACTAGAAAATCTCCACTGGAGATAAGCTCCAGTATTGGAGGGAAGAGGAACATACACACAAGCTAGGGCTCTTCAGCCTTGAAACAAGATCCAGCAGTGCAGAAACTATTATGTCCAGTGGAGTATTTGAAAGCTTCAATTTTTAAAACAATCATCTTGAGGCTGAGACGAAAGGGATTTCAGGTTTCAAATATTTATTTGCAAAGCTGAGGCTTAGAATTTTATTTTTGCTTTGCAATGGTGAAAGGATCTTCCCGATACCTTCAGTCATTTTAACCAGATACTATTGACTGAACAATCAGAGGTAGCAATGCTTCGAGAGATGATATGAGTTCTACACCAATCTGAAAATTGGGCATTCTGTCAAGCTTTTGAAATATGGAAATTCAAAAGAAAACCCGTCTTTTATAGCTAAGCTATGATTAATGAAGCTGAAAGTTATTGTTTTGATGACTGTTGCACACATTGTTTATAAATTCAGCTAGAACCATGTTTGCTGAGCACTTTGTGAATCAATATATTTGTAGTAAGCTGCGTCCTGGCAACACTCCAACAAACTAATTATGTTGTATTGTGCACCAGCTAAAAGGAATAGCCACAAAACTGAGACACAATTAACTTGCGGTATTTCTTTATAGGATTTCTTAATAAGGATTCCAAGTCAAGCAAATTGGGACTCCTCCGACAATCTGATAATATGCCAACTGACCTGCAAGAATTCTATTCTGTCATGATCCACTCTGTATTCTTGTAGATCAGGAATTCTAACAGATTCCTTCATAAAGGAATACTTCAGTAATGAGTCCTCCCCCCTCCCCTACCCATACACAAATCAAGAGCCAGTAAGGAATTCTCTGACTTCAGCTATCTCTGAAGCATTTCAAAACTGCAGAAGGGATAGAGTTGGAACTGCAAATGTTCACTGTATAGTTTCAACAACAATACCTTGTACTTATATAGTGCCCTCCATGCCAGGTAGTGTCTCAGAGTGCTTAACAGTGGTGGCGCCTAAGGGAGTGGGGTGGCTGGTGGAAAGTGATGTAAGTACAGGCAGAGGAACTGCAGAGGAAGGTTTTCAGGCAGGACTTGAAGGAAATGAAGAGGGCCAAGGATGGAGCTGTAAGGTACCCTGCAGGTGACCAGTTGGGGACGGGAGGAGCAAATGAAGTAGCAAAAACGACAAGTGTTAAGCCCCATGTAAAGAAGCTTCAGGCCATTTTCATCCCTTTCCTCCTCTGATGGTAAAACTGCTTGTCTATCTTTCCCAGTGACTCAGAAATCAAGCCACTTCATTGTGAATGGTAGAACCAAGCTTTCACTCATTGCATCAGAAAATCAGTTCTGCATGATAAAACCACAGATAAATAAATCTAGATCGGTGTAGATTACTACGGCCATATTTTGGGAAGGTGTGGCTTGTGTTCATCAAGTGGGATGAAGCATATCATTGTCTGTACTTTGCACATTGTCTGTACTTTGCACAGTCCCATGCATTGAAAAGTCTCTAGTACTTACGGTATTCACCTAGAATAATGTTCATAAATGCCTGCTTACTGCAATGCGATTCCAATGATAGCATAATCTCAGTGATATTTTTCTACATTGTTCTATTGAACCGTGAGCACGGTTGTTTCATCCAGGTTTCTAAAAATGAATAAATGAAAGGGGCAGATTCAAATTATTTCTGACATAAAATGCCTGTAGCTGAAATGTTATTTGCAATCATAGTTGCGTTACTTAACATGTGGGCAGTAATAAATGCAGTTATTCCATTACCAATGAACCAGTCATGGGGAAAACCGTTATAATATAAAAATCACAACAGAGTTTATTCTGCTCTGTGTGCATTCACTGACATGAGATGTGCACTCCTCTGCTTTGTTCAGCAATTTTTACCCATTTGACTCCGTCTGAATATAAATAAATCTAATGATAATTTAAATATATATAAATAGCACAACTTTTAAGATGCAAAGCAAAGTCATAGTTTCGAAATTGCATTTGAAACATGCTGAATGCAGCAGAATAGGCTCCTAAATCAACACATTTCATGCACAGCATAGATTAACTCCCAGATTGTCTGACTGGACACACTGTAAAATGCACACTTTTGTTTAATGTCTGAAATGCAGTTTTTTTCAGTCTGGACAGCGGGGCTGAAAGAGTTCACAAATGTTTACAAAATAATTGACCTTGTAGCTCGAATTTCCAGCTCATGCAAAGCTCAGCTGAAGGAAATTATAAAAGATTTACTCGATGGGATGTAAATATTTACTTTAATAAATAGTATTGTATCAGGAATTTATAATGCTACTGAATGCAGTTGTTAACATTTGACACACTATATTGCTTCATGTATATTTGGCTGAGTAATGTTTATTATTACATTTGAAAATGGGAAAGAAACTTGATTTAAACTTTTCTGACCCTACTTTCTGCCAGCTGAATTGTCATATGGTTCATTGGAAAATCAATGAAGTGCTGCAGGAATTGTACTTCACAGTTGCAGGCAAGCCACACAAAAAAATCCAACATTTCACATGAGATGAAGATCGTCTTTGCTTCATTTACTCTCTTAAGACACATTAAAATCAAATCCATCACCCCATTTGGCCATCTGTCAATTCGTGCTTCATGGTAAATGGATAGACTTTGTTCCTTGAATCGGTCTGGGGGGAGGATGTGCCATTGCTCTCTAAACAAGTTTGTAACCTACAAAGACAAAGAAATCAGTGTAATTTATATTCCCATAGGTGATCGATGTTAGATAATGTTTTCTTAAGTACAAAGAATTATGCAGTTTTACGGATGGGTAAGGATATAGAACGGATTATTTTAACAAAGTGAACCTATGTCTTTTAAAAGAAGAGAGCAGCAACAATGGCTGCAATTGAATTTTTATTTTAGCTTGCTAAGGGAAACAATGACCATTACACACGGGAGGTTTTAGTTTAGAAACAGTCTGTGAACAGTTATAGAGAATATAAATTAAGAATATAGGCTTGTTTTGCACTTCAAAAGGTTTCTTTGGTTTATTTACTTCTGACTTAAATAGGTCTATTATAGCCATCTGATCCCCAAACTGTAGTCAAATAGAAATGTAAATTAATGTAAGAAAACATAAGTGCCATAGTATACCCTTGTGAAATTGTACCTACGGTAATTTTAAAGAATGTAGAAAGCTCAGTATTTCAGCAGAGTAATAATATTAACCCAGTGAATTTGAATTATAATGTTTTAACAACTTGAACTTGGACTTAATTCAAAGTTTATTTTTCTATCCTTCCTCTACTTTACTTCTTTAATTGAGATTTAGGCAAACAATCTGATCTTGATCATTCCTTCTTTATTGCCTATGATCTCTTGTTTAATTTTGCTTATAGAGGGCCTAATTAGCTTTTAACCTCTTTTTGGCAGTTGCCTCTGACTGAATTCTTGCTGTTTTTTTCCCCAGCGTTTGCCTCTCTCCTAGGTCCAGTTCAAGGTTCCTTCCCCTGAACTATGACAACCTGGAAGCAGAAGAATTTCCTCTTAAAAATTGTCCAATTTATAAGGGTTAGTTGGATGATTCCTAGATGTTACGTCTAACAATTTAGGTTCTCTTAAGAGTTTCCAAACCACTGTTAAGTCAGGAACAAATACAATTTTCTCCTAATATCCTAGATATGATGCTACTGGCTGATACAAAGGCAGAAGATTGGAAAATATTATCTCTCCAACTGCTTTCTAGCTAATGACCCGAATGATGTAAAGATCAGGTTGAAAGAAAATGATCAGAAAAGCAGTCATCTCTACCATTCCCCCTTGATAACAAGAGAGAGGAAAAAATTCTGTCCATTGCGTAGTCTTGCAGAATTCTGTGCTCAAGCAAAACAGAGGAGAAACAGTCAATTAGAGTTGATAGGGATTGGACTGGACTCCAAGATTGCAATACAGGTATCCCTCACCAACAGCAGGGGATACGTTCCTGTAAACCTCCGCAGTTGCTAAAATCGCGGTTGGAAAATACAGGGCCCTATGGGAAACATGGGGATAGGGGGAGTACGTTCGCTTTTTCGCGGTTGGGAAATGCAGGGCCCTATGGGAAACATGGGAATAGGGGGAGTATGTTTGCGTTTAGTAAAACTAAACATGGGGGCTGGGTGTGGGGGCTGTCTGACTGATCTACAGAGAGAGAGAGAAATCAATGGACAAGGTGTGGTGGGTGACACTGAGGGCTGGGAGGGCTGTCTGACTGACTGACTGATACAGACAGACACAGAGAGAGAGAGGGAGGGGGAGTGGGGGGAAGAGAAGGTGAAATAGAGAGGTGAATCAGAGAGAGATACACTTACACACACAGAGAGAGGATGCGGATCCTGGCAGCCAATGATCCCAAACTTACTAGCTAGGCTGCAGAGAAGCGACAATATATTCATGTTACAGGTGTACGGGGAGTAAGTTCGCATTTAGTAAAACTAAACACAAAAAGAACACAGACACAGCTAGACCACATGGGGTAGTAAAGATACTGATAGGCGGGAAATGTGGAGCGGATGGATACACACCAATATGCGGATGAATGCGGTCCCTTGTTTGGAAGAGTGAAACTCGAAAATGTAAACCCGCAGATTTAAATCACGGATGCACAAAACATATTGCCGCAGTTTGCGAGGGTTGTCGCGTTTAGCAAACCACGGATGCATGAGTTTTGTGGTTGACGAGGCTGCGGTTGGGGCGGGATACCTGTATTTCAGTTGATTTGCTAGTATGTTGCTGAATGCTTTTTGGCAATCCAGTTTGTGATCTACTGCTACCCCATATACACTTATGGATGACTACATGCAATTTCAAATGAAATGAAAACATGAGAGGCCCAATTACCACTGCCTTTATCAACTGGTTGCCTTTATCAACTGTGAATAAGTAAATATTATAATATTCTAATGTAATTTTATTATTAAATTCTAACTCCTTCCTACAGACCATACAGAACTCTGCAGCCTGGGTCCTCTTCCACAATCGAGTCTGTGAGCCCATAGCATCCATCTTCACTTGGCTCCACTGGCTCCCGTTTCCCCAGCGAATCAAATACAAAATTCTCCTCCTCACTTCAAGTGCCTCCATGCCTCGCCCCATGCAACTACTGTGACCTCCTGTGACACTACTCCCTTGGCTGCTACCTCTCCACTCAGCAAACTAACTCCCTTCTTTCACATTGTCTACCCACTCAGCCCCACTATTAGGAGGAAAGCTTTCAGCAATTTGGCCTTCATTCTCTGGAATTCCATCTCGCTGTCTCTCAGCCTTGCCCCCTCCATCCCTGACATCAGAACCCACCTAAGACTCATTTCCTTGATCGCGCTTTCAGCCTTTTTTCCCTCCCTTCCCTACATTCTCTCCGATTCCGACCCCAGCTCAGTTCTGAAGCATGGACTGTCCAGTGCCTTGGGACATCTTCCCGACTTAATATACAAATGTAATTTTTATTGTTGTTCCCCTCCTTACACTTCCCTCATACTCCCACTTCACACAAGCCACTGAATCACTGATGGATATCTCGAACCACAGAGTTTGCATTGTGGATCCCATAGTACAACAAGGGCTAGCCATCAAGTTTCCTTGTTGATATTGACCAAAACACATCAGTTTAAAAACACATCATGATGTATATTGCTGATTAATTATCATTCACATCACATTGCTATTAAACAAATATATTGAATTCTTATCAATGAAGTAGGATTGAATCAGTCTCACAATCTGAGTGTAAACACAATTGTATGTACAGTAGTTACCACTTTGTATAGTTACCATCCAGGACTGTAAAATGTAGGTTGCTGAATTCATCAATGGGAATTTATCGCTGCTGGTTAGCTACACAATCAGATAAAAACAGAATTACTTCCATTGCTCTGGATAGGTTAAGGAGAAACAATTATGAAATCTCAACATGTGGCTTGATACAGGGATAGAGTTTCAGACACAGGACAGATTCTACAGCGGGTAAAAGCTGATTAGATGAGTCGAACTTCACTTGAACCAGACAGGTACCAATATTCTTGCAAAAGACCACTTTGTTTTGGTTTGGCACATATGGAAAGCCATTACTGTGTCGAAGAGTGTTCAAACCAGACTCAGAGTTCCACATATGTACCCAGCCTACACATGGAAATTTCCCTGTGTGTGGAATGGAATGTATACTCTCTCCCTGGAAGGACACATACTGCTTACCTAATTCCGAAAATATTAGGTACTAGTGGGTAGAGCTTCAGCTTGGGAATCCCAGAGCACAGATAGGAGGCAATGTTAAAACTACATATCTTGCCATTGAGACTACCATCTGTCTGGTAAGATTCCTGCTACTTGTTCAGAGAAGGTAAACAGGGTAGTGGAGAGGTTTCACACTTTAACGCTGGTTTATCCAAACATTATCCAAACAAGCTTTCCGAAAGTAACATAACAAACTTTGTACATCTTCCATCTTCAAATAAGCAGACAGAGCCTAGTAAAATAATTACATGGGAAATAATATCAGGCTAGGAATTTGGAGAAATTGATGTGTTAATTTTTGTACACAAACAGCAAGAGTTTTAAGAATAAAATTCAAGCTCCTGAGATGAACACCAACAAGGTAAACTACACTATAATGTAACAGTTACCATGGAGATTTAACTGAATGATGAAACCAACTGGGATCTAAATTGCTCCGCAGGGATAGAAACTGAGAAGGATTTGTTATTTTATACAATGTTAATTGAGATAGACACATTGTGCTGAAGTTGAATGTAAAGCGGCAACGTCACGGATCAAAATTAGTGACAATAAAGAGGAAAAAGAGGGAGCTTCGGACCAACAATCCCACAAATAAAAAATGTCATTTACCCCATGGCTTTTTGTGGACACTGCTGTGCGCAAATTGGTTGCTGGGTTAGCCTACAACATACACAACAATAAATACTTGCATAAAGTATTGCAGGATAATATCGCTTAGAGTCATTATACTTTACATCCTGTGGAGCTCTTTAAGATATCGTCCAGATATGAAAGACGCTACATCAGATACAAGGATTATTACTATTATTAAATAAGGGAAGTCAGTGTGTAGGAAATCTGAATGAACCATGAATAATAAACAGAGTATAAATAAAGAACATGTTTCTCCATGTGATATTGGTGCATTGCATGCCTTAAATGGTTAAGCAACCTATACTTGAAGGAAAGGTACTAGACCTGACCTCATTCCCAGTTTAATCTCTACACTTCTGTTTATAAATTGGAGTTAGTGTTCACATCTGCAATCTTCAGGCAACAATCCTGTTTCCAATGATTCTCTGAAGACAATCGGCAAAATGGGATTGATTTCAACATTCATTACCCTACATAAGTGCACCAGTGTTCCATCCATTCGGTGGATGCCATACTGTCAGCATGTTGGTCAACTCTTTTTGATTCATATTTTTAATATATCCCTGTGCTACCTAGAATGCATTATTGATTTTTTTATGATGGTTATTGGACACCTATACATCAGTATGCACAGGTCTAGTCAGGTGGTTGTTAAAGATCCCAAGGCACAATTCGAAAAGAGAAGGGTGTTTCTCCCAGTGCTCTGGTTGATAATTCCACAAAATAAAATTCATTATGCTTCAAAACAGTTCCCAAATAATCCAGCCTCTTTTCAAAATAGTTAATGTAGCATCAACTGCTTTTGCTTGGAAACTGATCTGTGTTTCCACTACTCTGTGAGGGAAAAAAAACTATTTATTTTAAGACATAGTTTTCCTGAGGGTTTATTAATTTACCCTCCATTTATGTGTTCACAGTAAACATCAAATAGCCTCCCACATCTACATCGTCTATTCCTCTCAGCATTTTAAAGATCACAAGAGAGGAGCAAATGAAGAAGGTTCTTTGTCCATTTGAACTCATCCATCCAGAATACCCATTCCACCGACTCATCATTATAGCACCAAATTTTTCCTAATGTAGTCCACCATCCTGACCTTAATCATCCTTTTTGGTAAACCGTTCCAGTTAATTTCACTGTGTAAAGAAATACTTCCAGAATCTGTACTGAAATATTCCTTCCTAACATTGAACCTATGTCCACTTATTAATAATAATCCTTGCATTTGATATAGTGCTTTTCACATCTTCTAGACTCTCAAAGCACTTCACAGAATATTCTGTAAAGTGAATTGACTGTACATTTGTGGGCGAAACGCGGCAGCCAATTGCGCACATTAGTGTCTCACCAACATTCGTGGATTGAGTGACCAAATTATTATTGGGTTAAGTGTGCATACTTGAGAACGATTTAGTCCAAATTACATCCACAAAAATCTTAGCAAAAAATGGTTCAATAACAAGGCAGCAGTACTGTAGCATTGTAGATTTCAAGTTTGAATTTTTATTTTGAAGAATACTGATTGAGCACTTTGAGCAGAATTTCTATTTGTAGATTTGGGGACTAGCTACCAATGGCACAGACTCATTTCAAAATCAGTGTTGTGATACAGAGACAAATGATATCAATCAATCAAAACTTACATTTATATAGCGCCTTTCACATTTAGAGGAGTCCCAAGGCGCTGTACATTCAGGTAGGGACAAGAGCAGGGTGGGAGGGGTCGGGCCAGGATGAAGGAGAGTAGGAAAATTGACTGTATATTTGTGGGCGAAACGTGGCTGCCAAATTGTGCACAGCAGTGTCGCACAAACAGTCATGGACGTGGGACTAGGGGAAAAAGGGGGGAAAGATGGGAGGTGAGGGGTTGGGATAGGAGGAAGGAGAGCAGGAAAGCCAACTGTATATTTGTGGGTGAAATGCCAAATTGCGCACAGCAATGTCCCACATACAGTCGCGGAAATGGGGTCAGGGGAGAAAGGGGGAAAAGAGGGCAAGGGGGGAGAGGGAAGGAAAGGTGGGGTGGGGTGGACATGTGTTGGGTGCATGCACAAGAAGCACTGGTAAAAGCGCTTTGAGACGCCGTTTGGCATGGAGGGCGCTATATAAATCAAAGTTGTTGTTGGTAATGTCACTTCCTGCATGCTGCTGACAACCTGAAAGTTGGCCATTGTTAAGTAATGAAAAAATTTGAAAGATATTAACTTACAGGTAAGAAAATCGTAGTTCATAATTACATCATGCTATGAGAAAATCCGATTTTAGTGAGGAACTTTGTAAGGGGTTATCCTGTGCAGTATTTGATTGTAGAATGCATCACAGCCAAGTCCATTCTTGTCCTTCCACCATCAACAACAACAAAATTACATTTATAAAGTGCCTTTCAAGTTGAAGGACATCCCAAGGCACTGAACAGTCATGTTGGGACCCGAGCAAGGGGGAGGGCCAGGGAGGGGAGTGGAAGGGACGAGAGAGTTGGGAAGGGGCAGCAGGCACAATCGAAGAGGAGGGTCTTGAGACCAGCCTTGAAGGAGGCAAGGGAGGAAGCGAAGTGAAGGAACAATGGGATGGAGTTCCAGACTGTGGGGATAAAACGTACCATGTAGTTATTCTGCTTCCTTGATAGATCTGAAAGTTTAAGTTCTGTAAATCTTTAAGACCTACACCTTAAATCTATAAGTCCCAGGATCCTTGTTTTTCTTGGATCTCTTAAAAGTAAATAACTTTTTAAGACTCTGTAGACCAAGGTAAAGTTGACCAAGAACACCAGCAGTTATTCCATCCTCCAGTAAGGTAGCAGAAGGTCAGGTGGCCTCTGAAACAATAGTTTTTGTCCTGCTCACAGCACACACACAGTGCTTGTCAAAGTCACAAATGACATTCTCTCTATCTCTAGGCTCCCTCTACCTCCTCGCCCTCCTAGATCTCTCTACTGTATTCGACATAGTTGACAATGCCATTCTCTTCCATCGGATCTCCTCCTTCATCCACCTTAGCGGGCTGCACTAGCCTGGTTAGAGTACCGTATATCTCCGCGTATAAAGCGCACTTTTTTTCACGTCGGAAGATCTCGAAAGTTGGGGGTGCGCCCTATACGCAGATACAAGAAATTTTGAGCCTCGGAAATACAGTAAACAGGAGGGGCGGCTGGCGCGCTGTCAGCCGGGGATTGGGGGGAGCGGGTGACGGGGCTTCGGCCTCGGCCGCCCGGGCAGTGGCAGCAGCAGCGGCGGACTTCAGTGCTGTGCCTGCGGCCTGCCTTCTGCCAAACCCAGTCTGCCTGCCTCCCTCCCTGCCACTCTCCCTGCCTGCCTGCTTGCCTCTGCCTCCCTCCCTGCCTCTCTCCCTCCCTGGCTGCCTGCCTCTCTCCCTCCCTCCCTGCCTGCCTGCTTGCCTCTGCCTCCCTCCCTGCCTCTCTCCCTCCCTGGCTGCCTGCCTCTCTCCCTCTCTCTCTCTCCCTGGCTGCCTGCCTGCCTCTCTCCCTCTCTCTCTCCCTGGCTGCCTGCCTGCCTGCCTCTCTCCCTCCCTGGCTGCCTGCCTCCCTCTCTCCCTCGCTACCTGCCTGCCTCCCTCTCTCCCTCGCTACATACCTGTCTCTCCTCCCTTCTGCCGGCAATATCATTGAAAATGCTTCCGGTTTTTTTTCACCAAGAAAAGGTCAAAAGTAGGGGGTGCGCCTTATACGCGGAGATGTACGGTAATACTTAACCATCACTTCTATTTCATCTCAGTAAATGTTTTTTCCTCCCGCCCAATCACCTGCAGGATACCCCAGGGCTCCATCCTTGGCCCTCTTCTTTTCCGGATCTATACGCTCCCTCTGGACAATGTCACCTGCAGACTAGGGTCCGTCGATATAGAAATTTTCCAATTTCAATATATCGATGGGCTCATATCGAGATATACCGATATATTGATATTTTCGGGGTTTTCATACTGCGTTGTGAGGTGCGCGTGCATTCGGAGGTGCACACGCATTCGGAGGTACGCGCGCATTCGGACGTGCGCGAGCATTTGGAGATGCGCGCACATTCGGGGCCTATCTCCTCAGGAGGTAAATATCTTTCTCTCTGTGTCTCTCACACTCACTCTCTCCATCTCTGTGTTTTTCTGTCTGTGTCTCTGTGTCTCTCTCCTCTCTCACATCCCCCCCATCTCTATCTATCAATCTATCTATCTGTCTGTATATTATCACATCCCCCACGTCTCCCCCCCCCCACCTATCTCTCCCCGTCTCTCCCCCCCATCTCTCCCTCCCCCCCGTCCCTCCACCCTCCTCCCCGTCTCCCCCCCTCCTTCCTGTCTCTCCCCCCTCCTCCCCGTCTCTCTCTCCCCACCCGTCTCTCTCCCCCCCACCCCATCTCTCTCCCCACCCCCCCATCACTTTCCACATCTCCATCCCCCCCCGCCATCTCTTCCCCGCCCCGCCGTCTGTCGCCCCCCCCCCCCGCCATCTCTACCCCCCCACCTGCCGACTCTCTCCCCTCCCCGCCAACTCTCTCGCCCCCCTGCTGACTCTCTCCCCCCCCGCCGACTCTCCCCCCCCCCCCCCCATCTCTCCCCCCCCGCCGACTCTCTCCCCCACCCCATCTTTCCCCCTCCCCCACTTCTCCCCCTTCTCTCCCCCCCTCCCCACCGTCTCTCCCCCCCACCCGTCTCTCCCCCCCCACCCATGTCTCCCCCCCCCCCCGCACCCATCTCTCCCCCCCTCACCCCTTGTATACCTGTATATTGTATTCGAGGACTATGAATACAATATGGCGGCTTGCACCTCGGTCTGTGCATTGTGTATAGAGATGAGCATTCTGGGTCTTGTAGTTCAGTGCGAGCGCATTCCGATTTTTTTCGATATATCAATATCATATCGATATGAAAATTATATCGGATATAACCGATATATCGATATATCGCCGGACCTGCAGACATAAACTTCCACATACTACTTTGCTTCCTCCAGTACCAACTCCATGTCTGCTGATGTTCCAGCAGCTTGGCTGGCAGACATAAAGGCCTGCATGATTCTAAACTTCCTGCAGGACAAGTTAGAAGCCATACTCCTCAGCTCCTGTCAACGTTTTCACTCCTGCAGATCTGCAGTCCTCAAACTCCTTGGGCTCTGACACAGATTCACCGCACCAATAAGCAACTAGGGATCTGATTTAAACCCCAGCTATCTTTCCTCCCCCACATCCGGTCCCTGACCCAGACCATCATCTTCCACCTCCACCACATTGCCCGGCCCCAACCATACCTGTCCAAAATCTGTTGGAAACCTTGTGCATGAGTTTGTCACCTCCTGCTTGGATTACTCCAACACGCTCCTTGCTGGTTTGCCCAGCTCCCTCTCTCTTTTCTTTCAAGTCAGGCATCCTGTTAAGCAACCTAGACGCTACCTTGCATGGAGGGTGCTATATAAGTGCAAGTTGTTGACCAAGGAATTCTAGAATTATACAGCACAGAAGGAGGCCATTCATCTCATTGTGTTTGTGCCAGCTGTTTTCAAAGAGCAGTCCAAATAAATCCAACAGCCCTGCTCTCTCCCCATAGCCTGCAAACTTGTCCTTTCCAAAGAGGTAGACCTCCCAGCTCCTCTATTTATAGATACCATAAATCTCTTCCTCACCACATTCCCATCCCTTTAAAAATGTCTGTCAAATGTTCCTTAAAAACCCTTTAAAAATCCTCCCTGGATCCCTCCTGCTTTCAAATTACTGTCCCATCTTCAATGTCCCTTTCCTCTCCAAGGTCCTGGAACGAGTCGTTCCTTTCCTGCTTCCCACAGACCCATCTCGCCTGCCCCATTTGCGGGCAAGCCTTCAGCAACTCTGCCTCCACCTTCTGGAACTCCATCCTGTCTTGCCCCATCCCTTGCCTCCTTCAAGACCTACCTCAAAGCCCTCCTCTTCAACCTTGCTTTCGATCAACCTCTTCCCCCCATGTCCTCCCCAATCCCAACCCCCAGCTCTAGGCCGAAACATTCTCTGTCCAGTGCGTTGGGAAAGGCACTACACAAATGTAATTCTGTTGTTGTTTTTGAAACAGAGCTAGCACTCAGCTGTACATTGCTGCACACCATCTTCTGTCAGACATCTGTCCTGAACACACTCAGGTGATGGCATAATGAGGAAGAAACAAATTAGACCTCAGGGTTGACACCAGCGAGTTGAAACATGTTTTTCAGGTTAAGAACATTGTGATGAAATTCAAAATCGGTTTAGATTGTGGACTCAATTTTAATTTGAAATGGCAATTTTCTGCAAATTCTTTTTATTCATTCTGGAAACTCACCTTCCAAAATTGAGTCTGAATTTAAGGCGATTTTCCACAATTCTGCACAATATTACATTTTAAGAAAGTGGTCTTAATACCTGAAAACACGAGACTCCATCGCTGTGAAATGCTTTGAGAGATTTTAATGGCGTGATAAAGCACTACTGTACATCAAAATTCAACAATCTATCTCTGGAATTTCTATGTGTAGGTGGCATACACGTAAATCTCAGCTTAGTTTGGATAGTTTTAAGCATGGTAATGGGTTGTCGCATATGTCGAGAGCCGAACCCCAAAAAAGCTAAAGGTAAAGCAATGGCTACAGATGGGTTGATTTTAGGTAAAATTCTAAATGATGACAGATATTAGTAAGAATGCATGCTGAGACTGAACTGACATAGATACTGATGCTCTGTGAATACCAAGTAGTTGTTTTTTTTGCCTGTAAATTCTCATGCCAGTTTCATTTACTTTCATTTACTTTCCCCAGTTTTGTCTTTGTTGCAAAAACCAATTAGTGACCAAAGTAAACAGTTCACTCACACACTACAATACCAAACTTCCTAAATTGGTTTTAAACCTCAGTTAAGGTTTATAACATGCGTTGATTTTGGGGGGATAGTGGATCTTATGAGTGAATAAGTGGAAAATTCCAGAGTAGCTTGTTTAACTTAAGTTTGCCCATGGATAGTTGGCTTAATTATTGTTTTAGTTATCTTGCACTAATGCATTACAGCTGGGTTTAATTCTGTCTGTAAATGTGGACTTGTATTCATTATACTAAAAGCAGCAATGTTGCCAATACTGGGCTAAATTCCATGTTTGGAATAGTTTTACATGCATTAATGTAACCGCATTAGAATCCAAACTTGGACAGCAAAACAGTCGCAATGCAGAGCTCCGTGACACAAACCTCAATTCTTTCTTGATCGAGGAAATATGTTAGGATAATGAAGCAATGAGGGCACAAGGGGATGAAAGAAAAGTATTGCTTTGATGCAAGGTCGACTCATTTTGACCAATCCTGGAATCCCAAAGATCTATAATAATAATCCTTTCATTTGATATAGCACTTTTCACGTCTTCCAGAGGTCTCAAAGAGATTCACAGAATATATTGTAAAGTGAATTGACTATATATTTGTGGGCAAATCGCAGCAGTCAATTGCACACAGCAGTGACCCACAAAGGGTCATGGATTGAAATTACCAATTTATTATTTGATATGAGGGATTCTAGAGCTCCTTTCATGTCTTCCTGACGCAAAATGCACTGTGGAAGTGTAGTTTTGTTGTTGTTGTTGTATTAGGGGTGTAGAGTAAGGAAGCTTGCCCAAGGTTTTGCCCTGCCCGGAATTGAACTCAGGTTTCTCGCTTGTAATGCGAGTGTTCTAACCACTGAGCTACAGAACTCACTACACTCCATCACCCAGACCCCCAACCAATCATGTTAAACTCATTTGGAGGGAGGCTTTAGCTTGGCTGATATTCCATTGTTATATCGTCCCTAGTTTATTTATCTGTACTGGCACGTGGACATGCTGCCAGTCTCCAAATGATTTAAATACTAGAAACATTAATGCTCCCAATACCTGGCTGCACATCCCAAGCAATTAGCTCCCAGGAGAATAGTAATAATAATAATCCTTGCATTTGATTTACAGTACTGTTTTACTTTCTAGATGTCTCAAAGCACGTCACAGAACAGACTGCAAAGTGAATTGACTGTATATTTGTGGGTGAAACATGGCGGCCAATTGTGCATAGCAGTGTCCCACAAACGTGGATTGAAGTGGACAAGCAGTGTCCCACAAACGTGGATTGAAGTGGACAATTTGTTATTATTTTTGTCTTGTAGGAATATTAACAGCTTGTGGAGTAAGGAAATTTGCCTTTTGTTTCTCCCCGCCAAGAATGAGCCCAGGTCTCTTGCTTGTAAGGCGAGTGCTCTAACCATTGAGCTACAGAACTTCAGGAACTCCCCTTGGCACCACTAATCATTGCTTTCTACCATCCAGACAACTTGGCATTTCCTAATCCAGTTTAATAAATTACTATGTAATCCATGTGGCCTGAATTTTAGGCAGTGGTCTATTATGCAGACGCTTTCCTGAAACCACATCCACTGTCTGATTCCCCATCAGCAAGGTCTGTGATTTCCTCAAAGAAATTCAACACATTTGCTAAGCGTGACCTCCAACTCCTGAAGCCCAGCAGTTTGTGTCCGATTACTCACCACCTAATGATGACCCACTTATACAGTCTCTCAAATTAATTTAGTACAATTTCCCTCACAATTGACATGTGGTTTACAGGTCATCAAGGAAGCTCGGGGAATGTTGGAAACAACACAGAAGAGGGTAACCTACTGTTAAAATTGATGGCACTCTCTTAGGGGAACCAAAGTATTGGTGTTTTTATGCAACTGTTCTTTTTTGTCAACCTTCTTTACTTGGCAAAGTTACAAAACGATTCTCAGACTGAAGTAAAAGTGTTACAAGCAATAACTGCTGTCTTCCTTCTCTGACATTCCATACAGAACATGGCAGCAAATGATCATCAGGGTCCTAAAAGGATATTGAAAACTACAACTTCACATCAAGTACATAAAGCCTTTGATTACACTGTTCTGCTGAGTAGAATAGCTTTTTGAACGCTGGAGGGAAAGATTGCTTACAATGAGGTCCAATTTGCAGAAATTCTTAATGGGATTTAGTCTTTCAAAATTGGACTTCCTCCAGCAACTGGGAGCACAGATATAACAGCAACTTGCTATAACAGGTATAACAACAACTTGCATTATATAGGGCTCTTCACGTCTAGCAGTGTCTCAGAGTGCTTCACAATGGCGGAGCCCGAAGCCAAGCCAGAGGGAGGAGGTAGGTAACCATAAACATGGTCGAAGAGAAAGGTCTTCAGACGCGACCTGAAGATAGGAAAGGAGGGGGTGAGGCCAAGATGTTGAGGGAGGGACTTCCAAAGTTTTGGGGCATAGTGGCTGAAAGCACGGCTGCCAATAGTAGATAGGAGGATTCGGGGGACAAAGAGGAGGCAGTGGACACAGTAGAATGGAGGCAGCGGATAATGCTGTGAGGAGAGAGGATGTTAGAGAGATAGGTGGGGTGCAGAGAAGTGGAGGTATTTAAACACAAGAGTGAGGATCTTGAAGTCTATCTGCTCTGTGACAGGGAACCAGGGAATATCCATTTCGGGGTGCAAAGTTTGGTGAGAATGTGGGCGACAGACTAAAGGGGGGAGGGGTAGCCACATATCCAATCTGGAATTTCTGGCTGAATATAATTAAAATGCCAGTATTGCAAAAAAAATGCATATCCGAAAATGCCGATATTTAGGTTCTTCCGGGGGTGGGAAGGACCTGACACACAGACACACACACTCTAACTCACTCTCTCACACATAAACACACTCTCACGCACATTCTCTCTCTCTGACCCCCATACCAGAGAAACTCAAATTTTTTATAGTACTGTACAGTACATAGGTGGCATTCTCAGTAGTTTGATTTGGATACTGTTAAGCATAGCAATGGGTTTCCATATGTATCAGACACCCAGCTGACTCAAAGAAAAATGCTCTCACTAACAGCAAACATCCAGCCTTCAGTTATTTTTGGCATTAGCACATTAAAACATCATGGCTGTAGATAGTGTAGTTTGGAAGCAAATAGAGTCCATTATTCACATGATCAACTTTAGACTGAGCTTTCATTTTCTCGGAGTAAAAAAAAACTTATTTTAGTAACTCTGTGGTAGAGATATTAGAATTCTGGACAATTACCTTTACGGGAAAATAAATTACAGAACAGTAAGAATAATTCTCCTAGAAACCTATAAAATCAACCATTTAATTTATTGTTTCATTAAGCTATATACGGTAATTCATTATAGATGCCCTATCAAGAGATAATTGCATCCAGTGTCTGAAATTGGTGTTAGCGCTTAATCATGTGTATCAAAGCACTGGGTGGACATTTCCAGAATAAACTAATCCGAGCTGCATTATTAGACTATGGTGTAAAACTCCAATCTGGATAACTGGGTGCATTATTTGTCATTTTAAAAGGGCAACTTTATGAGTTATAAAAATGGAACCTGATTCTTTTTTAGAAACAATATCCATTTCTAATAGTACGCACAGTCTGAACTTCAAGGACATTCAATGAAACGTTCACAGAACATTCTTATCAAAATCCAACAGACATTTCCCCCTCCAAAAAGTAATATTTTGTGAGCAAAAAAAAGATATTTTTTAAGAAAAAGCAAGTGAATGAGTTTAAATGTTTTTATTGCCATTGTAAAATTCTTTGAATAAATCAGCAACATGGTGCTAAATGCGATAAGAAGATTCCACTTTAAATGGATTGCGTTTTAAATAGTTCACTTGGCATGCAGCCTCCGTTGATCTGCAGAACGGGTTGTATGGTTAAAGAAAGATCCGAGTAGGAACCAATTACCATCAGCACTATGTTTACCTTTGTAGTCAGAAAAAAAATCTTTTAATCACATCTAACAGATGTTTTCTTTATTTTTGCACTAATACAAATGAGGACAATGTTACTGTACTTCATTATACTGCGTGTCTTTGTTCATGTTGCGATGTACTCACTGATCAGCAGGTCGCAGCACAACAGCAAAAACGGAAAGGTCAAAATATACATATGCCGGCAATTTGATTCAGTCTAGACTGGGAATTGTTTCTGTTGGTGTATTTGTTTCAGGCTTGAACTTCACATGTTCCTTTCCGTGGTTTTGACTGTCACTGTCTACAAGCAACAGCGGCAACAATTGTGTGCAACACCTTGGAATTATAAACTATTAGTCAAAATGCTCATCAGAATGCAGTTGCACAGTGGCCCACTCTTATTCAGACGATAGGAAGTGACTTGCGGGTCTGGAATTTTTTTTGCGTATGAAATAAAGACATGCTATTAATGCGTTAAGGAAATTTAGTATTTTTCCATCTACAGTATTATGAATGACTGGCCGACGTCTGAATTCTCCCTCCCACACCTCAGCCTTCATCATGCCAGTTCCCTCAACCTATTCACTGCGCTGATGTGACTTCAGCATAGTGAATGGGCCTGGTCAGTCCAGCGCTACTACCTTGGTTTCCCACTAGTGGCTGCGGTTGAAGTTTCTGATCCCAGTATGTAGGCTATTTCATGCGATACCAACTCAACTATATCAACATAAATTGAAAGATCCCATTTTCCAGCTATTTTTAACGTGTTGTGCAACATTATTTTTAGCAATTTATTCTTTAAATGCATTTTTTAAATTGTTTTTGAAGAGGTCTAGTATACGGAAGCAATGCAGCTATACCTGCAGTTAAACGGAATGCTGGTCAGATGTCATGGGATCACTCAATATTGGTGAGAGGAATATACTGAAGGCTGGGAAAACTGGAGACATCTTACTAAAACTGAGTAGACCTCTGATTTAGAAAGTACAATATCCCTATCCATCACTCTTTCACCCAATGTGCACTAATTCACACTTTGGTACATTGAACTCCATCTGCCATTTTTCTGCCCCCAAAAGTAATCTGTTGATGTCCATTTGTAATTTGGCTTAGATATAACCATAGAAATCTATAGCATAGAAGGCCACCATGTCAGTGCTGACAATTTGAAGAGATATGCTTTCAGTCACATTTACCTACTTTTTCACCCTATAGTTGTCTCCTTGTTAGGTATTTTGAAAGCGAACATAGATTCTGCCTCATCCCTATTCTTGACAGGGCATCCCATATGCTAACCACTCTTTATGTGAAAAAACATTCTCCTAACCTTCACAATTGCTCATTTGCTAGCTGTCTTAAATTTTGATTCCCTCTATTCACTGACTCACCAACCAATGGAATCAATCGAAGCACTTCATCTGATTGAGGTCTTTGAAGCAATGACGGAAATTGGTGAAATAGATAAGGTAAAACAATTCTCTATAGGGAAATCAGAGAAAAAAAGAGACACAATCATAAGATCAGAGCTAATGCATTTCAAAGTGGATCCGAACATATTTCCTCAGAATAATGGGTTAAAATTCTGATTGTTGGTAAGCATTATGTTTTGGTATTTATAAGGGCCAAAGGAGCAACATCTGATACCAACCAAGGTTTCAGCTCAACAGTCTTTTGAGTGTGGAATTCACTATCCTATAATTTCCATAGCTACAGAATCAATTGAGGTGTTTCAGAGGCAGATAAACAAATACTTGGGCATTAAGGGATTTATAGAGAAAATGGAAAAATAAGGTTAAAATATTACGGACTAATAATGGAGGTGCAACTTTGATGGACTACTTCTGTTCCTATGACATCAGGTTTTGCTTTGCTACCCATCATTCAGAGAGATTTCAAAACAAGATTAAAACTTTCATTTCTTTTCTTCAGCTGCAAATGCAACACAAGACTTGATTACTTAACAAGCAGTTCATCACCAATATTAAACATTCCAGACGCTACATTCTCTCTGAACCTTAGAACAGTGCCCTACTAACCTACCGCAATGCATATCAATTATGGTTGATAGAATAAGTCTCAGTACCGACATTCTGTGTGATCCAAACTGACAGCAGAGTTCAACTCCTTTCAAACTCAAAGACGGATCTAAACCATTAAAATTACCATCAAAGTCAACAATACAAGTGAAAGCCTTGCAGTGCTTTATGATCAGATATTTGGTTCAGCAAATAATTACATTCGCATAAAGTCCTGGATGGAATTTGATAAAATTAGGATCAAACTTCTCATTGTTAATATTTGTGCCAATTTTCTCACCCTTGAACTGCCTGTTGCCACACTTTCTCTTCTGCAGATGTTGATTCCATCTAATTGATTTCAAAGTCCTCACTCTCACCCATAAATCACTCTGTGTGCTGGTATTTTCTTTATCTCTCCCATCTTCTCTTATCCTTTGCACTCTGCTCATCCCCTACCATCAGTGTATCGGTAGTCAAGACTTCAGTTCTCTCGTAAACTCCCTTGCTCCCTCTAATTTTGCGCCCTCTCGTTCTGCCTTTAAGTCCTGCCTCAAAATCTACCTCTTTGAACATACCTATATGCCAACTACACCCTTTTAATTGATCGGTGTCCTTATCAAACATTCTAAGACGTTACCCTAAAAATATATAACTGTGTAGTTCATGGTAGCAATCAGCCCTCGGGTTTCTCACCATATGGTCATTGCTCCTATGGAAGTATAAAAAATGTTTGTGTGGGGTGGAGTGCTGATTTAAAAATTACTTATACAAGTTACATCATTGCTTGGCAAGATTATCTGGGCAACAGGTTTTGTGTGATCAATTTACCTATACAAATATATCCATTTCTATCCCTTCATTATTATCATATTCCATCCATCTGCTGTTAATCCTTTCAATTCATAGCTTTCATTCCCTCAATGTATTATTTATCTTATCCAGCCATCTATGTTGTTGTCATCTCTTCCATTTTTTTAATTCATACAAAGCTGCTATGTATTCAATCAATGTCTCAGTGCCACAGCACATCTCTGTCGACAGCAGAGCCTGGTATCAGAATAAAAACTAGTCTTTATCCCTTTTCCAACCTCGAGTCATCCAGACTACATTTAAAAATATCTTATGCGGCATGGTAATTAGGATCAGGTATCCAAGCTTCAAATATTCCATCTTTCTAAAGCGTTCTATTGTACATTTGAATTGTTATTAGCTAATAGTAATAGGGTTCATAGCCATCGGCCCACTTCAGTGGGAAGGAAATGCATTCAATTCTCTTTGGCTGAAATAAAATATGGGCAAATTTTTTTTTTAAATGTATCCCTGGGGGAATTACGACAATCCTGTGGGCACCAGACAACAAAACAGCATCCAATTTTATTGAGGTCAAAAAGATCCTGTATCATTTCAGACTATCTATTCTTGGCATTTGAACTGCTGTCTCCTCACCTTTTGCGAGTGCCTTCGGGGTGTGCTGGTAATGTGGCAGACCTTAGCTGTAAAAACATTCCTCCTCGAAAACAGAATGTAATGTTCTCTATAGGAAGAAAGGTACAAACTGACAGATAGAAAATTAAATAAAGAGCACTCTCATCAACTTAACCTTTTGGCCAGCTGTAATATAAAAACCATCAACTGCAAATAACAGCAACAGCATGTCAGAAAAATGAAAAACTAAATTAAAAGCTGAGCCTGGATCATGTTGCCTTTAAGGCTAAAAATAACTTGTTTTCTCTGGGAAATGTTGAGAGTTTGTTAGTTAAAGAGAATTTGTTGGATGGAGTAAATGAAGCACTGTTCTAGTATAATTTATGTATGAAAGACTTAATCATAACTATAGTACAGACAGTTATAGCATCCAGAACAGATACAGTACATTTTTCACATTAACTTGACATATGAGGCAAGGACAGTACATTGGCATTTCATATAACGCCAAGCCCACATGTTTACCTATGTTCAATATAATCTCATCTTCTTCAAGACTTTGGATACTTTGCAGTTCAGACTTGCAAGTGTCAACCTCTCTGAGTTCTCCCAATTACTTTCACTCAAAGGCTTGCCTCCTAGAATTTTGGCTTTAGCTATCTGTCAGAGTGCCGTGTTTCCTCCTTAAACGATCGGCTTTACACTACCTTCTATACTGATAATACAGGTACTCTGCCCCAACCGCGGCCTCATCAGCCGCAAAACTCACGCATCCATGGTTTGCTAAATGCGACATCGTTTGCTAACTACGACTCATAACCCTTGCTTATCCACGTATTTTAACACTAGCACTAGCGTTTAGCGCTAGGACCCAGTTGCATCAACCAGCCTCGATGTCGCTTCGCGCTAGCGTATAGCACTAAGACCCAGTTCTGATGTTGCAATCAACCAGCGACAACGCTTCTCTCTTAGGATTAAGATAAATAACATGAATTTATTATCGCTTCTCCGCATTCTTCTCCCTCTATGTGTAAGTGTATCTCTCTCCCACTCACCTTCTCTCTCTGACTCACCTTCTCTTCCATCCCCCACCCCCCACTTCTCTCTCACCTTTTCTCTATTTCACCTTCTTTTCCCCCCAACCCCCATCCCCCACCCACTGTTCTCTCTCTTACCTCTCTATTTCACCATCTCTTCCCCCCATCCCCTACCGCCCCATCTCTCTCACCTTCTCTCTATTCACCTACTCTACCCCCACTTCCCCTTCTCTCTCTCTGTCTGTATCAGTCAGTCAGACAGCACCCTCAGCCCTCCTTGTCAACACCCCCCACCTCACCCCCACACTCTCCGTGTCTCTGTGTGTAGATCAATCAGTCAGTTAGACAGCCTCGCGAATTGCTGCAGATCCTGGCAGCCAATATGCCTAAACTTACCCCCCCCTATCCCCATGTATGTTATAACTGTATGTGTTTGTTTTGTGTTTAGTTCCACAAAACGCGAACTTACCCCCCATCTCAATATTTCCCATAGGGCCCTGCATTTTCCAACGCGATTTTACCAACCTCGGAGGTTTAGAGGAATGTATCCCCCGCAGTTGGGGAAGGATACCTGTACTGCATTTATGTTGCATATTTAGTGACAATTTACTTAGCGATATGATAGTGATGCCTCGCCAAACATGCTGTATAAGCAGGGACCAAGGTGTTGTGAATGGAGCTGGAATCCTGCTCCTTAGATACTTGCAGTGTAAATACAGTGATGGTATAAATCACACTGGGCTCATCTCTTATGCTTTGTCTGGATGACCTGGAAACTTTAAAGAGCCAATTGCATGACGTCCCTGTAATAACCTTTAAAAACATCACCCAATTTGAGCATTTTGTATACATAAAATATCAACGTTGAAGCCTTTGTAGGATTTCAGTCATGATTTACAGCAATGTGGAATTTACAAAGAATGTACAGAATGGAAACAGGCCTCTTGGACTAACCATTCTGCGCCAGTGTTTACACTCCACACGTCTTCAACCGCTTGATACTCCCTCCCAAATTCTTCTATTCCCTTCTCTTTCAAGTAGGGTTGGTCGATATGGAAATTTTCCGATTTAGATATATCGACGGGCTCAAATCGAGATATATCGAAATATCGATATTTTCAGGTTTTTCGTACTGCGCATGCGCGCGCGGTGCGTGCATTCAGGGTGCGCGCGCATTCGGGGCCTATCTCCTCAGGAGGTAAATATCTTTCTCTCTCTGTGTCTCTCACACTCACTCTCTCCATCTCTGTGTTTTTCTGTCTGTGTCTCTGTGTCTCTCTCCTCTCTCACATCCCCCGCATCTCTATCTATCTGTATATTATCACATCCACCACGTCTCTCCCCCCACCCCACCGCCGCCGTTCCTCTCTCCTCCCCCCACCTGCTGCCGTCCCTCTCTCCCACCCCCCCCTCCCGCCATCTCTCTCCCCCCACCACCTTCCCCAGCCGTCTCTCTCCTGCCCCCCACCCCATCGTCTCTCTCTCCCTCCCTCCCCCCCAGCCGTCTCTCTCCCCCCCCCCACGAAGCCGTCTCTCTCCCCCTCCCCTCCAGCTGTCTCTCTCCCCCACTCCCTCCCCCAGCCATCTCTCTCCCCCTCCCCCCACCCCTTGCATACCTGTATATTGTATTCGAGGACTATGAATACAATATGGCGGCTTTGCACCTCGGTCTGTGCATTGTGTATAGAGATGAGCATTCTGGGTCTTGTAGTTCTGTGTGCGCGCATTCCGATTTTTCCCCTCGATATATCGACTTTTCGATATAACGATATTTTTGAAATGCCTATATCAACGTATCGACATGAAAATTATATCGGGTATTAGCGATATATCGCCGGACCCTACTTTCAAGTGAAAGTCTAGCTTCTGCTGGAATTGAAGTGCTCCAAGATGCTGCCCCGCATGAAGGGAACTACATAAATGCAAGTTGTTGTTGAGTATAAATTGGATTTCCAACGTCCTATTGCTTGGGTGGAACATGTGTTTGTTTCTTGTGCTATAAAATAAAGAACTGTTTACCATGCCCAACCATGGCAACACATTTCTTCACAAGTAATTAAAGTCAAATGTAATGACTGTTTTGTGAGCAAAATGGAGCAGCAATTTGTGCCAGCTGGATCCCAAGGCCAAGATTTGAATGATAATTGATCTGGACGTCTGTTAGCCGGGAACTTGTAGAAATGTCCTTCACTTTTTGAATTGTGTCTACCTGCAGAACAGGTGAAAGGAATCGTCCTTTAACTTCTGATCCGTAAGTATGGAACTTGTTAGAATGTAATGCTCTCCAAGCATTGTACTGGACGATCAGCATCTACTATGATCTTAAAACCTGATGTGAGGCTCAAAAGTATAAGCTATCAATTGAGAGGTGAGTGATTGATGCAAGCTGTATAAACACAGCATAGATTCAGCAGCTTTTTCTAACTTCCAATTTCCATCTTCCAGCTTGGTGCAATGCCTACCAATAATGGCAGCTGATTGATTTTTTCCATTTCCGTTTGTGGATTTAAACCCCACCCACTCCTCATCCCAGGGTACTGTGCTCTTAGATGTTTCAAGGTTCAAATCAAAGCTGCAAGCTTTACCTTATGTAGTTAGGTGTACCCCACCTTGCTCACTGCTCCCTCAGTTCTGGTGCAGAGTACAGCACCAGAACTGAGGGATCAGACAATGTGGATCAGCAAACAGGGTCAGAAGGCATGTGGAGCGGGTAAGGACATCGATCAAAATCATAGTCAAATGTTTCAAGGATTCAAGTAGCTGTACGAGGATTGTTACTGAGTTACTAGTAACATTTGTTTGCAGAATTCAATGAAAAACAGGTGATTAAATCCTCATACAGCTAGTGGCTGAAGTACATTATCCATCGTTTGTTTTGCCATGACTTACAGCTGGTTCAGATCCATGACAAAGCCTTTGCCCATATTGCTCAACTCGAAGCTTATTGCTGTTATTTGGTCCATCTTTTATATGTCAAGCTCTCCAACAAATCATATCTCAGAAGCATTATACACACACCCTACAGGGTGAATAGTTGCATAAAACGGCCTTATGTAATGCAATTGAGTAGAAACAAAAGTTGTTACATACACAAGCGAGGCAACTATTAAAAATACATTATAATGTCTCTGCTGAAAAAGTTCCCCCAATTTTGTTTTACAACAACAATTTACACATGTATGTAGTTTCACATACCTTTCACATGTCACATGTTTCAAAGCACTTTACAAAGACAATGTGGATCAGCAAACAGGGTCAGAAGGCATGTGGAGTGGGTAAGGACATTGATCAAAATCATAGTCAAATGTTTCAGTGTTTTTTTCAAGGATTTTAAAGGAAGAAAGTGCAGAGCAAAGGGATTTTGAGAAAGAATTCCAGGACACTGCACAGTGACAGAAAGCACAGTCTTTAAATAATTTTAACAAGTCATTTTGCATTTTATTTCACAAATGTTTTCTATGCTGGCTTTTGGAGGGTTAGGAGTTTGGGGATCCCAGTTCTTAAAAAAACTTTCAGTAACTGGATTGCATTTAAGAATTATCCAAATTCTGCTCAGTCTGAAATGCTAAGAAAATAACGGTGAATCTAAACACAGGTGGAACTTCTCCCCTCTACATTAACATTAGTGAGGAGAGGAATTTCAAGCTCTATTAAGCTTGCTTTTGGTTATTTATCAAACCCCTCTCAGCTGTGGTGCAAATCCCAGATTTGCTCTTATCCATTCTTTAAGATGTATGATTGGGCTCTGAAGGAGTTGAATATTGATTTTGTGTTTAATGAGCTCTGGGCACTATCCCCCCTAGATTCTCCTGATGTATAAAATAAATAGTGTGATAATAAATAATAAATAATCTCCCACTCCTGGTACAAGTATAATGGTTTCCATGAGCATATTGAAGGAGTTGGTAACCAAAGTCTGCATTCTTGTTCGTAGCCCAAAACACATTCCTGGTAGAAAGTTCACCACTTGGGAAGATTTCCGAATACACAATAAAACAATGAATTCATCCATTATACCTGTAGTTAGTGGTAAAAAGCAATAATGCATATTTCATTATTGAGATATTTCATAAGAGAATTACCGAGCTCCTAACTCTATACATTAAACATTACAGTGTTTCCAGTTAATTTTAAGTGAATAATAATAATAATCCTTGCATTTGATATAGCGCTGTTTTCACATCTTTTAGATATCTCAAGCTATTTCACAGAATATACTATGAAGTAAGTTGATTGTATATTTGTGGGCGAAATGCAGTTGTCAATTGCGACAGCTGTGCCCCACAAACAGTCATGGATTGAAATAACCATTTTTACTTTTTTTTATATAGGGATTATTATTAGACATCTGGAGCAAGGAAACTTGCCTAAGGTTTTGCCCTGACCTGCCTGGAAACTTGCCTGGTAGGTCTCACACTTATAAGGCGAGTGCTCTAACCACAGAGCTGCAGGACTCCATATGTAGTTCCAATGCTCCACGTCTCTCAGCAGACTCAATTCTCACCATTCTGCTGTAATTCCAATCTTCTGTAGTTTCACTGTTTGATTTTGTCTTCGTTGTGTACATCCAAAAACAGCCTCACAACATATCTCGTTCAAATCAGTTGATCCACTCTTCCTCTACCTTCACCAGGTGCACAGGGAAAACAAAAAAATCTAACTGACATTCGAGACTTACTTCAAGATTTGCCAATTTAGTCTTACTATCCACAAGTAAGACTAAATGGAATCCTGCTGCTCAGTGATCAGAGCACTTGCCTCACAAATGAGAGACTGGGTTTCTATATTGGGCAGGGCAAAATGTTGAGCAAGTTTCCCTACTCCATATGCCTGTTTACCTAGCAGTGGGAACCTGGTTTCTAGTTGGCTGGTAGATTACTTTTCCGGCGATGCAAGTCCTTATAAAGAACCAATAATAATTTGGTCACTCAATCCACGACTGCGATGTGCAATTGGCAGCCACGTTTTTCCCAGAAATATATAGTCAATTAACTTTACAGTATATTCTGTGAAAAGCTTTGAGACGTCTAGAAGAAGTGAAAAGTGCTATATTAAATGAAAAGGATTATTGTTAGAAATTTTTGGTGGGGCTCAGCTGGTTGTCTGGCACATGGAAACCCAGAACCATGATCAAGGGTGCTTGGATTCCTCTGGGTTACGATTGCATGTATAGGGGCATTCTTTCAGTGGAAGTTGAAAGGATATTCATCATGTGTTTGGGCAGGAGAGAAACATTCCTAGTTCTGTACCAGAAGATAGATATATAAAACCACTTCTGAATGTTGGTGTCAACCATGTTGTCTCCCTGAATTCTCTCTAACGGTGCAATTGTTATGTGGAACAAGTTGCATATTGTGGAGAGTTGATGAATGAGAAGATTAATTTATTTACTGAACAGTGGATGTCTCTATTTATTTATAAGGGAAGTTTCTCCAAGTATCATGATCGACAAACCCACAAATAAAATTAAATGCGTCAGTCGCTCCGTTGCTTTTTGTTGGAACATTGCTGTACATAAATTGGCTGTTGCGTTCCCAACAAAATATACACAGTATAACACCACTTTACAATAAATCCTGTGAAGCATTTTGAGGTGTCCTGGTGAAGAGATGAGGTGTTCTCATATCAAACACAAGGATTACTATGATGGGAAAAAAAACATTAACTTCAATTACTCAACAGGAAGGAAATAAAAACACAATTTCCACACTGCAGCCTATTCTACTGTTGTATTATGTTACAACTTCTCAGTGTATTGTTAGGTCACATTGAACAATTAAGGAAGGATTTAGCCCTTGCATTATAACTACAGCATTTGCTAAAAAGGTCAAAAGTAAAATTAAATTAAAGCCCTGGTTGATGGGCAAAACACAACTGATTTGCTGCAGAAGCTCATTATGCACAGCACAAAATGGTGACTTCAGCACAGTAAATTAATACAACACACATTACTGTATCATTTGCGAGTGACTTTTGCCCCATTCTATACTGCAATACAAATATATTTTGGGACAAAGTGCAATCTTCATTGATGCAGAACATAACATGCCAAAATGCATTGAAAATCACTAAACAGGAGCTGCAGACTCATTAGAAATATGCGTCATGTCAGAAGGGTTTTTACATGGGATAATATTACGCACTCAAGCATGAAATTTAAAATATTCCTGTGGTTATTTCCTCTTTAGTGCTTTTGTATGGAAATGTTTCCAACTTTAAGTTCATTTCAACTAAGTAAAGAATTTATAAACAAAGGTAGAGGGGGAGGAAATGCACAGCTCTAGATTTTGAGCTTCCTCTGTTTGTTCCTTTTGTAAATATGATATTTTACTGTGTTTACAAATCCTAAATAAATAGAAACTAGGGCTGCTTCCTTTATAGTTTGCTTGCTTCAGTTGTTTGCCTTGAGGGAGTTACATTCTGCTAATGGCGGCCGCAAAGTGCTGCCTCATTTTCATTCTGGCAAAAAGACTATCTCCACGGTAACAGTTTCATTTGCTGCATAGCAAATGATAGCTGGCAGCAATTGCTACACAAGTATTTCTTCTCGACCGGGCATATTTTGACATAGTGAAAGATAAATACGTGAATAGAACAGCAGCGGCATGCTGTAATTGTAATAGACTGTCTACCAATAAATTAAATGTGAAATGCCATTGATATTACTGAAGGCTAGTCGAAAAGTATAAAGGAAAATTGCAACACAAAGCAGCACCTCAATTTCATTGTAAAAATCTAAACGTTTCTTCTGTCTTTTCCAGATCCTGAACTACATCTCTCAATCCCAACAAAATGGTTATTTGTTTGCATGAAATCACTTTAGTAGTCTTGGTAAACATAATGAAAGAAGTATTATTTAACTATAATGTCCTACTGCAGGCAGCACAATGCCATTTACATTTACAGTGATTCAATGTGTTTTGTGGTGGACACTAATGGTGGCACAGTAGGAGAACAATTACATGTGAATGACATTGTCTTATTATTTGTTTCACCGCAGGCATCGTCATTGTCTCTATACCAACCAGCCTCTCTATTACAACTTCCTGAGTTACATATTCCTTTGTTTCCATTAAGAGTGTGCTTCTACTCCATTTGCCACTGCTGTTATTGTATTGCCATTTCGCTTATGTGGAACAGTATTATTCTCCAACCCTAAACTCTGTTCTGTGGAGTCTAGTCAGCTGACTTTCCCCTCACCTTCCAGCCCACCATGAATGTCAAGCATTTAGCCACTCTGCTTTCTGGAACTCTCTCCCAAAAAACTATTCCTTTGTGTACACTCCCTTACTCTCTCTCCCTCTCTGTGCCTCTAAACCCCATTTAAACACATATCCCTTTACCAATACTCTTCCCAGGCCCTAGAGGCGGTGAAGGGGAGAGCAGAGAGGATGATCCCCAGTGTTAGCACAATGTGAGCAGTGAGCAATGATTAGACAAGCTAGGGCTCCTCAGTCTTGAGAGAAGAAATCTCAGAGGGGATTTTATAAAATTGTAAATCGTATTGAAAAAGTAAACCCAGAAGAATACTCTATGACTCACCAAGACAGTATAACAAAAGCACATAGGTTTAGATCCAAAGGCCAAGTTCAGGAAAGATACCAGGACATTTTTCTTTACCCAATGGGTAATTAACAATTGGAACAGATTACAAGGAAGAATGGTTCAGCCTAGGAGACAGGACTCATTTAATAAAAACAGCTTGATGTTGTGTTGGAAGAACAGTAGGATGGGCATTCTGGAAGGATGATATGAAATCGGCCAAAGGGCCTTGTGATTTTGTGACATGAACATACAGCTAGTGATAGTTCAGAGCACATAAACATCTACATCATGTGTCCAATCTCTCTGTGGTTTGTTACAGGACTCCACTCAGTATTTCTATATGATAATGGAAGTGAGTGTGGGAACAACAAAATTATATTGTATAGCACATTTTACAGCGGGAGGATCTCAAGCTGCTGGACAGGCAGTATTTCAGACCCAAACTGGGGGTAGAGGAGGGCAGGGGAGGAACAAAGGAATTAGGAGCATGAGTATGACATTCTGCCCTCCGAGCCTACCCTGAGGAAGGAAGTTGATTGAAAGCATGGTCAAGGAGATGGGCCTTGAAGGATACAAAGAATGGGGCGAGTGGGAGGGATTGCGGGATGGAGTTCCAGAGGGTGGGGGCAGAGTGTCTGAAGGCCTGCCGCCAATGGCATGGGGGGGACATGAAGCTGCCCAATGCCTCCGCCCGCTGAGCGGAGGGATTGGGCAGGTGGGTAGGGGATTAGGAGGTCGCAGAGGTAAGGGGGAGAGATGTCATAGAGGGTTTGAAGTGAGGACCAGAATCTTGAACTGTATCCTCGGTGTGCTGGGAATCCAGTAGAGTCAGGAAACTGCTATATGCAGAGCCATCAGCATGAATTATATTGGAACGGACCCAGCCACCCTGGCTCTTAGTCTGTAGAACTGACAAGAAAAACTACTATTGGGAGCAGGAATTTTACCTTTTGGGTTCTTGTTGATACTAATAATAATATATTTCATAATAATAATCCTTGCATTTGACATTACGCCTTATAACATCTTTGAGATGTTTCAAATCAGTGCACAGAATATATTGTAAAGTGAGTTGACTGTAATATGTTGTATAACAGTTGTGGATTGAGTGACCAATGCATCTTTTTTTTAAAAGGAATTATTACTCCTAGAAAAGCGATCTGTCAATGGACTAATAACCAGGTACCTACTTCCTGCTAGGTAAACAGAGACATGTGGAGTGAGGAAACTGTCTAACATTGAATCCAGGTTTAACCATTGAGCTACAGGACTTCACTGTGCAATAGAACTTGTTAACTCTTTCTTGAGGTTGTAGTATTGGAAAGTTCTATTTTCCTGGAGTCACAAGCCTCTACTCTCACCGAACTGTAGAAGTAGGCAAGCAGAATGAGAATGACAGTTGGCAGGTTGCATTAAAATGGATATCAGCTCATTAAGGTTCAGTGTTATGGGTGTTCAATGTGGTTGTTGTCAACAATGTGCGGTGAATCTCTCTTTAGTCTTAACAATTGCTTCGCCTGGTAAAGGAGAGGAACTGGAGAGGATGGTACACAGTCAAGCAATATAAAATCAATTATAATAAGTGCAGATAAACAAGGGATACAGAATGAAAACGAGAATGCATCACAGAAATGAAAGGCAATGTGATCAAATTTTCCTTTGGATAATTAACATGAACATTTATTTTGTTAATTAACAAAAAAGTTGCATAATGGATGGTGTAAATATTAATAGCTGTGCCCCATAAATACTATATTATAATTATGAAATTATAATTTTTTTTTAGGCCAGATACATTTCGTTTTGATCATGAATGAAGTAGTAGATTATTCATTTGTCAGCTCGTTATGTGTTCTATATGTTCATATCAAAGCTTCCTCCACCCATTTATCCTTCAGTTGAACTCATTACTTTTGATACATCAGTTGCTGGAGTCTAATATTCAACAATTATTTTTGGTCAGTCACATCCGGAAACCCATCACTGTGTTTAAGAGTATCCAAGCAACAATAACTTGCATTTACATAGCGTACTCATACAGAGTAGCGTCCCAGAGCGCTTGATAGTGCCGGAGCACAAGGTGGATTCATGAGGAGGTGAACTGTAGGCACGGTCAAAGAGGAAGGTCTTCAGATGCAAACTGATTATTGGGAAGGATGAGGGAAGGTAGAGAGATAGAGGAAGAATATTCCAGGCTTTTGCAGCATAGTCGCTGAAAGCGCGACCACCAGTGGTGGAACGGAGGGCAAGAGGGACAACTGCCAGAGCCAGCTGACTGGTGGCAATGGGTAGTGGATAAACAAGACTGGTAGCCTCACAAATGTATGCCACCTTCACATGGAAACTTTTGTGCATTAGGAAAGGAATGCACATTCTCTCACTGGAATGATGCACCCTTCTTACCTTATGCCAGAGTAGTAAGCACAGGTCCCAGAGTGTGAGTTGGGATACTGCTAGAGTTTAACTGGCAAAGACAGGAGTTTCTAATTATACTCTGAGTCACATATAAAAAAAACTTCTGCTATTAACTGGATGTTGACCCACCCACATGCAACTAGTTGAATCCATTTAAAGTTGCTTGAGGCGTGTCCCATTACCAGCACAATAACTGTTGGCAAGAGTTCTTTATGATAAGTTTTTCTCACTATAATCTCATGCCATAATACCAGTAAATGTACTAATTGTCAAAGAATAACACCTAGGATCTTTAACCTACATTATGCTCATTTATTCATCACAACATGATGTTCACTATGGGACTGAAATGTTGGCTCCAGCAGAGGAACTAACAATGTGTAGAGTTTGATAGGTTCCTTGGGTACTGTAATTTGTTGTAATTTGATAATGCTGGGCTCCTTGGAAGGCAAAGTACAAAATCATTAGTAAATTCACTAACTTTGGGAGTGTGATAAGAAAATCCAATTACTACAAGCTCATAACATCAAGGAAGGAAAATGTACTCATTGGCTTCCCCCATATATCCAGTATAGTCTGTCTGAGTGATACATCATTCAGTATCTCTTTGGATAATGCACAATTCTGCTTTAAAAATGTCAGATCAACATTTGTAAAAAAAAATTCCCTATACTCCTCAGTCACTGAGCTTTATAAAACACAATTAAGGATCAAACTGAAGCAGGAGGGTTATTCAAACCTGAAACCAGTTGATAATTATCTAATGAAATTCTGCTGAATTATCACACTGCATATATCTATTGTGAACCATTGAATTCTTCACCCTTGTACGTCTCACAGAGACAAGTACATCATGAAGGAGAGAAATCCATCAAATAGATCACATTGGTTAGTAATCTTTGGCATAGAGATTCTTTCAAGGTTAATACTTTACAGGATAGACATGTGAAATATTATTAACTATATGCTAATGATAATTTTTCATAGCTATGATGTGAGTTTGATGAGACCGTCCATTTATACCTCTTCATCCAATCCCAATTCCTGCTCATTCCATACTTCACAGACTTTCTGCTCTCTGTGCCTCCGAGACCTTCGTCTAAGCATCTGAAATTTTCCTCTTCTGTGACTGGCCTCTGATATATCTCCCATTCAGTACCTTGATAATTATTCTCATTCTCATTACTGCCTCATTTCTTATCATTGTACTGTTCTTGCCATTATGCAAAGTTGTACAAGTGAGCACTACAAAGATTGAATTTCTCGGTATCATGTGATATTTCCACAAGTGTCAGCTTGACCCAGTTACACTTTTGGTTAAGCCGAGTGTCGGACATGTGAGAAAACCCATCACCTTGCTTGAGAGTATTCAAATCAAACACAGTTTCACATATGTATGCCATCTACCCAGGGAGACTTTTGTTAGAGTATGGAATATATGCTAATGATGCTAATGATGAAGTACTCTGAGAATCTACCTTGCGCGAGGCAATTTGTGCAATTTGAAGTTGTTATTGAATAGAATGTATACTTCTTCCCTGGAGGGATGCATCTTGCTTGCTTAATTCCAGGCAGCATTTGCAAAAGTTCATAAGCCTCAAAATTTGGGGATCCCAGAGTGTACACTGTAACCATCGAACCACACAGCTACCCATTAAAAGCGCTGCCTGGAAAGCTTCCTGCCGGTTTTCTAGTTTGGACCATCCTATCTATTACGGATTTGGTGGGCAGGGTTAACAGGAAGGAATTCCTGCTCCAGTGACCAGTCTGCCCCTCCATCTCCCGCTGATATGTCAGGCGAGTTGCTCTGTCATGAGCAGTGCTAAAGAGTAATACAGACCCACCTGGCTCAGGAACTAGACTATCGAGACTGCCACAGAGGGTTGACTTAATTATGAAATTCCAATAAGCCTTAAGTGTTAAGAGAGGACTTAGAATTCACACAAGTTGTATTGTTGGAGGTGCCCATCTTATAGATTAGACATTCAATAGAGGCATCTTGTCTGTTCAGGTGAACATTAAAAATCGTATGGCACTATTCAAAAAGAGAAACAAGTTTATTTCAGTGTCCTGAGCAACAATCCTCCAAGATAAAATTGGTTTCTCTCTTTAAGATTGTTTGTGGAACCTTGCTGCATGCAAATTGTCTGCCACCTACAAAAATACAGAGTCACTACACATTATAGTAAATCTTGCGAAGTGCTTTAAATGTTCTCCCAATGAAAAAACACTATAATAATATGATTGACATAGCGTCTTTCACACCAAGAGACTGTCTCAAAGGGCTTCAAAGGATATACTGTAAAGTCTGTACATTTTATAAGCAAATGAGGCAGCCAATTTGCACACCAAGAACTATGAAGTGAAGGAGCATCAATCAATCAAAATTACATTTATATACCGTAGGGCCTTTCACATCGGGAGGACGTCCCAAGGCGCTGAAAGCATAAATGGACACTGCTGACATTTCAGTTAAGGAAGCAATGAGGAAATTAGGAAGGGATCCCAGGAAGGAACTGGTGACTGAGAGAATTTCAAATTTGATACACAATGGAAATGGGATTTGTTCTGTCAAATGGCTTTTCATTCATTCATCCTATTGTCCATGTTCTTTAAGCCTGAAATTCCATACAGTCTTAGTAATGTAGGATCATATATTGTTTTAAAGTATGAAAATCGGGCAAAATTATGGAAAATTCTCAATTATTCAGTCTTAGTTTAGAAGCTTTTTTTAATTTAAAAAGTGGACAAAAACAGTTTCTATGTAAAGAATGAATATTTGGAAACATTCCGCTATTTTGCATGGTTTCATTTCCAAAGAAAATAGTCTTTGCAGGTTAAGACAAGGGGAACTTTAGAGGGCTCTTTTTTTCTCAGGTGCACAAGAGATACAGCAGTGACACCAGTGGTCAGTGAGGGGAAGACGTGTGGAGTGAACAGTCAGCACATGATTACAATGGTAACAACAACACAATTACGTTTGTTTAGTGCCTTTCACGTCGGGAGAACATCCAAATGTGCTGGACAATCAGTGTTTCGGACCCAATTCTGACCATTAGGATCAGTGAGGGTGAAGGGTGGGTGGGAAGGGGGAGGGAAGGGGGATGACTAAAGGCACATTCGAAGAGGATGGTCTTGAAGGAGGCAATGGAGGGGGCAAGGTGGAGGAACTGCGGGATAAAGTTACAGAGGGTGGGGGCAGCGTGGTTGAAGGCCCAACCGCCAATGGTGGGCAGGCGAGGTGGAGAAGGCCGGAACCCGCTGAGCAGAGGGAGCGGACAGGTTGATACCGGGTTCGAAGGTCGCAGAGGTAGGGGCCAAGCAAACCATGTAGAAAGGATAGTTGAGGATCAAACAAGGAACCAAGGTTCCAGACTGGCTCAATGAGGTGGAGTGTGCATCCTTGGATGGTGATGCTAATCATGCTTGAGGTGTGGAGGCGCTGATGGGAGCCAATCAGGAGGACCTTGGTCTTGTTGAATTTCAACTGTAAAACATTAATTCTCCTCCAGGACTTGGTGTCTGATAGACATTCTGCCAGGAAACCAATGGTCCTGGAGAGAAGGGTGGAGGCAGAGAGATAGAGGTTGGTGTCATCTGCATACATATTTGTGGATGATGTCACCAAAAGTAAGCATATACTGAAGAGGAGGCGACCAAGAAAAGACCCCTGAGGAACCCCACATGAAATAGTGTGGGGCTAGATGAAGTGGAGATGATGTGGTAGGATTTAAGCCATTCCAAAACAGAACTATGCACGTTGAAACGATACAATGACAAATGAGAGAAAAACTGAGGAGCTCCAATGAAAAATAAGAGTAAAGAAAATCAAGTGAGAATTAAGACACAAATGTTCATCTTAAAAACACACACTTGAATATTTGATGGACCTTACTAGACAATGCCATTTAGCGTTGCAGATAATAGATTGTTATGTCAAAATAAGTTGCCAAGCATCAAGTATTTGAATTCATGTAAACTCTCCAAACATATCTACAAGATGACATCCATACAAATGTTAAAGTTTTCACTATGGTGAAGGTGGAGTAAGTTCAACAATTCTGATGTGCATTGATCTCAGATAAATTCAACTGACGTTTCCCCTCTAGCAAAATATGTATTGAAACAGCAGCTTAGTATTGCTGAAGTATGTTGATATATTGGTGTGTTACTTATCTCCTGCCCCCAGAACTGTTCCTTATCACTGTTTCTATAGCATATTTTACTAATACTTGACAGGGGGTAGATATTCTGTTGTCTGATGACGTCATGCAAAGAGCTGATAGATATAAAAATGAATCTTAACAATTACGGATATCCATTTTCCAATCAACAATTTATACATAATGCATATGCTATGACTTTGTTATAGAGTAATTGTTTGAAAACCTGGATTTGTACATCCAGCTTGAATGAGTCCTCCACTTTTGCTTGAGTGGAGGTACAACTGGGAAAGAATTCCACTTGAATCAATCTTTACTTTATTTAGGTAGAATTTTAATTTATCCGGATATACAATCTTAAAATTAAAGATGCTTTTCTGTAAATTATTTTAGGAACAATAGAAAATGGACTTCAAAGTTGGAACTGAAATGAACAATTTGCCAACTTCTGGATTATCTGGAATGCTGCATAATAATAATAATAATAATACATACATTTGATATAACGCTTTTCACATCTTCCAGACACCTCAAAGCGCTTCACAGAATATACTGTAAAGTGAATTGATTGCATAATACAGTAAATGTAGACCCAGATGGAATTTCTACCAGAGTATGTATTATTATGAAGGATTTGAAAGTTTCTGCTGCAGAAATGAATGAATTTGATGGATGAATTTGGGGGTAAAATGAGTGAAATGGTAAACAGAGAGTTACTCTTATGTTCCTGTTTACTGATGCCCAGAAACTGTCCAGAATTTGGGTTGTATAAAGAATAAATGTGGGAGGAAGTAAAATAAAGCAATATGATTGGAGTGGGAAGAGGGAGGATTGAGACAGAGAGAATCAAATAGAAAGGAAGCCATAGACAACAGGGCATGATAGAACATAAGAAGAACAAAGATTATGAAGTGCAGATTGAGAAAGATTTACAAAGAACATTGCCTGGAGAGAAATGGAGAGTTAATGCGTTAGCACTCATGCATTTCTTTGTTTGCTTCCTTTTCTCCATTTATTCAGACATTCAAGACACCTACCACCAATATCACATTAATGTCAACTTTACGTAATTCTATCTTTAAAACAGAGAAGACAGTAATCAGCTTTCTTGTTGAACAAGGATATAAAATCTCTTTAATGGGAAAACTGGATATTATTTCGTGAAACAAATCAGCCCAGTTAAAGGGATTCCAGGGACACACTAAAAGGATTATAGTAAAATAAAATGGTAATTCAGCAGCATTAATTTGAGAGGGAAAAAAGGGAATGCAAATATGGCATTTACTTAATCTCTAAATAGGCCATTTAAAATAGAGCACCATTGCAGAAATGCATTTCTAAATTAAGCACAATTAGTCACAAGTGATATCATAATACCAAAATATATTAGAAAAGATTAATTTAGCAGAATTTGGAAGCAATCAGTTATTTTATGTCTTCTCGATGCACAGATTGGATTTATTTCATCATACAAAAAGTTCTTGTTCAAATACTCTCAGTGGTTAATTAAAAAGTCCCTTTCTGCAGCTTTGAGAAAAAAGGTTTAGAAAAATTAAGGAACAAACAATACATCATTGAAAAAGTGTTTACATCTGAATGCATGCAATTAGTAGCTATTGTTCACTATATGCTGGACAATGCTGCCGGCTTATCATTTTAACCTATAAATTTAATTCTGTGTTGGCAGCATGAATACGCTTATTTTATAAAACATTTCATGTAATTATAATTTCATGCTGCTGTAGCTGGCTTCAAAACATATTTTACTGACAAACAATTATATTTGAGGAGGTGAAATGATTAAGAATATCTGACTTTGTTGCTATGACAGCCCGCATTTTTCATCACACAGAGTGTAATTAACTACAATTTCAATAATGTAAAATCAAAAAAGATGATAACAAACAGCAGAGCCATGGTGATATTGCCATTGCAACAGTGTTGTCATGGAAACAGTGATAATAACCTCAGTGATAGATGTTTTCTCCTGCTTTTCCATTTTGTATGGTTATAACATAGAGGGCTCGGTTTTACTGCAGCTTTTTATAGTTTATTATGCTGTCAGAATTGTTTATGAGATGTTGTTGTGAAGGAAATGACTTTGTTCCATTGCTTAATAAAAATGCCAAATTATACTGTTTACGTACTGTCTGAAACAAATAGCTGGTTCGAAAAGTTATATTAAAAAAAGGAAAATGTTATTTTTTGTCATTTAATAGGAAATCACCTGTGCTCTATTTGTACTTTTAGTGGTCAAAGATAATATGAATGTCATCACATTGTCCGCTTTTGATATGTCTCCCTCACTGGAAAATCAGTCCAAATCTTCCAGCAGGTAATGAGATGGAATTATTATTTATTATTCAATTAACAAGCAGATTCTCATTCAGTCCTAATACATTTTATTACCATTTTGGTAAGGGAGTAAATTTTGTTTCCTGCATTGCATATTCCCATGCAACCAAATCTATCTTTATATTTGTCATACATGACTACATCAGATAATATTATCCCTTAACTCACACAGCAGAATGAGCAGAGTAGATATAACAAATGGTTATGGGAGAGAGAGAGAAAATCTGAGAGCGAAGGCACTGGAATGTTAAATTATACACAGTGTTTGAGCTGGTTAATCAGTTCATCATAATTTCTGCATTTGTTAATTATTCACAGGCAACTATAATGTAATTAAACTAATAATCACAAACGAAGAAATGATTTTTAGCTGCTTTAAATAAACTGCAGGGTAATAATAGATCAATGTTGATATCACAAATAATTGTCCAACTAGCATCAGGCACACAGTCAGTCATCAGACAATTGTTTTATTTGGAGACTGTAGAAAACACTTATCCAATAATGTTGAGGGCAGTCAATGGAAATTAATCAAGTACAGCTCCCAAGTGATGGCTTAGATGGTAAAGCCAGTATTTTGTGTAAAACTGAGCCATACAGATCTGGTTTGTGCTGAATTAGCTAATCTCAGGTGGGGCAGTGATAGAAGTTCATTTATTGCTGCACCTCTGGATTTTGAAGGGAGTCAGTATAGAGCCCTTTCCACAAATGGATGGATATCATGGAACAACAAAATTACATTTATAGAGTGTCTTTCATGTCGGGAGGATATCCCAAGGCACTGAAAAATCAGGGGTCGGGGCCCGAACTCAGGGTGGGCAGTGTATGGAGGAAGGGTGAGAGGTGGGAGGGTGGCAAAAGGCACGATCGAAAAGGAGGGTCTTGAGACCGGCCTTGAAGGAGGCAAGGGAGGAAGCGAGGCAGAGGGATTGTGGGATGGAGTTCCAGAGTGTGGGACAGAGAGGCTAAAAGCCCGGCCACCGATGGTAAGGTGGGTCGGGCGGGAGATATGGAACAGAACGGAGTTCGTTGAACGGAGGGTGCGGACAGGTTCATAGGGAGTCATCAGGTCGAAGAGATAGGAATGGGAAGGTGGTGAATGGAAAATGAAACTAAAATATACTTGAAAGTGAGGACGAGGATATTGAATTTGATCCTCTGGGAGATGGGGAGCCAATGGAGTCAAGCTTTGATGTGACTGATGTATGGATGAGAGTTTCAGCAGCTTGAGCGGTGAGGCAGTGGCGGATTCTGTTATGGAGAATGTTATGGAGGTGGTGGAAGGCAGTAATGGTCATAGCGCAAATGTGGGGAAGGAAGGACAGTTCAGGGTCAAACAAGATATTTAGGTTCCTGACTGGCTTCGTGAGATGAAGTGTGCTGCCATGAATGCTGATGCTGCTAGCGCCTGAGGTGCAAAGTCACTGAAACAAGCCAATCAGGAGGGCCTCAATCTTGCTAACATTTAACTGAAGAAAGTTGTCCCTCATCTAGGACTCGATGTCAGACAGGCAGTCAGGACTCCGGTATTCCTGGAGGTGGAGGCGGAGAAATAGAGTTGGGTGCCATCCGCATACATGTGGAAATTTACCCCATGTTTGCAGATGATGTCACAGAGGGGGAGCATGTAGAGGGTGAAGAGGAAGGGACAAAGGCAGAACCCCAAGGAACGAGACTATGTGGGGGTTGGAGTAGAAGTAGACACAAAGTTGAGATGGTGTGAAAGATAAGACCTGAACCAGTCAAGGACAGAACCTTGAAGGGTGAGGTGGGAGGAGAAGCGGTGGAGGACGATTGAATGGTCCACGGTATCAAAGGCATCAGATAGGTCAAGGAGGAAAGAACTGTTTTGGGGCTTTGGTTTCATGTTCACTGTGATTCAATGGTCTGACAACACTTACTGTTTAACATAAAGAATAGAACCAGGTCTATAACTTGGATGGTACTGAGAAACAAGCAATATCTTTTGGAACATTGTCCAATTTGACTCTCCTGTTCAAAAGGGGAAAAGTCTATAGCTTCAATAAATCTGTCATGGACATTTCAGATCTTCCCAACAAACAAATGCAAGGGTATACATGGACATATAAATACTTTGTGCTTTCATTCTATAAGAGGATTTTCTTCTTAATAATAATAATCATTGTGTTTGATAGAGCGCCTTAAAGCAATCACAGAATATATTATAAAGTGAATTGACTATATATTTTGTGGGCAAAACACAGCAGCCAATTGCTCACAATAGTGTCCCATAAACATGCTTGAATGTTTAGTGACCAATTTTATTTGAAGCAATTATTACCTCCAGAAAAGCGATATGCCAATCGACTAACTCCCAGGTTCCTACTTACTACTAGGTAAACAGAGAAATGTGGAGCAAGGAAACTTGACCAACATTTCGCTCTACCGGGAATCAAACCTAGGTCTTTTGCTTGCGAGGCGAGTGCTCAAATGACTGAGCTCCAGAACTCTGGAATCCTGTAGCTGTAAAGTTCTGTAAAGTCAGACCTCTCCAACTATTAGCAAAGTAAAGAATATACCATCAGAAGCACTTTCAAAATTAGTCCTACCTCTGTTTATGTGCAACACATTTGTTAATCGTCTATGGAAACATCTTGAACAATTTTGGCAATTCTCAATAAAACAAGCAATTAATTGATATTATAGACATTCAGTCACGATTTCCGTTCTAACTAGATCTGAGGCTAACATCATTTTATCATCTACAGCCGTAGATGATTTTATGCTTAGGCTACAAAATGTATGGAGAAAGTAACCATTTATGGGTCCTACTGTATCTTTGGTATGTTTGTATGACATAATAGCCATATAACATACAATCAAAATAAACATAAAACCATCTTACATGCACAAAAATTATTCTAGAGTAAACATGGTCATGATCTAGATGTCCAGGTTGCAATCTAAAATATTAGATCAAAGTCCATGGATGTTTGTTGGACATTCCAGTTCATTAATGAGGACTCTCATTTGGTTAACAAGAGTATTGGAATCAAAACTCAAGAGATAAGTGAACTGATCTTTGTTCAAAGCAATCCACCATGGACTCATTACTGGTGATAGTAACAAGATAAAACAAATGAAATCTTTGTTACAAACAAGTAGAAAAAGTACGAAATTGTCAAGTAATGCATTTGGACAAGTGAGATATTTCCCCATTATCCTTACTGTGTGTGTATTGTATTCCTACCTGTATTGCTTACACAAAGAAACCCAATCCCAAATTACAGACTTGACCTTCTGCTTGTTTACAGCAAATTCTCACCAATTGTATTAAACCAGACTTTTCTACTGACATTGTCTCTTGCATTTGCCTCTTAAATGCTGGAAAAGAAAGACTACAGGAATTCTCCAAGTGAAGTTCTTAAACATTTTAAAACTAAAGCAGATTGACATTGCCCCTGTTTGTATTATCATATCTCCCAGTCCCAGAGCTGCAATACATAGAAGCAAGTTGAGGTGGAGCCTGTCAGGTCCGGTCCTCCACTAAATGGAAAACTTGTAACATATAATAAATCCACTGAATCAGAGTCCACAAGAGCGATGTTATCCCTCAGCAATAATTGAACAGGAGTATGCACAATACTGAATGCAAACTATTCAGTATGCTTTGGGACCAATTGGGAATGTGAAATCACATGACATACATAACATAGGAAATATTGCAAAAGGGAGTGAATGTACTTCGGTGGCACTTGAGCGAACACAAGCTATATCAAGCTTTGATCTCCACAAAAGCAAAGAATCAGTAGGCATTTGCGAACAAAACACTTTAAAGTTGCACTTTAAAGTTCTCTGCAAAGCGCTTTGGGACATCCTCCTGACGTGAAGGACATTAGCTATCTAAATATAAACAGGATGCTGGTCTATATTGTTAGATTAGTTGACTATAGATCCCCAGTTGTCAGAGTTTTAATCAGAACTAGAGAATTGCGTATAGTTCTGGTCACTGCTACATAGGGGCTGCCAAGACCCTAGAAATGCAGAAGACAGCACAAGGATGATCACGAGTGTTAGAGGAATGAGCAACAATTAGGCAAGTGAGGCTCTTCAATCTTGAGAGACATCAAAAGTGTACAGTACTGTATTTTATTTTAATGGGGTTTGAAAAAATAAATGCAGAATAACATTTTAGAATGCACCAAAACATATTGTAAACTATATACGTATCATTAGGTAATAGGATTCAGAGGTGCACATTCCAATTGGTAAAGGAGGTGATATAATTTAATCATTTATATTTTAAAAGTTTGCTGGAAATTACACATTAAATATCGACTCTTTACTTTTCAAAGTACCTGTAATACCTTAGAGAAGATATTATCGATTTCTATGAATGTAGCTGAAAGTAAACTCGAATAGCAAATGGATGTTTGTGAATTAATTATTAAGTGTGAAAGTTATTCTTTAATTTGGAGGAATGTACATGAATGCGATGAACATTGCAGTAACAACAACAACAACAAAAACAAAATTACATTTATAGAGCGCCTTTCACATCAGGAGGACGTCCCAGGGCACTAAACAATCAGGTTGGGACCCAAGCAGGGGAGGAAGGGTTGGGGTAAGGGGAGTAAGGGAATTATGCAGTTTGTGTTATGAATTCCATAGTGAACACCCAAATGTGGAATATTCAGTCTATACCACAGCTATTATATGAAGCTTTATCCCAGAGTGATTGGGAAGTGTTTTGTAGTTTTGGTGAAAATGGTAGAAACACATACTAAACCCAAGAACACCTTAATACTCTGTGTTATTGGAACTGACACATCAGTTTTTTTAATCTTTGTTTATGAGGGATCAGGGCACCTACCTGTTCTGCATCCTGAAAATCGCGAAAGGCTGCATAAAAATGACTTATATGACTCTCAACGAGATTTATTTTAATTGTTTGTCTTCAGGACAATTAAATAGTTCTCGGACTCCTTGCTTTGCAAATGTGTTATATCGAATAATACCAATATGTCTAGTTATTTTGTTTTTTGTAGCTTTTGAGAGGGGGCTATCTACTACCATTGATGACCTAAGCAAGCTGATCACACATGTATGACAGTTTTGCTTAAGGTGTACATACGGCCTTTATGGCATGTTAAATGGTTTGTGAGTGATATCACTGAAATCTGCATTCCATGTTTGATCTTTTGGTTGCAAGCCTGGTTGCAATGGGTACAGATAGTCAATAACATTGGTATGTGGCAATGAGTGCTCAGCGGTTGGCTTGGGCAAGTTTCCTTACTCCACACACACAAACACATGCCTGATAATAATCCTCCAAGCAAAACAACAATAATAAAATTGGTCATTTCAATTCACAATTGTTTGTGGGGACACTGCTGTGCCCAATTGGCTGCCGCATTTCACCCACCAATATACAGTCAATTCACTTTACACTATAGTCTGTGAAGCGCTTTGAGACGTCTAGAAGATGTGAAAAGCAATATATCAAATACAAGGATTATTATTATTATTAAAACAATAGAGGATATTAGGTTTAAAGTTGCAAAGATAAATTTCAGGACAGATACCAGGAAGAGAACAACCAACAACTGGAACAGGTTGCTAGGAAGGGTGATTGAAGCCAGGACATTGGACTCATTTAAAAAGCAGCTTGATGCCATTATGGGAGAATGGTAGGATGGAATTCTAGAGAGATGAGAACATAGGAACTACAGGAACAGGAGTAGACCATCCCAACAATATGGCGCTATGTTAAGTGCAGATTTTTATTATTATTTTCAATATTATGAATATATAGTATTGCATCTGGCTTCTGATTTATGTTGTCTGAGAGACTATTGGAACCACCTATCTGTATACCTCTTAACACGTCAGTGTCATTGTCTATGATCAACGTCTCTTCTGTCAAATTGTCAAGACAGATCTCTTCATCCAACAGGGGCCGTGTAAACTGCTGGATATTGATAGCAGTGTGATCACTCTAACACAGTAACATTCAACAATACCAATCTACGATTAGCATCACCAGGGCACCTAGTGGAGTGTGAATGTAAAATAATTGACTCAGAGTCAAGGACAAGAGTGCATTATATACATTTGTACCAGGTCATGCAAAACACAAAAGAAATAAAGCTAGATACCTTCATTTTAAAAAAAGTCTAATGCCTTATGTAGCAACTGGTAACAAATATCATGCATTATAAAAAATTAGAAATCATAATTTATCAAAGGTAGAAGTAATTTATTTGCATAACAACAGCAACAACGTGCATTTATATAATGCCCTCCAACTCGGGCGGCATCTCAGAGCGCCTAATAATGGTGGAGCCTGAAGCCGAACCAGTGGGAGGGACAAGGTGACCATAAGAAGAAAAAGGTCTTCAGGTGCGACCTGAAGATGGGGAATGAGGGAATGAAGCGAAGGGGTTAAGGGAGGGCGTTCCAAAGTTGCGGAGCATAATGGCTAAAAGCATGGCAGCCAATGGTGGAAAAGCCTAATGTGTAGCAACTGGTAACAAATATCATGCATGATAAAAACTGCTGGTTCTCTACCAAATTTTAACTGAAAGATGCATTTGATAATAAGATCAACATAATCATAGAATTTACAAACTCAGAAAGAGGCTATTCGGCCCGTCTATGTTAATATTAGCTTCTCATTGTGGATCTGTATAACCTAATCCCAGTTCCCTTCTCTTTTCGCATAGCCTTTTATATTGTTTCTCTTCAATTCTGTTTCAATGCTGTTGTAGTCTTAGCTACAATAACCACTAGAACAGAAGACAAAATTGAATAAAAATAGGAAAAGTGGAGAACGGCTGTTTTTCAGATTGGAGGGAAGTGAGCAGTGGTGTGCCACAGGGATCAGTTTTGGGACCATTGCTGTTTGTAATCTACATCAATGATCTGGACTTGGGTGTACGGAGTACAGTTTCCAAGTTTGCAGATGACACTAAGTCAGGGAGAATAGTAAACAGTGATGAGGATAGTAGCCATCTGCAAGAGGATATAGACAAATTGGTAAAGTGGGCAGACACATGGCAGATGAAGTTTAATGCAGAGAAGTGTGAGGTGATGCATTTTGGGAGAAGAAATGAAGGGAGGCAATATAGGCTAGATAGTACAATTTTAAATGGTGTAAAGGAACAGAGAGACCTGGGGATTTGTGTTAGTGACTCGTTGAAGGTGGCAGGACAGGTAGACAAGGCTGTTAAGAAGGCATATGGGATACTAGGCTTTATAAATAGGGGTATAGAGTACAAAAGTCAGGAAGTGCTGACTAACCTCTATAAGACTTTGGTGAGGCCTCAGCTGGAATACTGTGTTCAATTCTGGTCACCACACTACAGAAAGGATGTGAAGGCATTGGAAAGGGTACAACGAAGATTTACTAGGATGGTGCCAGGATTGAGGGACTTCAGCTATGAGGAGAGGCTAGATAGGCTAGGGTTATTCTCTCTGGAGCAGAGAAGATTGAGGGGAGACCTAATAGAGGTTTATAAGATCATGAGGGGTTTCGACAGGGCAAATAGAGAAAAACTATTTCCACTCGTGGGTGAATCTGTGACTCGTGGTCACAGATTTAAAATAGTTTCAAGGCGAAGTAGAGGGGAGCTGAGGAGAAATTTTTTCACTCAGCGAGTTGTTCGAATCTGGAATGCATTGCCTGAAAAGGTGGTGGAGGCTGATTCGATAACAGCTTTTAAAAAGGAATTAGATCTTTATTTAGGGAGAACGGGTCTATTAGGCTATGGGGAGCGGGCAGGGCAGTGGGATTGAATCGCTCTTTTCAAAGAGCCGGCACAGACTAGATGGGCCGAATGGCCTCCTTTTGTGCCGTAAAATTCTATGATTCTATGATTCTATGAAATTTCCCGATGGCTCAGCAAGTTTGCTGATAAATAGCTGAATCACACAAACCAGGAAAGTTCAGCTTTGAACTAGATCTGATCTGAATTAGCTGATTGTCAATTACTGTAAAGTGCTTTGAGACATTTAAACATGGCATGATTTTTAAAAAGTGTGAGTTTGTTTATTCATTCATTCATTCATTTTTCTTCATTCACTTAACAACCATTTATCAACTCCGAGTAACTGTAATACAAGAAGCCATTCATTATTTTTTTCATACAATAATGAGCCATGTCTCACTTTTTGTGCTTGTTTGAAATTGTATAGAGTTATCGTTGGCGAAACTTTGGTTTTGATTGAATTTTGAGATGCATAGTGAAGTCAAACCTGCTAAGTAGCTTAACGTGTCTCAAAAAAAATTTTGTGGTATGAACCACCCTATTATGTGTTAGCTTGTGGTGTTCTCAAGCACTGAAGTAAACACTGGAAGTAGAGTATGTGGTGGGAGCATCTCGGATGATAGTCCTAGATGACGATAGCAGCCTCAGAACTGAGATAACTATAATCATTACATTTGGTTGGCACCTTTCACTTTGCGAGATGACCCAAACCACTTCACAGGTTTATAGCAAAAGTAATAACTCTTGCATTTGATATAGCATCTTATCATGTCATTGAGATATCTTGAGTGCTTTATAAGATAAACTCTAGGATAAACTCTAAAATGGATTGACTATGTATTCAATATACTGTACATATTTATATAATGTAAAGTGTAGTGACTGGTGCTTTATTTTGTGTGCAAACAAATATGTACACAGCAATGTCCCACAGCCATGAAGTGAATAACCAATTGTATCTAAGGATTGTTGGCAAGGACACCAGGTGAAACTCCCTTCTCTTTTCAAAGAGTGGTATGGGATCTTTAACGTCCATCTGAATAGGCAGACAGCAGACACAGCAGAAGTCGATGCATGAAACTATAAAGAGAAAATAATAGGAACAGTTACAAAAATATCAGTATTTATATAGCGCCCTTCACATAGAATAGCATTTTGGAGCACTTGAAATAGAAGGGCAAGAAAAATTACGGAAACGAATACTAGCAGACCGAGTAACCTGTTCAGGGGTAATAATAATATGCACTAATATCTTAATACTGTAACAAGAATTTAATTCCATGATTTCCAGTACTAACCATAATAATAATAATCCTTCCATTTGATATAGTTCTTTTCACATCTTCTAGGCATCTCAAAGTGCTTTACAGAAAAAAGTGAATTGACTGTGTATATGTGGGCAAAACACGGCAGCCAATTGCACACAGCAGTGCATCACAAACAGTGGTGGATTTAAATGATCAATTTATTTTGGGGGGTTTTCTCATAGGACCATAGGACAATCTAGCTTTAAGATAGCTGCAGCTGACACTTTGACACGGAGATGAATTAAACAATAATAATCCATGTGAAAGCATCTTTCACATTAGGGAGGGATGTCTCAAAGCATCTCATGGGATTTATTGTATAGTGTAGCAACTTTGTATCCTGTAAGCAAATGTGATGATCAAAAAATGGCCCAGCGATGCCTCACAAGCAGCCATGGTGAAATGACCAGAAAGTGGTCATTTCAACAGTGCAGTAAATACAATGCGGTGTACTCTTTAAGGGTACTACAACAACAACAACTTTGATTTATATTGCGCCCTCCACAGCTGGACGGCGTCTCAGAGCGCTTCACAAAACGGATCTTGGGACCGAGCCTGGGGCAGGGGTAGAAAGGTGACCGAAGGGGCGGTTGAAGAGAAAGGTCTTTAACTGAGACCTGAAACTGGGAAGAGAGTGGGCGAGGCGAAGGGAGTGAAGAAGGGAGTTCCAGAGCCTCAGGAAATAATGGCTGAAGGCACGGCCCCGATGGAACAGCGAAGGATTTGGGGGACAAGGAGGAGACCAGACCCGGTGGAGCGAAGGAAACAGGTCCTGGTTTGAGGAGAGAGGAGATCGGAGAGGTAGGGAGGTGCAGAGGAGTGGAGGCATTAGGCACTGTGAAAGCAGAATTCCTATACAAGTTGGACTTAAAGGCTTGGTTACTAAAACATTTTAGTTTTACTGCACAACTTGTTCCAGTATGTATCACAGATACCAATAGACTGCAGATTCATGACTACTGATGCTAACTCTGCTTGTGGCAATGTTTTGATGCTTGCTCATTTTTCAGTGTTTAGGAAATATAATTGCAACGATAACCTCACAACACCCTTACCCCAAACAAATAATTTTGCAGTCTTCAGCACAGCTTACTTCACACAGTCAATCAAGCTGAAGTCAAACTGGTTAACACACAGATTTGTTTTTCAAATTAAATTCTAGAAGCTTGCTCATATTTTTTAATGTAAAATAGAAACAGAATCTATCTTTTATAGTCTGTCAAAGGCAGAACTGCTGACAATTCAAAATGAAACAGCAAATGGGCTACATTTACATCAAAATACCATACAAAAAATACACCAGATATAATTAAAAGCAGTCTGTGTTCATCACAACAACAACTTGCATTAATATGGTGGCCTTCATGCAGGACAATATCTCAGAGCACTTTACAGGGTCAGAGTTGAATGTCAAACAATGAAGCAGAAGGGGGATATGGGCAGAGGCACATTCAATTCGGTAGGATTTGAGTTGGGATTTCATTTTTTTTGGCAGAATTATACCAAATTAAATTCCTTGTTAATATAAAATCTGTCTTTATTAATCAACTTTGGCAAAACCTTTCATGAGCATTTTGTGAATGACCTTTTTCTTCTTTATAAGGCTTCCTCCCCTTCCACCACTTATCATCACCCACCCACTGAACTAACTGAATGTTGTTCCTCACCAAGGTCAATGGGCAGGTCAGGCCAGTATGCTTATGGGCTGTTGACAATCTTACCATGCTGCTGCATCCTTGGTGTGTACTCAGTAGAATCAATGTCTTGGTGACTGTAGTTGGGTGGATAAAACAGAACCGGGAGCAGATCATTCAGCCCATCATCTCTACACCGGCTCTCAGAGCAAGCTATGCATTCTGCCACCGATTGCACGACTGCCTCACGCAAAAGGGCTTTACAAAGTACAAAGTCAACATTATTATACAAACAAACATGGCAGCTAATCTGCACCAGCAATGTCTCGTAAACAATTAGATGACCACCCAAGTTTAGCTTTTGTGGACATGTCTTTCAGCCATATCCATTTCAAACTTTGTCACCCCTTCCACTCCTCCAATACCACCACTCAATGACTGCAATCACAATATTTTTACTTTTCGCATGACTAAATTGGCTCATTGACTGCTTCCAAAGTGGGAAATATGCATTAGTGCAGACAGTATTGCCTGGTACTTTTTCACTAGTGCTAACGGAAATTGCATTTCTCACAAGCAGCATATTGCCGTGCTTGTAATTTCATTACTTTGTTTAAAAAGATATTACCAAACATGCTTTGCTCTTTGTATTGCACAATATGTTCAGGCAATATGCATATTACAGCAAACAGTATACTCGTCAAGCACTGTGAGACATTCTTTTACGAGAAAGGTGCTATATAAATGTAAATTGCCGTTAACATGCTATTTTATGATGCATTTTTACTAAACTGAAAAACATTGTTGCTGTCTTTACCTCCTTCTTTCTTTCCCCCTCTCTTTCCCACTATGTATATGCAATATCTAGGACACAATTACTATGCGCATTTTATACCCCATATGATGCATTTCCTTGTCAGTTTGTGTTAGTTCCTGAAAAAAAGTTACATTTCAGCCCAATGTGTTAGATTATATCCTTCAACTGTGCAATCTGTAAGTAGAACAGCTCATGTAGGCTTTGCTATTGAACACATATCTGGTTTTAATAGTGACTGATTTGATTAATAGAGTATGAAGTCAGCTCTTCTCCATTAACAGTCTCTTAAAGATAACATTACAATTACATGTAATATTAACTGCATCGAAGCCAGATGGTTCTCATGAATTAATACTGATATAATTGTGCATGATCATTTTTATTTATTCTGCTATCCATAAAAAGAATAACTGTAAATAGCTGACAGTGAGCTACAAGGCTGCAAATGAATCGAAGAATTCTGATATGATAAATGATCTTCAACACAGTTTATGATTGGGCTGTAGATTCCAGACTGAATTACACCCTCAGGTTCACTGCCAGCTATTTGCTGTAACATGTGTTTTAAACAGGGGGATGTAGGGGGGAGGAGTGAGTGGAAGCTCACAAAGAGCTCATTAGCATTGACAAGATTTGTTTGCATTGTGTAATTTGATTGCTAGCGTTCATAAAACACAGGCATTAGATGTATAAGGATAGTGCAGGCGAAAAGGTGGTAAGAGTCATTAAACAGTCATTCAAATCATAGCGATCATAGCATTGGAACAGCCCATTTTCCCCTATGAATCCAAACTGGTGCGAACTTTTCTACTGGAGCTAACTATTCTCATCCCAATTCCTTGCTCTTTCCACTTTTCCCTCTATACCAATTTATATGCTTTTTCTACAAATGTTTATCTAATTTCCTTGTCATTGTGTTTGATTTAGCTTCTATAGCTTTGCAGCAAACTATGTTTTAGTAACCCTCTATGTAAACAAAAATCACTGACTGTCCAGCATCTGGGATGTCCTGCTGACGTGCAAGGTGCTACACAAGTGTAAGTTTATTGTTGTTGTTGTAATATCCCCTGACTCATCTACCTGGACAACCCTGGGTTTTTGCCTCTGTATTAACTGGTTTACCAACCAACAAGAATAATAGGGTTGAACATGCATTACTGAAAAAGTAAACCCAGAACAATACTTTAGAATGCACCATGAGACAACAACAACAAGCAACAAAATTGCATTAATAGAGTGCCTTTCACATCAGGAGGACATCCCAAGGCGCTGAACACTCAGGTTGGGAGCTGAGCAAGGGGGAGGGGGCAGGGGAGGGGGTAGGGCAGGAGAGAGTTATGAGGGGAGAGAGCGAGTTGGGAGGGCAGCAGAAGGCACGATCGATGAGGAGGTTCTCGAGACCGGCCTTGAAGGAGTCAAGGGAGGAAGCAAGGCGAAGGGACCGTGGGATGGAGTTCCAGAGTGTGGGGGCAGAAAGGCTGAAAGTCCATCCACCGATGGTAGGGCAGGTTGGGTGGGGGACATGGAGCAGAACGGTGCCCGCTGAACAGATGGGGAGGGCAGGTTCATAGGGGGACAGCAGGTTGGAGAGAAAGGAGGGATAAGGCTGTGAATGGCCTTGAAAGTGAGGACGAGGAGCTTGAATTCAATCCTCTGGGGAATGGGGAGCCAATGGAGTCAGGCAAGGGTGGGAGTGATGTAGTCGCAGAGCTTGGTGCAGGTGAGTACATGAGCTGCAGAGGTCTGGATGATCTGCAGCTTGTAAAGCTGAGTGGTCCACGGTGTTGAAGGCGGCGGATACGTCAAGGAGAACGAGGAGGCAGAGGCAGCCTTGTCACAAATGGTCAGGATATCATTTATTATTTATCATTTATATGAGAGCAGAACAAGAGAACATAGGTTTGGAGCTATAATGGTCAATTTCAGGAGAAGCACCAGAAAGTTTTCTTTACTCAAAAGGTAATTAACAACTGGAACAAATAACCACAAAGAGTAGTTTAGACTAGGGTCCGGCGATATATCGATATATCGCTAAAACCCGATACAATTTTCATATCGATATGCCGATATAGGCATTTCAAATATATCGATATATCGAAAAGTCGAGGTAAAAAATCGGAATGCGCGCACACTGAACTACAAGACCCAGAATGCTCATCTCTATACACAATGCACAGACCGAGGTGCAAAGCCGCCATATTGTATTCATAGTCCTAGAATACAATATACAGGTATGCAAGGGGTGGGGTGGGGGGAGAGACGGCTGGTGGGTTGGGGGGAGTGAGGGGGAGAGAGACGGCTGGGGGGGTGGAGGGGGAGAGAGACGGCTGGGGGGAGGGGGAGAGAGACGGCTGGGGGGAGGGGGAGAGAGACGGCTGGGGGAGGAGAGAGACGGGTGGTGGGAGGGGAGAGAGACGGCTGTGGGCGGGGGAGAGAGACGGCTGGGGGGGGAGGGATAGAGAGACGGCGTGGGGGGGGGGAGGGGGAAAGACAGCTGGGGGGGTGGGGGGGGGGGGAGAGACGACGGGGGTGGGGGGTGCGAGAAAGGGACGGCGGTGGGAGGGGAGAAGGACGGCGGTGGGGGCGGGGAGAGATGAGTTGGATGTGATAATATACAGACAGATGGAGATGGGGGGGATGTGAGAGAGGAGAGAGACACAGAGAGAGAAAGATATTTACCTCCTGAGGAGATAGGCCCCGAATGCGTGCGCACCTGGAATACGCACGCACCCGGAACGTGCGTGCACCCGGAACGCGCACACACTCCGAATGTGCGCGCCGGGCATGCATGCGTGTATGAAAAATCCAAAAATATCGATATTTCGGTATATCTCGATATGAGCCCATCGATATATCAAAATCGGAAAATTTCCAAATCGACGGACCCTAGTTTAGACCAGGATAGACAACCCATTTAAACAGCACCTTGATGCTGTGGTGGGAGAACATTAAAATGGGATATTCTAGATGGAGGAGATTGGATGGACTAAAGGATCTTCGTCATCCAAACCAATCTTATGATCCACAAAACAAAAATTGGTGAATTAAATTTTGGTAATGAATTTGCAGAATAAAAATGATCCCAAAATTCGACAATGTGAGGTTTGCAGTCAGAGTTATGTTTCTTTACCTTATGTTAGACTTTTTGCAACCCCCATCCCAACCAAGAAATGGCTTGTAAGAGAGCCTATTGTAAGAGAGCCAGGCATGGGCATCTATCAAACTCTGGAAGTGTATGTTTATATCAGGAGATCCACTTACTGATGTTAACGCAGATTTTGTTCAATCCACTATGCATTTCAGTATTTTCTGGTAGCTTTTTGAATCAACAACTATTTGAATTTATATAAGACACGGCATAGTGTCCTGGAACAAATCACTATTGCATGGTATCTATATAGTTCCTGCTTAGGCTACAAACAACAACAACAACAAATTGTGCTTATAGAGCGCCTTTCATGTCGGGAGGACGTCCCAAGGTGCTGCACAGGAGGCGTGTGATCTGAGCTGGGAGGGGAGTGTTCGGGAGGGGGTACGAAACATAGGGGAGGTCGAAGAATTAGGGGGGGACCAGAAGGCACGGTCGAAAAGGAAAGTCTTCAAACCGGCCTTGAAAGAGGAAAGGGAGGAAACGTGGAGGGATTGGGGGATGGAGTTCCAAAGGGTGGGAGCGGAAAAACTGAAGGCCCGACCTCTGATGGTGGGGTGGTTCGGGCGGGGGGCTTGGAGCAAGCCAAGTCCTGCTGAACGGAGGGTCCGGGTGGGCTTGTAGGGGGAGAGTAGGTCAGAAAGATAGGGCGTGGCAAGGCCGTGTAAGGCCTTGAAGGTAAGGACGAGGATCTTGAACTCGATCCTTTGGGGGATGTAAGACTATACATTACATAGACAGGTTGGTTTTTTTGGGGTGGGGGGATGGTGTTGTTTAATAATCCCTCCTTTATCCCTTTTCACCCTCAAATATAGTCAATTCACTTTGCAGTATATTCTGTGAAACGATTTAAGACAAGATGTGAAAAATGCTACAAGCAAGAATGATGCTAGGATATTATTATTATTATTATTGTACTGGTTTCCACATCATGCATGTTGCTTTCAAGAGATGTGTTACTAGACTTCTGTCAATGTCATTCTACAGTCACCCATTAAAAAGGTGTGCTAAACTGATGCCTGGCTGTGGCTACTGAGATGTTCCAAATGTGCATCTTATAGCCATTGATTATGGAGAAATAACATAGAAACCATAAATCATCAGTCGAACTGCTTGATATAGCGCCTTGGGACGTCCTCCCGACGTGAAAGGCGCTATATAAATGTAAATTGTTGTTGTTGTTGTTGTTGTTGATATCAATTATTTCATTCCTTGCCGAAAATTAACGGGTGCCTCAGCTTGCCTTTTCATGTTCATTCACTCAGTTATATTAAATTCTCCCAAGGTGATTAATAAATCCATTCACGGCTATTCTGATTGCAGGTAACCATTGGAAGTTTTATCATTGTATTTATTTTGCTCAATGTTTTGACTCTTTTTAATTCTTCAGAGTAGTCCTGTGCATTTTTGAGACATTCTTCTGACAGGTAAACCACTATATCAAATACAAGCATTATTATTATCATCAAAGATCTGGATGTATAGTTACATTACCTATCCAATTTGACATTCTATATTGGTGAATTCTGCCTAATAACTTGACCCTGGCTTAACTTGTCACTACCACTTAAGTTATTATGCTGTCAATATCCGAGCAGCATTTATTTATGCATTTATACATGTGCCAAACTTGACACTCGGATAACTCATCACTTAAACCTTTTCTCTTCGGATTTATGAGTTCAAGAGTGTACTGTATTTGCAGCTAACTGTTCCTTTTTGTATTTATATGGTGTCTAAAGCACTTTGAGATTTTCTCTCAGCATATAAGGCATTATATCAAATGGAAGAATTATTATTATCTTTATCTACATTTTCACTAGAGGAAGCAATCACAAGAATATTATAGCCCAGACATGGTCACATGTTGCCTTCCATATACTGTGAATAAGTTAACAACAACAACTTGCATTTATATAGCTGCTCTCGCACAGGATAGCATCCCAGAATGCCTCTTCAGGATTTCCTCATGGGATCTAAGGGTATTTGAATGAACCAAGCTACTTGGGTGAAGAAAGAGAAATGTTATTCGTGGAGTAGAATTCCCAATAAAAGTGTGCTTTTTTAGTACCTTGATTCATTTGTCTTGTACACAGAATTCCTTAGGGCATCATGGACTTTAGACGTCAATGTAGCCGCTTACCTCATTGTCCTATCCTTCCTCAATAGGATTATAAAGCGTAAAGGGAATAGAGTTTCCAAAGTCTGAATCTTGTTATCATTGGTTTTCTTTTGATTACACACTAGTCAAAAGCAGTAAGTTTGGTAGAAAAGACAATTTGTCTATTGCCATTCGTGTAATTTTCTGACTCCAATGCCCTAAAATACTTATTTTGAATAACACAAGTGTTTCTTTCCTTGATCCAAATTGTTGGACAATTTGATGACATCAGAGAAGCCCTGCAAAAAAAATGCAATTAAAAGAAGATTTCAGCTGCCCTAACCCAGTGGTTATTGAAAAACATTTTCATTTTCGCTGCAGAAATCTGCGCACAAGAGGAAGTGTAACAAGGTACAAGGCAGCTCTCAAACGACTCTCAGCTGTTTGCAAATGTGATCACAATGGGTTAATTCCATCTGCCTTGAGCTTCAAAGAGGCCTCATATGCAGAATTCATAGAATCATAGAAAATCTACCGCACGGAAGGAGGCTATTCTCCCTATTATGTCTCTGCTGGTGCTTGCACCCCCCACAGAAGATATCTAAGGAAATTCCCCTGCTCTTTATGAAACCCATTAATGTATTTCTCATTCAAATGTTGGTTGACCTGTTATGGATTTTCAGCACTTCTGTTTTGGTTCCAGTTCATTTCCTGTTTTAGGAGTTGAGATCTTATCTTTCCTGAGCCAAGTGTTTTAACTGTGTGGTTTGACGTGCAGATCGCTGGTTTCATTTATACATTTGGCATCACAATCTCCACATGAAGTATATCAAACACAATTTCTGATCTATTTCAGGGTAGCTCTTGTTGGCTTTACTGGACATATTGTATAGATCTGTGGTTTTATTTAAATGCCACATTCACTGAATGACCTTGGTGTATTTCTTGCTTGTTTAAGAAATGTGCCATTGATAGAAGGTATACATGGCATAAACCGTTCCTTTTAATTCTGGGATTTCCTATGATTTCAAAGTTGTTACCTTCAAGTGTATTTGCATCATGACATTTTCAACACAGTGAATTGAATCTCAAATAACTTGGCTACAAAAATATGTATAGGGGCGTGAGGGACAGCATATCATCAGAAAGTTTTTTTAAAAAAACTCTGATGCTTTACAATGCATTTCCTGGTAATTGTGACTCAGCTGTATTGTTTATGTACTGTTCTACAATGGTTTTAAAAATGCCTTTACCTTGATTTCTGTTTTCAAACTAAACGTAGCAAATGGAACGCTTATGATGATCTATTTTTCTCCCTTGAATGAGCAGATGTGCTTGCTGAACAAGCCTGTCCATTTGCATCAATTAATATCAACAGTGTGCCCATCAAAATGGTAGCATGTATGACTGCCTCAAAGTTTTTCACATCTGACAGGTAATAGTAAGGCTGGGAAAATGTCACAATAATTTAGTTGCACATGACTGCTTTTAACCAGTTCATTGACAGTGTGTAGCCTAGTTTTAAAAATATATATTTTAGTCATTAATATGATATTCTCTAATGCTGGAAGTGACTGTAATGCACTTCTAGCATCTTGGGACATCCTTCCGATTTGAAAGGAGCTATACAAAATCAGGTCAGGGCGAAACCTTGGGCAAGTTTTCTTACTCCACATGCCTAATAATAATCCGTAAAAAAAAAAACACAATGAGAAAAATTGGTCATTTCGGACGTCGATAAGACTTGAAAAGCACTATATCAAATGCAAGGATTATTATTATTAGTATTACAAATGTCTTTTTGTTATTGTTATGCTGAGGGTGTACAGATAACTGATTTTTTTTGTTATGTACAGCTATATAGATTTAATTGAATTCGAAAATTAGACTTTCTCACTTAAATAATGGGTGCGCCGGCCAAAAAGAAATAGTAGGGGTGACAAATATGACACGTGAAGAAATTATTTTATTACCACATTGCTGAAAACAATTAGGACTAGTTTGAGGTGTGAATACCCTGCCCCAACCCCAACCACCTGTCCGCCCACCCACCTGTCCGCCCACCCACCTACTACCCCCTACACTTTGTCACAATGGTTTGGGTTTAAGGCTGGCCAAAGCCCCTGACCATTGATGTTGCCTGGGGAACCCAGAGTTCCAATGCCACTTCATAGGATACTGACTTATAATTCAATCAGGGCAGCAATAAAACACCAAAGTATGTTGGCAACAACAGCATTGCTGGTATTGATGTGCTTTGGACCAAAGCTGATGTCGGAGAAGGAAGTACACTGGCAATGTGATAACTAGCACTGGTGTTAAATATCACAACACCAAATTTTCATCCCCAATTCTAATACGTAGTGAAACATTCTAAAAACATTTTCATTTTGTTTGACATGTTTGATTTTTAATCTCCTGGCTCTTAGGAACAGGAGGCGTTTACATTACAGCATTGCCAATCCATCCGTGAACACTGATTTGTTAACGCAATAACTTGGAATCATTTTATCAGATTTTAAGTCAATTTTATAAGTGACTTTCTTTCATTAGACATTAGGTTCCTTTTCAGAATGAGCACACTGGGAGCCATACATGCGTCGATAAGTATAGATTATCAAATCAGCAATTTAAAATTGCTTTGTTAGGTTTAAATCCACTTCATGGGGAGCCTGTGCAAAAATGTCAGCTCAGACAAAACTAGCTAAAGACCAATCATACCTGTGTCCAATATTATTTTCATTGTTGCTTTCAAGAGCCTTGGTTTCAGATGGTAGACTTCAGTTTCCATTAGGATAGGAATCCTGCAAAAGTATTGAATCCTGACCTAGAACTATATACTATATATATTTTTTAATCAAAGCACGAGAAATGGAATTTAAGTAAATCTATTCTTTCAGCTAAAATGGCTTTGTGCCAATTCTAATACATTTGAAATGATAATTTTTGCTCTCTCTCTCTGTGTGCACTACCCAGCACAAGATGAATGAATTTGCTTTTGTGTGCCTGTGGTCCTACATTGCATGATTTTGGTCATATGAAAAACCAAATTGGGGTCCTCGCCTTTTGGAAGAGGCTTCACAATAGCTTTTCATTGTGGTTCAAAGATCACAAAGGTGAATGAAACATTCAGCGCTTTGTCATTTGGCAGAGAGATAGCACAATACTACTTCTGGTTGCCTCAAACTGGAGTTTAAATTAAAGGATCAAGAGAAATAGACCAGTGACCTATAATATAAAATAGATTTACAATTAGTATGTAATCCCTATGCTCAGAAGAAATACAGTATTTTTTCTTTTGTATACATTTTAAAAGTAAATTTTATCTTTTATAATAATACTTATACTTGATATGGTGTCTTTCACATCAGGAGACATCTCAAAGCACTTCACAGGATTTACTGCAAAGTGCTGTGACTGTATTATAAAGGGAAAGTGAGATCCAATTTGTGCACAGCAATGTTCCACAAATAGCAACTGAAGCGAATACATTTAGGTCACTTTGGATCCTTGAAAATAATTACTATACATTCTTTAATTTTCTGCAGGTAAATTAAGGAACAATTTACATTATTATTTTGCAGTTTAATATTCATGTTAAATTGTAAAACAGTTACTTTGTAAAACTGTTGTTTTCAATCATCAAATAGTCAAAACCTAACTTGGTTTAGATCTGCATTCAAGATATTTGTTCACTTCCAGTTGGGTTCTGTTTTATTTGTGAATCCACATAAAACAGTGAATGTACCCTTTTCATGTACAGTGAAACATTTAAGCACAGTTACATTGCCACATGGATGCACTTGGGACTAGTATTTATTGATTGCAAATGTTTAGGGTCGTGTCTCCCTGTTTCCAAACATAAAATTGCCACTGCTGAAATCAGAAAAGGCAGATATCGATCTAATGTAACAGCTCCACCATAAAAAATTCCAATGCTAGGAAGAGGAAGCATATACTGTATGTACATTTTAAATTATCTTAGACCATTTAACTGTATGGACATTTGACTGTATGGTGTGCTGAATGCTAATAGATTTAAAATATATCACAACTTCCCCAAGCTAAAACCCCCCCAACAATTCTGTTCCTATTGTAATACACCAAAGCATATAAACTTATATCACAAATTCAATCCCATCACATAACACTATCGCAGGGGACACAACCAAGGTTCTTTCCTACCTTATTAATGGTTGCTTGTACAAGCTGTTGTGAAGATGCTTTAGGCCCACATATCCTCTATTGAAGACATAACAGATAGTTCAGCCTCTCACAACTGACACTCAAGTCTTTATTAACTGCTAAGTCATCTGGTTTCCCCAGTAGACAGTCAGTCTTACTGGATAAAGATGCACAAAGACTTTGCATTTGGTAGACCGGTTCAGGCATTCCCGATAGAGACACCATCAGTCATGGAATTTCTTAGGTTATGCACCCACTGCAGATATTCAGCTATTTTGTTCATACTCATACACACAACCCACACACATGACTCTGCTTTGAAGCAGAGTCCCCCTTAGAAGGGGGACATAATAATAATAATACTCCTGGCATTTGATGTAGCACTTCTCACATCTTCTAGAAGTCTCAGAGTGCTTCACAGAATATACTGTGAAGTGAATTGATTGAATATTTGTGGGTGAAATGCAGCAGTCAGTTGTGCACAGCGCAAATGGATTGTGGATTGAGATGAACAATTTAATATTTTTTTTCTTGAGGGATTATTATCAGGAGTGTGGAGTTAGGAAACTTGCCCAAGGTTTGGCCCTGACTGGAATCAAGCCCAGGTTTCTCGCTTACAAGGCGAGTGCTCTAACCACTGAGCTACAGGACTCCAATACATCAGCAAATGTTCTTCAAGTATAATCTTGGGAGGTGACGAAAATTCTTCTAAAAATAACTTCAGTCAGTGTTAAGGTGGACCTAGAGTCATGGGTATACTATTCTGAAAACAAGCAAGACTAGAGCTGAGAACTTCTGTTACCATAAAATAGTGGATACAAAATGAGAACAAATTCAGTAAAGAATTGAGAATACAATATATGTGAATTAGAAATGGAATTGATGTTATTGGCTATACTGTGCATGAGGTCTTATTGCAGCTGATCAGCATAGACTCTAAGATCAAGTCCTGGAGTTTGAATTCAGAACCTTCTGGCCCATAGATGAGAGTGCAACCAACTATGCCAAACAGACATAGCAATAATTCCAATCGATTTCTTCTGTTATAGAGGAAAAGGGTTGATGACATAAACTTGTGCAACAACGAAAAATAATTTAGTTGTTAACTCAAACTTCTCCCCTTCCTAACATCCACAGACGTTTAAAACGTTAGTGTCACCTAATCATAACATCTTGATTTATCTTGTCCTGTTCTTTATATATGCTCTTTTCAATGACGTGCCTGCTCTATCTGCCTTGTCCCTTCAGCTAAGTTTCTTTATAAAAATAAACACAGTCTGGGAAAGAATTCCGCAGGCAGGAAATGTGCTGCGCGGTTAGTATTCTGCAAACAGATTTTGAATTGATACATAATGCGTAGCTGCAGCTGAGGCTCTTGTCTCCCTCACATAAACACTGAGGTCTGACTTAAGCAGTAACAGCTTTTGTGGTAAACCATATACTTCTGCTATGTAGAGGAAGATGGAGTGAATCATACCATATTGTTTTTTTGTCTATTGCAGCCAAGATTCTCGTATCACAATACAAATGACAATTGCTTGAATCCAATTTGCCAACCGATATTTTTGAGTGTGGAAGGCTAGACAGGCATCAGGTCCCAAATACAACACAGTCTTCACTTGCAAGACTTTTTCTCCTTAAAAATATTGCACGGAATTGTGTAAAATTCTTAAATTCAGTCGCAATTTGGAAGTTGGTTTACTTGAGTTCTTGAACCAAAACTGGCTCCCAAATTAAGAGTGAATTTAACCATTGTTCACAATTCTGGCAATCTTAAATGTTAAGACAAATAGTCTTATAGGCTAAGACCAGGCGCAATTTCGGGCCCATCAATTCTACATGGAAATGAGGCCAGCAGGGGGAAGTCACTGTGCCAGTCAGGGAGAATGGTGCATCTAAGATAGTTTATCATTTTGTTCCTCTCATGGTGACAATTCAAATGGCCAAAGTGAAAAATATCCAATTTAAATAGTGAATAGAATTCTGCCAGTTTTACTCACAATCGGTAAGAGAGCCATTAGTAATATATGGCCATAAGCACTGCTATTTGAAGAATTCTGCAACAGTCAATTAGCAGATCACTTCCTGGGGATAATAATCCCTTTTTTTGAAAACAAATGACTTAATTCATGACTATTTGTGGGACACTACTGTGCGCAATTGGCTGCTGTATTTCTCCCACAACACGTAAGTCAATTACAGTACAGTATATTCTGTGAAGCTCTTTGAGACGTCTAGAGAGTGTGATAAGGCACTATATCAAATGTAACGGTTATTATTATTAATAGTAGTAGTGGTATTCTCAAAAGTATTAACATTTTATCAAAATGTCTCAAAGTGCTTCATGGGAATTCACTATAAAGTATAGGATTTGTATATTTGTGGACAAATTTGTCTGACGGTTTGTACACAGCATAAAAATGACCCACAATCAGCCATGAAGTGAATGATTTTTTTTGTTAGCTATGGGATTATTGTTGTGTATTGGCTAGGACACCAAGATACAGCCTTTCTCTTTTAAACAGTGGCATGAGATCTTTAATAGCCATCCAAGCAAGCAGATAAACATCTCATACAGCAAACATCACTTTTGATAATGCCGCACTTGCTCAACATTGCACTTGACTTGAGTATCAACCTAGACCAGACTGTGAGCTCAGAGTCCCAACATTGTGCCAAAAAAATCCCAGCACACTGCACAGCACCCTGTTTGACTATCTGGCCCACTTAAAACAATTCAGCAAGTCATAAACGTTCAGGATATCAAGTCCATTCAACCCATCAGAGACTGCTACTTCTTCTCATAGAGATCTAGAGACTTTACTTCATTACAGTTCCCCATTCCTCCCCTGGACCCATATTGTTTCTCTTCATAAACATATTGTATTCGCCTTTAAATCTTGTTATGATCTGAGCTTCAATAGCCCCTTGTAGCAAAGTACTTTGAGCATGTATATTCTACTGTTTATCCCAGCTTGTTGGACCAAGTCTCTTTTTTATCAGCCGTTTTAATAGGTCTGAGTCTGTGAGGCCTGAGGTGCTCTTTCAGGTCACAGATTGCTACCAGATTGTCTCTCACACCATTGCTACAGGCAAACCAAAATAAAGTCTTTGGGCATTTACATTTGTCTTCGAGTAGAATGAGTTACACACATAGAAGAAGTGATACAGTGTTTGTTGATTAAACAAAATACATAGATACAGTACATGGATACATAGATACAGTACATAGATACATACATACAAAAACATTTTATAGAGCTCCATTTACATCAGGAGGACGTCGGGAGAAAATAAATAAATAGAATAAAACAGTTCAATTGGACAATTTGGACAAAAACTTATCCTGCACAAGTTTTTGTGTGTTATATGCAGGAATGAAGAATCATGGGCAGTTAAGATATCTAGCTGATATAATAATCATAAATGACAATTATTACATTGCGAACAATCTATAATAATCTTTGCATTCGATACAGTGCTTTTCACACCTTATCAACATCTCAAAGCTCTTCACAGAATATACTGCAAAAGTGAATTGACTGTATATTTGTGGGCAAAATGTGGCAGCCAATTGTGCACAGCAGTGTCCCACAAACAGTCGTGGATTGAAATTAGCAATTTTTTTTATTATTGTGTTTTTTTCTGACGGATTATTATTAATTATTAATTTATAGACCGTCAACAGATTTGAGAGCTAACACCTCATTTAGCTTTGGAACAATTTGATCTGAACGTTTATATTTGGCACTTTTTGCCGGCCTGGATTCTTTGTTAGTGATAGGAAGTCCAATTATTTTCCTCTTTCTGGAGCCAACGTTTATGCATTGCTTGACAGCACAGCACATTGGTTGAGTTAAGGCTATTTTTAAGCTGCACTGAATCACCATTCTCCGCAGTCGTGAAGAAAGGGAGCGTAGAAGTCTTTGAGCCCAACCACTGCTATGAAGTCGTGGGAAAGAAAGGAGTAGTTGGGTGAGCAGGAAGAGGAGGGACTAACCCAAACCATGCTCCTGTTTGAATGAAGCGTTATGTACTGTTGGACATTTTCCTGCAAATAATTAACTAGAGAACCTAATTTATGTTTTTATCAATATTTTGTGAATACACCATACACAAAAAAAATGCTGTTTACACTAGGGTTTGTTCAGTTTTTCAGAAAGACAATATCGTTACTCAATATATAGGATAGAAATAAACTAAGCCAGCCTCCCTCGACATTTCTAACATGCTACAGGAACTAAATATTGTTTGTAACCATGGTTACCATTTTCTTTTGAAAAAAAATTGTTTTTCTCTCTGAGGATTGCTTGTTTTTATATATGCTGTTAAAAAAGACGAAATTATTTACATTGAGTAAGCAATTCCCTTAAGTGCAAAGTTACAGTTTATTCATAAAAACAAGTGCAATTTATTGGGATTCAGAGAGAATTGTGATCCATTATTGATTGTGAGTTGATTCATTATTTTTCCAATCACCTTTCAGCCTTGCCACACATTTCAATTGCGCCAGTCAGTGTGAGAGGAATGTGAGAGGCAGGCGGGCAAAATGCGAGAAATTATAGATTAATCCACAACTGTTTGTGGGACACTGTTTCGCCCACAAATATACGGTCAAGTTACTTTATTGTATATTTTGTGAAGTGCTTTGAGACATCCAAAAGACATGAAAAAGTACTATAACAAATGCAAGGATTATTATTAATATTCTCCTGTTTAGAATAATCATTTTAGAAAGTGGGTGATATCTACAATACAATTGCTGCAATTTTCACTGACATTACACAGTCATATATTCTGTGAAGCGCTTTGAATGTCTAGAAGATATGATAAGGCGCTATATCAAATGCGGATTAAGGATTATTATTTTCTAAAATATACTACAGAGAATAGGCATTTAAAAATAAACTATTAACTTCTTCTTACTAAATATTGCAGTTATAAGCACAAGAATGAACAAGTATTACTTACTCCACGCATCTCTATCTACCTAGGAGTAACTATGAGCCCGGTTGGTCTTCGATTGGAGGATTGCTTTTCCGGGGATAATAATTCCTTCAAAAATAATAATAATCATTTTGGTCACTCACTCTGTTTTGGGGACGCCGCTGTGCCAATTAGCTGCTGCATTTTGCCCACAAAATGGATATGAAGGATTCAATCTCCATCCCTTATTCCTGCACGCAGCGCTTCATGATTGTGCCCAGTCTCTGCTTAAAATCTGACCAACTAAACCATTGTGATTGGGAACTCACTGGGATAGATTAAGTGTTTGAACAAGGAAAATAAACACTGTGTAAATGTCACAAATAATAATAATCCTTGCATTTGATATAGCACTTTTCATGACTCCTAGACGTCTCAAAGTGCTTCACAGAATATATTGTAAGGTGAACTGACTATATTTGGGGCCGAAACGCAGCAGCCAATTGTGCACAGCAGCATTCCACAAACAGTCATGGATTGAAATAACCAATATTTTTTTTGAGGGTTTATCATCAGGTGTGCGGAGTTAGGAAACTTGCTCATGGTTTTGCCCTGCTGGGAGTCGAACGCAGGTCTCCCGCTTACAAAGTGTGTGCTCTAACGACTGGGCTACATGCAGGAATAAGGGATGGAGAATTGAATCCTTCATATCTTTGGACTATTCTGTAGCTCTTCTTGGCTGGCTTAAGAACACAACTATCAGAAGCCTGGGAATTGAGATCAGTCCACCAATGGGACACCTATTCCCAGCTAGAGAGAGAAACACTTGGGAAGGGGAAACAAATAATAACAAAAATAATAATAATAATCCTTGCTTGTGACATACCATCATGTCTTTGAGACAACAACAACAAAATTACATTTAGAGAGCGCCTTCACGTCAGGAGGATGTCCCAAGAAGCTGAACAATCAGGGGCCAGAACCAAAGCGTGGGGGGAGGGGCAGAGAAAGTGGGAGGGAGAGGGACAGTACTCCATAATGCAGGAAAGACACTGTCAAAAACACTGGGCAAAAACACTGTCCTCACAGCTGATGTGATGTATATGGGGTAGGAATGTTGTAAGAAGCAGTGTGACCTTATTGAGTTTTTTCCTTATTCACTCACACCATTTCACTATATATAATAATAATAATAATCCTTGCATTTGATATAGCGCTTTCCACATCTTATCAACGTCCCAAAACGCTTCACAGAATATACTGTAAAGTGAATTGACTGTATACATTTGTGGGCGAATCATGGCAGCCAATTGCGCACAGCAGTGTCCCACAAACAGTCGTGGATTGAAATGACCAATTCTGTTTCTTTCCTCCCTGTTCAGAGCAGCCAATTTGTACACAATGCACAACACCATGAGGTGGTGGGAGGGAGGGAGGAAGAAAGGAAAGTAGAATAATGGCTAGGACACCAGGGAAAAACCTTCATTCTCTTCTCAGATAGTGCCATGGAATCTTTAATGTCATCCAGAACAAATATGGTATTGGGTTTAATGCACTTCTGACAATTCAGCATATAGTTACCATACAATTTGAGTAGCAGGCTAGACTATAAACAAAAATAAGTCAAATATTTTAACTGCAAGTGTCTAACTGAACAGGTTCAGAGAAAGGAAATGATCTCAAGTCTCAGAAATGTGTAGCAGGGTCGGCCAAATCATGCCTGTCTCAAAAAGCTACTTTAAGCAAATAAAAATGTTGTAATAAGTATTTTCCCCCAAGAGAAAAGGACAAGAGAGAAACTATGAGGGGTACAGGAGAGTGACCAACATTAGTCTCTCATTTTATTATAGAAACCCTCTATTGCTTTTTTTTAAAAAAACTGAAACATTCCCTAAAGGAAGTTACAGAACCAATCAAACGACTGAGATGGAAACTAGAAAAAAAAACTTCATAAACCTTTTTTCTTCCTTTCCCATAAAATATTGTGCATTTTATTTGCCGAGGAAAAACATTTATTGTTATCTTAATACAGTAAAAGCTTTGTTATCAGGCACCCTTGGGACCTGACCAGTGTCGGTTAATCAAATATGCCGGATATTCAAGCGGCAAGTTGCCGAAAATCCTACACAAAAGATTAACTTATTTTAAAACATACCATATTAATAATAGACTAAATAATAACACAATATTGTATGGATACTTACCAATAAAGCATTCCAGCCAGTAAAATTCCATTCAGTAAGTCTAATAAGTGCGCATGCGCAAGATGAGCATACCGGGTGTGTGCCGGATGGCTCCGGTATGAAATCCGGTTGCTGGAATGGTGAATTGTATTGGGAGCATTGAGCATTCTGGTTGGTTGAGTGCCGGATAACCAAGCTTTTACTGTACCTCACAATGTGGGTAGATGTTGTGCCTTTCACATCGCAAGGATGTTCCAACCCTCAACACTCCGACTATGAATCCAATGGAGTCAAACTAACATGTACATCTCAGCATTGGTGCATTTTGCTATGAGAATAATAATAATAATAATCCTTGTGTTTGATAAAGTGCTTTTCATGTCTTCTAGACATCTCAAAGCGCTTCACAGGATACAGGAGTGAGCGGGTGACTGAGGGGCGTAGCCGAGGCCTTGCCGGGAAGGTATAAATGCCGAGGTGAGTTGCTGTGTTGAGCGAGTGAGTGGGTAAAACGACTGAGCCGGGTAAAAATTAAAAAAGTGACGTCGGCGCGGCATCACACACAAGAAAAAACTAACCCACGCGACTCCCCCCCCTCCTACTTACCACCATTAACAGCGCATCACCTCCAAACAATAGACCATCAGCGCACCAGCATTAACACCTCATCAGTGCATTAACATTAGATCACAAGCTGCTCTATAAACAGCCACCCCCATTAGCCACCCCCACCCCTCCTCAGGATAGGTGTCAATGGCAGGGCTGACTTGGCTAGTCATCCCCTAGCCACGGCCACACATCCTCTGGGATGAAGCCGCCCCGCTGATCCCCTGCTCCAGGCTCCCTGCGTGTGCGTTTTGGCTGCCGCCCCAAACTCGAGCCGAGCCCCCCCACCACCCTAAATATCTCTCTCTCCATCCTCCTGTTTGTCTCTCCCACCGTCCCCCTCTATCCGCTACTCCAAATCTGTCCTACTCTCTTCCCCCCCCCCCCCGCCTACTCTCCCTCCTGGCCCCTGTTACTGCCTCCCTCTGCTCCAGGCTGGGAATCCTCCGCCAGGCCCACCATGGCACCAGGTGTCCCAGAGCAGCCACCCCAACTGTCCAATCATCCACTCTCTCCGCCCAAACTGCCTCCTCAAGGCAAACACCACTTCCCCCTCTGCTTTACATACCCTCACCACATCCCCCACCTCCACTCTCCCGACACCCAGCTCTCTTACACACCCTCAGATCCTCTCCGCACCAACCTCTCCTCCCTCTCCCCACTCCAGTAAACACATCCGCACTGCTCTCCAGAACGTCCATTCCTTTTCCAACAAAGCCCTCACTATCTATGATCTCATCCTGGATGAGAACATTGATATTCTTGGGATTACGGTAACCTAGCTCTCCCCCAATGACCCCGTGCCTCTAGTCGAGGCCTCCCCTCCCGGCTACACCTTCCACTACACCCCCTGCCCCAACCAATGCAGCGGCGGGGTGGCCATCATCTCAAATGCCTCCCTTGGTCTCTCCCACTACTCGTCTGGCTGTTTCCCCTCTTTCGAGCATCTCACGCTCCACCATCCCTCCCTTTCCTTAAAAATCCTCCTTCTTTATCGTCCTCCTAAACCCCCTGGATCTTTCATCTCCGATATCTCCACTCTACTCCCCTCCCTGTCCCTCAGCTCCGAACGCCTACTCATCATGGGCGACTTCAACCTCCACCTAAACTCCCCCTGTGCCACCTCTTCCGAATTCACTGCCCTCCTCTCCTCCCTAAATCACACCCTCCACATTGACTCTCCGACCCACAACCGTGGCCATGCCCTCGACCCCATCATCACCCACGGCCTTGACATTTCCGACCTCAGCATCTCGGACAAGGCTATCTTGGACCACCGTCTTGTCTCCTTCTCCTCTTCCATTCCTCTCCCCTCCACCAAGCCCTCAACCGTACTTTTCCGCCCATGGAAAAGCCTCCCCCCTGAGATCCTCACAGATGCCCTCACATCCTCTGATCTCCTACCCCTCTGGGCTTCCATCCACAGCGATCCTGAAGCAGCTGTCCAGATGCTCCATGACCACCTCTCCTCCACCTTCAACTCTCTCATCCCCCTGAAATCCAGGTCCATTTCCAACTCCACCCGCTCCCCCTGGTACAACTTTCATCTCCACACCCTCAAATGCCAAACTCAGCTGCTCGAGCGCAGGTGGCAGAAAACCGGCCTCACGGTTCACCACCAACTGTGGCTCGAGCAACTCCACAGCTACCGCCGTTCCTTGTGTCAAGCAAAAACGGCCTACTACTCCAACATCATCCTGGAGGCAAACAACAACCCCAAAGTCCTCTTTTCCACCACCCACCACCGCCTCCGCGCACCCCCTCAGGCCTCCTCAATCTTCACTTCAAATGCGAAGTGTGAGGAGGTCATGGACTTCTTTTCTTCCAAGATCCACAACATCCGCCAGGCAGCATCATCCTCCAGCCTCTCATCTCCCACTACCACCACCACCCCCTCACCCCCCCAACCTTCAGCTCCTACCTCGACCCCCTTCCTACACTCCTTCACCCCCGTCTCTCCTTCCTCCCTCTCACGCACTCTCACCTCTATGAGGCCAACAACCTGCTGCCTCAATCCCATCCCCACTAACCTACTGCTCACCCAACTCCCCCTCCTTTGCTCACTGTTGGCTGATATCATCAACCAGTCCCTCTCCTCCGGATCAGTCCCTGCCCTCCTCAAAACTGCCGTCATCACCCCCCTCCTTAAAAAACCCTCCCTAGATCCCTCAAACCCCAGCCACTACCGCACTATCTCAAACCTGCCTTTCCTTTCAAATGCACTGGAATGCGTTGTCGCAAACCAACTCCGCGCCCACCTCTCCTCCCACTCCCTCTTCGAACCCCTCCAGTCCGGTTTCCGCCCTGCCCACAGTACAGTGACTGCGCTTGTGAAAGTCACAAACAACGTCCTCTCTATCTGTGACCAGGGTTCCCTCTGCCTCCTTTTCCTCCTGGACCTGTCGGCTGCCTTTGACAGAGTCGACCACGCCATCCTCCTCCACCGCCTGTCCTCCGCCATCCACCTCAGTGGGACCGCACTCGCCTGGTTCGAGTCCTACCTCACAAACAGCCAGCAGTACATCTGCACAAATGCTTTTTCCTCCCGCACTCACCCAGTTACCTGCGGGGTACCCCAGGGATCCATCCTTGGACCTCTCCTTTTCCTCATCTACACTCTTCCTCTTGGGGATGTGATCTGCAGACATGGGGCACACTTAAACATGTACGTGGATGACACCCAACTCTATCTCTCCGTCTCACTTTGTGACCCCCAGTCCCCCGATGTTCTGTCAGCCTGCCTTTCGGACATCAGGGGCTGGATGAGCACAAATTTCTTGCAGCTGAATGTTGACAAGACGGAGGCCATACTCCTTGGCTCTCGTCAACGTCTCCATTCGCACGGCTCTCACCTCCTCCACCTTCCCGGCCTGCCCCTAAAACTCACTGAACCTGTGCGCAACCTTGGCATCAGGTTCGACCCCCAACTGTCCTTCCTCCCCCACATCCGGTCCGTCACCAGCACTGCCTTCTACCACCTCCGACGGATCGCCCGTCTCCGGCAATACCTCACCTTAAAAGCCGCCCAAACCTTGGTCCACGCCTTTGTCACCTCTCGGCTGGACTATTGCGACGCCCTCCTCGCCGGTCTCCCCCCCACCACAATCCACAAAATCCAGTTTATCCAAAAATCTGCTGCCCACATACTCACCCGCTCTAGGCTTTGCTCCACCATTACCCCAGTCCTTGCCAGACTTCACTGGCTCCCTATCCCATAGAGGATCGACTTCAAGATCCTCACCCTTGTTTTCAAATCCCTCCACTCCTCTGCACCCCCCTATCTCTCTGATCTCCTCTCCCCACAACCCAGCACCCGCTGCCTTTGTTCCTCTAGGTCTGGCCTCCTCCATGTCCCCCGAGTCCTCCGCTCCACCCTCGGCGGCCGTGCCTTTAGCCACTATGCCCCGAGGCTCTGGAACTCCCTTCCTCACTTGCTTCGCCTCGCCCCCTCTCTTCCCAGTTTCAGGTCACAGTTGAAGACCTTTCTCTTCGACCGAGCTTTTGGTCACCTTCCTGCCCCTGCTCCTGGCTCGGTCCCGGGATCCGCTACTGTGAAGTGCTCTGAGACGCCTTCTGGCGTGGAGGGCGCTATATAAATCGAAGTTGTTGTTGTTGTACACTGTAAAGTGAATTGAATGTATATTTGTGGGTGAAACATAGCAGCCAATTGTGTACATCAGCATCCCACAAACAGTCGTGGATTAAAATAACCATTTTTGGAGGGGATTATTATTATTAGGCATTTGGAGTAAAGAAACTTGCCCAAGGTTTCTCCTTGCTTGGAATTGAACCCGGGTCTCTCGCTTGCAAGGCGAGTGCTCTAACCACTGAGCTACAGGACTCCAGCTTCAGGACTGAACCCATCTCAGGGTTCATATCAGCCTGACTGATTTAGAGGTTATTTTATTCCATAACTCTATCCTTTATCTGGTTTAACAGTTGATACTTTTTCAGATATAGCACAGAGCAGATGGGCCTCCTTCTTTGCTGTAAGATTCTATGATTCTATAACGTCATTTGTAAAGGGGAGTTATTGTAGGTTACAGTTTTATCACTGAAGATCCACAAAACAGGGAAGACCACCTAGCCAATGAAAGGGGCTGCTTTCAGTAGTTAGAACACAGAAGAGAGTGAAGTGGCCTGAGGACAGCAAAGTCAGAAACAAAGTTCAACAGAGAGACAAAAAGTGGTACGATTGTCCGCAAAGGACTAAGATGAATGAGTAGATAAACTCCTCAGGCTGAACATCCATGATGGTCTAGGATACTGTGAGCCACTGAGTGGAGAATGAACAAAAAAACCCAGCATAAAAGTAAGCAAAAAGAAAGTTACCCACCACAGAACAAGGTGGTAGTGTTAGGCTAAATCTGGCTAGTTCAGGGAAAAAAAAATCTAGAAGGAAGTACTGCTGGGAAAACAAATGATCCAAATGGGAAGCTTTTGGCACAGAGGCCAGAAAACAGACAGATAATTTAAAGGGGGAAATTGTGTAAATTACATGAAGATTGGTGGTCATTTTAAAGGGACCTAATGAATGAGAATAAAGTGTTGGAAATGGATAGATAGGAAGTTTATTGAAGGCAATGAGGTTTACAGAACCACAGGCAAGTTTCATGGGATTAATATAGGCTACCCAAGGGTTGATAACAGAAATGAAAGAAAAAAAAGGAATGTTACAGATGGCAATCACTTACTAGGGAAGTCAAGCAAAATAATTTTAATAATTTTAATTTAAAAATAATAACAGTAGGCTAGCAGTAGGACCCAGTGCTCAAGAAAGAAAGCAGAAGTATCTCAACTCTATAAATCAGGAATGTACGGGAAGAAACAAAAACTGATTATCTAAAGAGACTGGGAAACAATCCAGTGAAAGGGAACATTACAAAATGCTTTTTGTTTTTATTACAAAATGCTTGATGGAAACAAGCAGTGAAAACCAAACACAAGAAGCAAACGCAGGTAAAAACAGGCAGGACGAGATAAAAACAAAGGTGGAGGTACCTGAACACTCAGGGAAAGTGCACTGCAGTGAAAAGACACACAGGAGAGCAATGGACTTGCAGAATAGAATAAAGCCATTTGGGCCTTCCATCAATTCCTATACAAATGTAATTTTTTTGTTGTTGCCATAAAGTATTCTATGATACTATAAGTCTACTCCCCTGAAGTAGAAAGAGATTCAAACTTAAATTTTGAGACTATCACATCAGGGGAAAGTTTCAAAGTGATTCACATAAACAACAACAACAACAAAGTTACATTTATAGAGCACCTGTCACGTCGGGATGACGTCCCAAGGCGCTGAACAGTTAAGTCAGACAACAACAACAAAATTACATTTGTATAAAGTAGAGTGAATGTATTTTGTAAACAAACATGGCAGCCAATTTGTCACAGCAATATCCCAGCCATGAAGTGAGTGACCAAATTTCATTAAATAAAATTGTTTCCAAATTAAGACCAAATAAAACATTCTCAAAATTCTGCAAGACTATTTATTTACTGTATTTCAATGATTCATCTTGAGACTAACAGCATGAGATTTGTTGGATCTCTTAAAATCAGAAAGTAGAAAAGTATTCAAAAGATTATCATGTCATTTACAAAGTCCCTATGGCTGCATTTCAGAATAGAGAATTGTCATTGTATCCAGGTGTATGCTGAAATGAGAGTAACCTTATCTGCCCTTCAAGAGAATTAGGAACACTGAATGTGAAGATCAAACTCCAAACCTCTCGAGCCAGCATTCTGAAGTGCGCTGGTGGCCTTGGACAAAGCAGTTTCACAAGCCAGTTAAGGAATAACTTGATGCAACCTGACTAAGGAGGTTGCAATGGGCAACTGTGGAACAGCTGTTGACCATAATTCAAGAAAAATAATTAAGGTACTGTCAGTGCTTCATGTGTGAACAGTATCTTTTAGCTTGAAGGCCATACAAATTGGACAGGAGGGCACCACATACTGCTGGAAACTGAAATCGGATTCAATTGACTGAAGAATCTTGAACCCTTGAAAATAAATGAAATAAATACAGTATCAAAGTTTCTGTCATGCATTCATGTTCAAAAAATTTCAGAAACGTCATCCTAATTTATTTTTATTTGGTCCCTTTAAAGAAACAACAACAAAATTAGTTTTTTGTTGCCTTTCAAGTTGGGAGGGCATCCCAAGGTGCTGAACAGTTAGGTCGGGACCTGAGCAAGGGGGAGGGGCAGGGTAGAAGGGAGGGGAGGAAGAGAGTAGGGAGGATAGCAGAAGGCACAATTGATCAAACTTGAAGGAGGCAAGGGAGGAACTAAGGCGAAGGGACTGTGGGATGGAGTTCCAGATTGTGAGGGCAGAGATGGTGAAAGCCCATCCACAGTGGTAGGGTAGGTCGGGTAGGTACATGAAGCAGACCGGAGCCCACTGAACAGAGTGGGCGTGTAGGTTCATAGGGAGTCAGAAGGTCGGAGAGATAGGAGTGGGCAAGGCCGTGAATCAAATTCAGCGGTTTGGGATGTCCTCCCGACATGAAAGATGCTCTATAAATGTAATTTTGTTGTTGAATGGCCTTGAAAGTGAGGACAAGAATCTTGAATTCAATCTTCTGAGGCTGAGGAGCCAATGGTGTAAAAAAGAAAACTGATAAAAGTTTATAATGTGATCTTAGGCAGACTGGAAACTGTGTTGAAACTAGATTGAGACAGCCCAAACTTACATATGACAATCAATGTATTGATACAAGATCACAATTGCAATAAATATTGGCAATATATAGTCTATCTAGTCTATTCTGCCATCATTAATATTGGCAGTATATAACAAGTCTGCCGTCTTTGAAATTGGTGGTGTTTGACTCCACAATCTACATCTCTTGCAAAACAGATGTATAAATAGAGAAATTTTACTTCCCACTCAGACATGTAGCCTTTCGAGTCCATTTTGTTAATGAACAAAATACAACCAGTCATAGGAGATGAGATTAAGTGAATTGCATGCAAGCCTTAATACAATGAGAATTCTGAAAGAACTTTGAAATTGTATAATTCTCACAATTCATGATACAGTACTTCATATGAAAAGGAATCAACAACAACAACAACAAATTGCACTGTAGAGTGCCTTTCAAGTCGGGAGGATGTCCCAAGGCGCTGCACAGGAGGCATGTGACCCGAGCTGGGAGGGGAGTGTTCTGGAGGGGGTAAGAAACGTAGGGGAGGTCGAAGAATTAGGGGGGGAACAGAAGGCACGGTTGAAAAGGAAAGTCTTCAAACCGGCCTTGAAAGAGGAAAGGGAGGAAACAAGGTGGAGGGATTAGGGGATGGAGTTCCAAAGGGTGGGAGTGGAAAAACTGAAGACCCAGCCTCCGATGGTGGGGAGGTTCGGGCGGGAGGCTTGGAGCAAGCCAAGTCCTGCTGAATGGAGGGTCCGGGTGGGCTTGTAGGGAGAGAGTAGGTCGGAAAGATAGGGCGGGGCAAGGCCGTGTAAGGCCTTGAAGGTGAGGACGAGGATCTTGAACTCGATCCTTTGGGGGATGGGGAGCCAATGGAGATGGGTGAGGGTGGGGGTTATGTGGTTGAGGAGGCGGGTGCGGGATAGTACACGGGCTGCAGAGTTTGGGATGATCTGCAGCCTGTGAATGGAGGAGCTGGGAATCAAATGACCTTCACATAAAGCCCGGTTGAAATTAGCTCAGGCAAAAAAAGTTGATTTTATTTCATGTCAAATAAGCATCACAGAATTGAGATTATAAAATCTAGCAAATGCTGGAGATGTAATAAGGGGATTAAAATTATTGCACTGGGAGTATTCAGGGATATGTAGACAAATGTAAAATAATTACTCTGGAAGCAGTAAAGAAACTGCATACAGTACATAGTGAGTGGAATACTGATCAGGAAAGGGATATTGGGGCTCTTATGAAAAACATTGAATGTGTTAACCTAGCACTTGGCTACAGTTGCAAGAATCAAACCACGTATCAGGCTGGATTATCTGAAGAAAAGAACACAAATCAGATTGATGATATTGTAATACAATGTATACACCTCATCCGAGCTCTGAAATTTCTTATGCTCTTAGCCTTAAAACCATTATTTTAAAACATAGGAGTTTTGGAAAATCCTTATATTTGATATTAATTTAGAAGATTGTTTTCTTCCTTTTCTTTTTCCCAAAAAGCAAGTGCTTCTAAGTTAGTCGTGAATGAAAAAAGATCCCAAATTATCCATGATTTTAAATTCCAAGACAATGGCATTAAGGCTGCATTCGATTAAAATGTCAGACCTGAAATGCTCTATGCAGTTCTGGTTACCATACGAATGAAAGAGTATTATTGCTTTTCATATTGTGCCATAAAGAGCATCCAAGGTGATGCAAGCATCTCATTGACATTACTCTAATTGAAAAATAAATGATTAAGGTAAGTTAACATGTTTTCTCAAATTAGTTAGGGATAGTCCAGGAAAAAAAATTGTAGATAATATAGCATCAATAATATCAAAATATCTCAAAGCATAGGTTATAATTGTCGAATTTAATTCCAGTGTATTAAGTAGGCAAACACAAATGCCATTTTGTGCACGGCAACATCACACAAACAGCCATAAAATTCATGACCGATTTATCTCGAGGATTATCAGCCACTCCAGCAGAAACTCCTTTCTGAATGGTGATATGGGATTTTTAACATCCTGCTGAATAGGCAATCGGATCTCAGTTTAACGTCCCATACAGGGGATAGCATCAACAGTGCAGCATTCCTTGGTTTTGCACAGTACTGTCAGCCTCTTGTAAAATTCATTCACGCTGTGGATTAAAAACAAGAATAATCTATGGCAAGGAATTTTAAAAATGAATTAACCTGGCCATTTTCTTGCTAAATATATTCAAACCAAATTTCATAGCAAGGCTTTCTCCTAATGCTGGCAATAACTAACTAACTAACTAACTAACTAACTAACTAACTAACTAACTAACTAACTAACTAACTAACTAACTAACTAACTAACTAACTAACTAACTAACTAACTAACTAACTAACTAACTAACTAACTAACTTATCTCCTCAAGTATCTCACAATGAACCCCTTCTCCATTTCCCCTCACACACGTTTTGTATCCCGGCCATCCTTCCTGCATGTTCTAAATTCATCACTTCTATTATTTTTACTTAGCCAATGCCTCTAATTCCACAATTTTATTGGAAATGCTTCTAGCATTCACATAGATATACATATAATTAAAGTCATTGTCCCTTTAACCTTCCCGTGTTGTCTAGGGTTCTTTGATCTTTTTGCTATTGATTTAATTAATTTCCCCCTTTTTTTGCTCTGTTCTCTACCCCTCTCCTTGAACTTTAACCTTTCCCCATCTTCTCCTGAATCATCAAACCAGAGCTCATCATTACCTACCAGCACCAACCTACCCGCCCCGACCCCCACCACCCCATCCCCCTCCACCCCATTCATATCTATTTTAAAAGAATCCCAGTGGCTGCTTTCATATTTTGAAAAAAAAATCAGCTTTGTTCCCCATCTAGTTAAATGCAGAATATTCTTCATATAAAAAAGATCAATAAAAAGTTATTTCCACCCGTTATCTACAAATTCAATTCCCTCTGGCACACACAATTTACCTAACCATTCATTGGAGTTAATTATCCTTCTCATTCTTTCTACACTTCTAGATAATACTGGAAGCAAACTGGATAACACAGTTGACCAAATACAGAAGAATCTGGGTAGATTGCAGACGAATGTCACTTAACGTGGACGTAGTTGAGTGATAAGATTGAGGAATGAAAGCAAACAGTGGGAACATAAAATAAATCCTATGATAAAAGTGGAGAGGGATTCTGAAGCACTGGTGGTTAGATCACTGAAGCCATCAAATGATAAATGAAAATACATAGGGAGAGATAGTTGGTCGGGTATATATTTTTAAAAAGGATACTAGATTTATTATTAGTATATTACAGTGCTGTTTTACTGCATAGTGTTGAAATCCCATTTTAAAGACTGTACATTTGATGCAAACAATCCTGAAAGTTAAATCTCCACTGTCAAGCTGAACAGCAGTGACTATTTTATAAATACATCTAGTTAATAAGTAACAAATTTAACAACTTTCAATTATTTAAAAAATCTTCAGGAATTTTCCGAGGTTACAACCCACCAATCTGGCTAAACTATGACCTATGTAAATACTTATATTTGCACACAAATCCAATTAGTTTCACCAACATTTCAAACCAATTATAGACATTTGTTTCTATTAACAAGGCCCAAGGAAATGCTCTGCGTAACGAATAATTCCACTGAAAGTATTTAGTTAGTCACTAGGGAAATATATTTTTGAGCTATAATTACTTACAACCTTGTATAGCAAGTAATCAAGCTTTTTTTAAAAAAAGAACAGAATACTTTCCTGAATTCAGTAACCAATCATAGATCAAATAATTTGGTAGACTATTATTCCTTGCATTTGATATACAGTAGTTGCTCTTCACACCATCGAGATGTCTCAAAGTGCTTCACAGAATATAATAATAATATTCCTTGCATTTGATACAGCGCTTTTCATGTCTTCTAGACATCTCAAAGCGCTTCACAGAATATAAAGTAAAGCGAATTGACTGTATATTTGTGGGTAAACGTGGCAGCCAATCCCATAAACATTCGAAGATTGAGTGACGAAATTAGTAAAATAATAAATGACATAATTTCAAACTTGAAAGCTAATGGAGGATTTTGTTAATAACAAATTAATATCAGTTAATCTGAAGATTACAGTAAATTAGCATTATGAATATTATTCTAAAAACATTACAAAAGCTATCTCTCTATTTGGTCTCAATTTTCTGAATGAAACAAATAATTGTTTATTGCAGAATCAGATTGAACTCTGCCCCGACTTGAGAATATAGTATAAATGTTTTCTGATGGTGATATAGAACAGAGGTCATAACAATAAAATATAAAGCCCCTATTTTACACACAAGCATAAACAAATATAATTATTTTACTAATTCTAAAGTTTTTCTAAACTTTCCATTATAATATCTTTTTATATTATTAAATTCTGCAATTCTAGAGTATAGGGAATGTAAGAAAAATGTGTAGGGGAGCCTTAAGAAGACTTTAGAATAAGATGGACATTGCAATGGACAAACTTTGGGAATCTTTGACCAAGGGCATCCATTTAAGATATCTAGCAAATGTTTTATGCAGGCTGGAAAGGATATGTATGAAATGGCGTAATGGGAGCAGTGGTTGAGGCAGAACCCATATTAGATTTCCAAAGGGTTCAAAAACCGAGTAGAAAAATGTTCATACATTCACTAATATTTAATATATCCATATCTATATCTAATATATAATATCTAATATCTAATACTAATACACTAATCAGTGTAACAGGTCTCAAAACACTTCAGACAATTCAGTGTTCACCCAGAAATAGATGGATGCCTGACCCAACATCTCTCTCAGCATTGCATCTCTTCTAATGGAGTTCTTCCCTTGCACTACTGACAAGAGCATCCCCTGCACTGTACTTCTGATCATGCTCTACTTCACCAGCACTACACTGTTGACTATGGATTTCAACAAGAAACTTGAGCACACAATCATCTGAGATGTGAATTTTTTTTTAAATCTGGTCATTCAATCCAACGACTTTCGGGGACACAGCTGTACGCAACTAGCTTCCATGATTTGCTCTGTGTATTACTGATGTTTGTAACTATTGAATACGGATGTTGAATTTAGTACCATGGGATGAACGTGCAAGATTCTCTCAACGGTCTGTAAATCTATGCAGTTTACCTTTGCGAGATTGCAATGGAAAAATATAATTTCACCTCAAACTACCAAGGTCTCTAAATTTACCAAAAATAATGACAAATTGGACATGCTCTCCCGCCGAAAGCAGCAAAGGTAATGAGGGTCAGAAAATCAAAAGAAACTTTGTCCCAAATCTCTGAGGTATGGACTTTGGAACTGAATGTTTATTTAATGTATCCACAACAACAAAATTATATTTGTAAGGCACCTTTCATGTCCCAAGGCGCTGGACAGTCAGTGTTTAAGACCGCAGCTGGGGAAGGAGGAGCAAAGGGAGGGTGACTGATGGCACCGTCAAAGAGAGGGTCTTGAGGTGGGACTTGAAGGAGACTAGATAGGGGTTGAGGCGGAGGGATTGTGGGATGGAATTCCAGAGGTTGCGGGCAGCGCGGCTGAAGGTTTGCCTGCCTATCGTGGGGTATGTAGCTTGGGGGACATGGAGTAGGCCGGAGCCTGCTGAGCGGAGGGAATGGGCTGGTTGGTCGGGGGATAGGAGGTCGCAGAGGTAGAGTGGGACAAGGTCAAGGAGGACTTTAAAGGTGGGGACCAGGATCTTGAATGCTCTAAACTACAAATCTAGTTTCTGCATACCTGTGCAACTGGTAAACTGTGTAAAACATTACCTTATAAGGAAAGCACACAAGTTTTATGTGTAGGTCATATGAGCATCAGCACCTTATAAGGCAATGTTTGCACAGAACAAAGCCATAGCTACCCAATGTCATAAAGCATCGTAAACTATAAAAGGTGCAAGATCGCTAAACATTTACTATAGTGCAATTCGTCCAGAAAAAGATTGGTAAAAGAAAGACCAGAGTCATGAAGCCAAGATATCGTGGCAGACGTGATCAACCTCGCAAGCTATACACGAAAGTGAAGTCAACAAGAAAGACCAGGATTAGACGAAAAGTGCAACAAAGTAAGACTTGCTATGCACACCAGCAGAAGCCTTTAAAGGTAATAAAGCCGAAAGCAGAGAATGAAGTGCAGAGCGCCTTAAAAGCAAAGCAAAGGAGTCTCAATGAAAGTTTGAGGCATCGAATATCCCTGAAGAAGCATGTTTGAATGCAAAGTTACAAAATAAAAGTTTTCAATAACAAATAATTCAAGGCTTGCATCATTTCCTCATGAACACACACTTCAAAGCTTCCATATTTTCCTTATCACTCTCGTCGTGGGTGGTTGATGAGAATGGAAATGAGAATGGAAATGGAAGTAGGAATATTTCAACAGGGATGAAATAGTTGTCCATTGCACAATGTATGTGTACCAAAAAGGGGGCAGAAAGCTTTTCTTCACTCAAAACACCTCCAAAAGTATAGGATCGCGCTGTAGATATAAGCTGTCAACATCACACGCATGAGTATGTTTTTTTGAATACTGTTTGGTTTTCTTCAGTCAGCAGTAGGTTTTGGTTTAGTTATACATTGGAGCAATCATTTAGTCAGACTCAAGGGATGCAACTCACCATAATAGATATTGTCCCTAGGATCCATGTTTGAAGAGTTCCAGTTCTGACTGCACAATAGATCAGCTGGAAGTGATTACAACCATAGGAGAGCTATTGGCTAAATCAGAATAGCTCATTATTCAGAGAGTACAGCATTGTCAAAGACGCTGTCTTTTGCCATCACTGATAACAGAGAGAAATGTTCTGCATAATCATTTCTCATTAACATAAATGGAGTCCTGTAGCTCAGTGGTTAGAGCACTCGCCTTACAAGCAAGAGACTTGGGTTCACTTCCAGGCAGGTTTCCTTACTCTACAAGCCTAATAATAATCTCACAAAAAACAATAATAAATTAATAAATAAACCAATAATAATAAACAAGACTGTTGGTGGGACACTGCTGTGAGCAATTGGCTGCTGCATTTCACCCATAGTCAATTAACTTTACAGTATATCCTGTGAAGCAGTTTGATACATCTAGAAGGTATTATAAAAGTGCTATATCAAACGCAAGAATTAATATTATTATAATTATAAATGTGCTGCTTGGGGAATCCAAAAATGGGCACAAGTATAAGATATCAACTAGTGGATCTAAAAGAGAATTTAGGAAGAACTGCTTCACGTAGTGAGAATATGAAACTCGCTGCCTGAAGCAGTGATTCTGCCTGAAGTTTTTTTGTGAATTTGGGGGAACAAAATGGCATGGCAAGAGGGATAAGAGACACAACTATACCTTATAAGGACTGTGTCCACTTACATCACAATAGATACTAAATAAAGGTGTGAATGCATCACTCACTGATGCTATGTGATTCAACAATCAATCCAGTCTGACCAAAGATTGTGAACCCGAAATGTTGACTCACTTTCCTTTCTCCATAGATGCTGCTTAACCAACGGAGTGTTTTCATAGATTACTGTTATGTGCCATAGTTGTTGTATCTGTTTAATTCTCTGAAACTTCATCAATCTTCTCCCAGCTCTATTTGTCTCCAAATCCCATCTAAAAGCCACCTTTTTCACTGTTCAATGTCAAATACCATCCCTTTGAAGCACTTCAACAACATTCTACATCAAGGGCGTTATATGAATGCAAGTTATTTTGTTTATTGCAGTACTAAAATCTCTATAACCCTTTGTAAGATATTCTATCATTATTGTTTCTGTTTTTCAAAAATGGAGTAAGTGGAGATCAAAGATGGGTAGATGGGAGGATATAAAGAAATTTATAGGCAAGTCTCTTGACCTTGATCCATTGGGAGACAGAAAATTATTTTTGCCTGCCGTGACCTACAGTGATAATGTGTTTCAGAAAGAAACACACACACATACCTACATCGCCATGTTTGTCCAGATCAATGTACTTACTGAGACTTTGAGGAATATTTTTCTACCTTGGACTTTTATTTTGCCAGGAACATTTCTCTTGAGAGAGTTCAGCCCACTCAACTTCTTCCCCTCTTCCAAAGAGAATATTGTTAGATATTCCATCAGCCTCAAAAGGGCGAGTGGACCCAGTAGGATTTGAATTAAGACCTTTTCCAGTCCCAAGTGTTCAACTCACTGAACTCCTGAGGATGATCAGATTGCTTTCTAGAGGGTGCAAGCTATCTTATTTGACATTTTTGTATGAACTAGACTTCAGAGTTGCTAGATACAGATGCCTCATCCAGTATACCTCATGGCCCAAAACTGATCTTGTCCTGTTCCAATATAAATACGGCAACTGCCTTGCTGCTACATTTTTAAAAGGTACCTTTAAATAGATACAACAAAATTCAATAATTAAATTAAGAATATTTTATTCATGTTAAATCCTAACTCTGGTACAATTTACACACAAAAAGGAAAAAAACTGACCTTAGCATTAGGTGTATTATTTTCCCTTAGGTTTTCTGAATAATTTGCTGAATTTATATTATTTTATGCTTTACGCCAAGGAGTATTTACTCAAGATTTCTTGCTTAGGGACAGACGAAACATCATTTGTTAGGGAGCAAGTTTGTTGCCCTGTCTCAAGCACGTAGCCCTGATCAAGTGTAGTCAAGGCAACAGTATAAGTATTAATTAATTGATACAAATAAGGATTGATCCTGTCAGTAAAAACAAGCTGATCCAGAAGGGTTTTGGACATTAGAATTAGCATTTAGTGTAAGATCAGAGATAGCTGCTGCAGAACATCAACAAAATTACATTTATAGAGTGCCTTTCACATCAGGAGGACTTCCCAAGGTGGTGAACAGTCAGGTCGGGATAGGAGCTTGGTTCAAGAAGCTCAATTTGAAATACTGATTTAGGTAACACAGTATGTTCGTTTAGATTTTTGTGAAATCTAATGTAAGGAAGGGAAAGGGATGAAGCATGATTATGAAAACATCGGTCAGTACTTTGTGGGAAGCCTGTCAGCACAGGGATAAGGAATGTGAATAGAAAATAGAAAATCGAAAATATTACAATCATTAAACTTTGTACAAAATGCAATCAATCTGACATACAATAAAACCACAATTTTAAGCAACAGAATTAGAAACTAGGTCACTATCACAGCAGTAGTTTGATGAATGGAAGCAATAGTATGTGTTGTTGCAGTTGATTAGTCAAAATAATCTTATTCTTTGCTTCCAAATCAGCCCATGTTTGCCAGTAGTTTAACACAAAATTTCTGTGTTTCAAATGAAATAGATACAAAGTGGCAATACCATTATAATTGTTTGCAAGTGAAACATCAGCTAAAATGAGTGCTGGGTAAAGCATTCAAATTACAAGATGTCTCTAAAGCACAGATGCAGCATCACAAATTAAATATTTCATGGTGCAAGTCTATTTATATCTCGATATAGGTTTCTTCCTCATATATGTTAGCTTAATGGTTCCAGTTCTTTTCTTGTTTTTTCTGCTAAAAAATATCTTATGTCTGCCTTCTTTTAATCCAGGTAGGTTGTTCGACAAAAACAGAGCCACATCAAGCTGCATATTTATTTTTTATATATATATTTCAGCAGAAAAATATGATACATTTTGTAATAAACGACATCATTGCAACAAGTCAACATCCCCGAGTAAAAGATAAACTTGATGTGCTTCACACCCAGAGCTGCCAATGTCTATCAAAATCACAACTCTAATGTTTTCATCAATTTCGTTTTTAAAGAAAATCAATTTCCATTTAACCATGATCTTTTTCCAATTACATATAGCTACATATTGCTACTTATTCTTCAATGCAACCTATATTACGTGAATGATCATTGGAGTGAAAAATGTGACATGTGATAACAATCTCCAGTGATTTTTTAAAATCAACATTTTGGGATAATAATCAATAAAGCCCTTATTCCTCTGCACCCAACCTCCACTCAAATTTAGCAGAACAATTGACACAAAATACAAATGGCTTCCAGCTGCCAGCCTTGTTGTTGCTACCCAAAGAGAGCAACATTCATCTAGAAAATGCAAAGTCACTACATTATTAAGTACAGTACTTTGGGATCACTTAACATGATGAAGTGCTACATGAAATGGAACTATTATATTATATCATGTGTTTTGATGTTTGTAGTGTGTGGGCACAACAATAGTGACAGTCAACTACTGTACATATGTACTCACCCATACAAGCATGCTTCCTTCATAATTCCTTTAAAAATATATATTATTATGTCACTCTATTTACAGCAATCGTGGGACACTGTTGTGCATGATTGGCTGCCATGTTTTGTCTACAAAATGTAGTCAATTCACTTTACAGTATATTTTGTGAAGTATTTTGAGACATCTTAATGATGTAATAAAGAGCTATACCAAATATATAAATGCTGGGATTATGTTATCAAGTTTGCGTCTTGACCAACTCCATAATACACATAATGTACTCCCTTTCCCAGTGTCGTTTTATACATCGCTAATCAATGCCAATTGTGTTGTGGTCTTCAAAGAGATCTCTCCACAGAGGCTTCATTTAAAGTCAAGGGAAGGGAGGAGTTTACACCCATACACTTTGATAATTATCCACTGATTTGAAAGACAATTCAGCAACGGAATAGCTAATTGTGACATTATACAGATTGTCATTTTCACCATTGTCTTAACGTGAAATCTGAACCTAGTATTAAATTACTTATAACACAAAAATGCACATCCAGCTCTGCGTCCTCCAAGCCACTAAGCTCATCCCCATCATAGGGACACCAGCTATTCTTTCCTGCCCAATGAAATACTTCTGATACAATTCCAGAGAATAAACATGATATAAAACCAATGGGAAAAAACTTCACCAAACAAAGATAATTTGACCAAAGACAAGACCACACTTTGGTTTTACACAAAAAAAGATTGGAATCCATTTGTTCCAGGAATTTATTGAACTTGTATAACTTCCATTATTCATGAGTTATGAGGTTATTCGCACTAATGGAATACATCAACAAAATTATATTTGTGTAGCGCTTTTCAGGTCGGGAGGACATCCCAAGGCACTGGACAGTCAATGTTTCAGACCTGAGCTGGGGTCAGGATCAGGGAGGGTAAAGGGAAAGGAGGGAATTTGGGGTGACCGATGGGACTGTCGAAGAGGAGGGTCTTGAGGTAGGTTTTGAAAAAGGCTAGTGGGGGCGAGGTGGAGGGACTGAGGGATAGAATTCCAGAGTTTAGGGACAGTGTGGCTGAAGGCTCATCCGCCGATGGTGATGGCTATATTTGGTGAGTGGGAGGACATAGAGTCAGCCGGTGCCCGCTGAGTGAAGGGAACAGTCAAGTTGGTAGTGGGTCACATAGGTAGGGTGTTGTGAGGCCATGGTGGCTTTGAAGCTGAGGACAATTGAGACAATTGAGGAAGTTGAGGAATAAAGAAGCTAATAAATACATCACCATTTTGTACCAGCACAAAGTATTCTGTATAATTTATTTCTGTGAAAATTAAAGTGGAGCGTTAAATGGTAGACCTCATTGAGATCCAATTAAATTAATGCTACAGATGTTTCTAATTGAGCAGTTACTTGTTTCAGAGGAGACCATCTTGTCTACACCTGTTAACACATCACCTCAGCTGATCTGCCCTCTCAGTCGCCTCACTGATTCCCAGCACCTTGGGATGTCCTCCCGATTTGAAAGGCGCCATACAAGTGTAATTTTGTTGTTGTTAATTGAAAACGATTGAATGTTCAGATGTCAAACTGTGCAAAAAAAAGGGTTCATGTCTCGAATGAGACAACTCGAAGATGTGATAAGGCTCAATGAATATTATTGAAAACTTTTGACTCCAATATCCAGTATATTATAATAATGAGAATAATAATCTTACATTTTGATACGGCACTGAAATGTCTCAAAGCATTTCACCAGGATTTTGCCCACAAAATATACAGTGAATTCATTTTACAGTGTATTCTGTGGTGCTTTCAGTGATAAAAATGATAATGGTGATAGAACACTAAATCAAATGCAAGGATTATTATTATTCCACAATTCCCTGAAGGCTACAAAATGGTTGGAGCTGCAGAGAATAGTTGGGTCCATTTTTTATTTAAAAAAACGATTTATAACAATCTGCAATATACTATGTGTTCACCGGACATCAGTATCATGACAGGGATAACTCAGTTTCAAAACTGGTTGGTGATTCCTTGCCCCTACTTTGCTGAAAATTTGGTACTCTAAGCTAGATTCCTAAAGGATTCATAAATATTGAATGCATCAAGTAGCCAAATGTATGTCCTGCTCACTGGTGGGAATTCCTTTCCATTGCAATCCACTTTCAAGGGCAGATCTCCTGAATTTTGGGGTGAAATATAGCCAGTTTACCAGCAATATTTGATGCTTGTGAATCCCATTGGGAATACCACATTTTTAATCCCCCTCCTCAACACCCACTCCTCCCCTGTATTGCTCTCACTGAAGCAATGTGTGTGCAATCTTCCTAATATGTTAGACTTTAGAAACATAAATCTGAATTCTGAGAGTGAGTACACAGTTGTGCAGCGGGACTTTTGCAGATTGTTGAAGCGTCTTGATAAAATTACATGACATGCGTTTTACAGCAAGCAGAGAAGCATTCCTTTCCCCAGTATCATTTCTTCTCATATTTCTTATATAACCACTCTCTCAAGAGGAAACCTTAAGGGCAGGGAGTTCCCATCAAAATAACAGCAGCAGGCAGCCCCCCTCCAGTGCACACATACACACTCAAACCACATTGCATTTGTCAAATATCATTATCCTTCATAAACCTACATTACCTAAGATACTGCATCCAGGAAGCTAAATAATGAGCTTTTCTCATGCCTTTATACAAAGCAAATGGGAATTTGTTGTTTGTTTAAAGAGGCATTGGAATAAAAGCACTGAGAGTGAAATAATGTGCTATCCAATAAAAACTAAGAATCCAAGAACACTGGGTTTGATTCCCAACAATGCTTCACATTTACCTTTCCCAGTTTGGGTCATTTCATTTGTATTTTGCTGGGCTTCAGATGAGGGACCATACAAAACATTCCAGTGTCAGCTTCTGAAGGGAGAAAAAACAGCAATTTGCTCTTACTTTTTAAACTCTGAGTGGGAGCCCGAGCTGGAAAAGGGAGGATGGACAAGTTTGCAAGGTCACAGTCATAGAGATGAGATATTAGTTGAGTTTCAAAAGTGGACAAAGGGAGCGAGAAAGAGGGTTTGTGGAACAGTTCCATGGAATGAGGGAAAATTGGCTGAGTTGAGAATTGAATATGTAACATAAGGAAAAATTAAGTGAAAAAGAAAACATGAAAAAGATGTTAACATTTTCAACCAATTTAATCCTTAAGCACATACATTCAGGAAAGACGTCCCTTCTCCACAGTTGGAATTTAGTGAGGTTCAGAATTTTGCTACAAATTAAATAATGCAGCTTTTTCCTGGCCATTTGACTTGTCTACATTTTGTAAGATTGGCCAGACAAATGGGAAACACATGAGAAGAGGCAACCAGTGATGCTGCTGCCATGTCTTAGATACTGCAGGCAGAGAATGATATTATTTTGCACATTCCAGAGAAGGATTTTTTGGCTCTTCTCTTGACAGGATCAAAGAGTGATCTCAATTACGGATAATGTATTCACATAACGCTCACAAATGTTTAGCCCTGAAAAGTAGGATGTAGGATTATGTACCGTATATTCATAACACAGAGGGTAATGTGAAGGTATGTGATGTGATTCTTAGAACTGGCGGTAATAATAAGAAGAAAAAGAAGCATCTCTGCATTTGGTATAGCGCCTTTCACATGTGGAGGATATCCCAAATGCTTCACAGTATTGACTGTAAAAGGTCATGACTGTATATTTGTGGGTGAATGCAGCAGCCCAACTTGCACACAGCAGTGACGTGAATGACCAATTGTATTTGAGGGAGTGTTGACCAGGATACTAGGAGAAACTCCCTTCTCTTTTTGAATCAAGCCTTGTGATCTTTAAAATTCACCTGAAACTGCAAACTTTGGGTTATAATCACATCCGAAGGATAGCATCGCCAACAGTGTAAAACACTCTCAACACTGCATTTGAGTGTCATATCAGACTATGTGAGTTCAAGTCCTTACAAGGGGCTTGAAAGCACAACCTTGCAACTTAGAGGTGAGAGACCTATCACCGAGCCCGGCTGACAAAATGGTAATTGTTAAGTAATTGACAATTACTTACATTTATAAGGCAAGCTCTCGGGTTTTGGTTTGTTAGACTCCAGCAGTATTCCAACGCACACTCTGGGGTTCCCAAGCCTTGGCTCTTGCCAGCCTGTGCCAAGTACATTCAAAAATTAAATAATAATCAAATCATAATTAAATAATACTCAAATGCAGTGCTGAGAGTGTGTTATATTGTTATATTATAGGAATTAAATAAGTGATAATAATAGTAATACTCCTTGCACTTGATATAGTGCTTGACCATGCCTTTCAAACGTATCAAAGCGCATTACAGAATATAGCATATAGTGAATTGATTGTATATTTTTGGGGCAAAATGCAGCAGTCAATTGCGCACAGCAGTGTCCCCCAAACAGTCGTGGATTGAGTGACCAAATTATTATTATTTGAAAGGGATCATTACACTGGAAAAACGATCACCAATCTAATAATAAAAGAGTTCCTACTTACTGCTAGGTGAACAGAGGCATGTGGAATAAGGAAACTTGACTAATGTTTTGTCTTGAAATCAAACCCAGATCCTCTTACTTGTGAAATGAATACTCTAATCACTAAGCTCCATTAGATTTGGCTGGATCACACTAAGACCTACTGCTCCGCCAAGTCCACCTTCTACTCTGTTAATTTTGGAGGCTAAGTATAACCCCAGGCTCCTCTTCTCCACCACAAACCGTTTCCTCTGTCAACCTTCCCATGCCTCACCCATCCTCTCCCCCAATTCCAACTGCGAGGAGATGCTGGGCTTCCTTGAATCTAAAATTGAGGGGATCCGTTCAGCCACCTCTACCCCGTCTATCATTACCGCACCTTATTACCTCTCCCTCAGGATCCACCCCACACCTAGCCCCTATTTTGCACTTTTGACTCTTTCTCTCCCTCCACCCTCTCTGCTCTCATCTGGAAAATGAATCCCACCACCTGCTCCCTCGATTCCATCCTCACCTCTCTCCTCATCTCCAAGCCCCACTCCTAACTGACATCATCAACCTCTCCCTTTCCACTGTCACTCTTACTACCCCTCTAAAAACAGCTGTCATTACCCACACCCTGAATAAATTATCTCTGGATCAATCCCTACTCTCCAGTTACTGCCCCATCTCCAACCTCCCATTCCTCTCCAACCTCCCATTCCTCTCCAAAGCCCTTGAATGAGTTGTTGTGTCCCAGCTTTGCTTGTTTCTCTCTTGCTATTCCCTCTTTGAATCCCTTCAATCCAATTTCCATGCTGCCCATGGCAAGGAGACAGCATAGGTCAAAGGCTCCAATGACATTCTAAACATCTGTAATCAGCGCTCTCTCTGCCTCCTTGTTCTCCTTGACCTCTCTGCTGCCATCAACATTGTTGACCCCTCCATGCTCCTGCAACCCCTCTCCTCCCAGTTTAATCTTCATGGACATGCCATTGCTGGTTCAACTCCTATCTTTCTCACGCCAATGGCTTCTCCTCCAGCCTTTGGCATCCTATTTGGCATCCCTCAGGGATGCCAAATAGGATGCCAAAGGCTGGATGAGAACTAACTTTCTATAGTTGAATGCTAACAAGACCGAGGCCTTCCTGATTGACTCCTTCACGCACTAGCAGTATCAACCTCCATGGTTCAAGACTCCACCTCACCAAGCCATTTAGGAACCTAGGTGTCTTGTTCAATCTTCAATTGTCTTTTCTCCCCCACAACAAAGTCATCACCCCTCTGCTTTCCCTCACTTCCGCAACATTGCCCGACTCCGCTACTACCTCATCTCTCAGGCTGCTGAAAATCTCATTCATGCATTCAACACATACAGGTTCTACTACTCCAATGCCCTGCTTATCGGCCTTCCCAATTCCTCCCTCCATATGCTGCAGATAATCCAGAACTCTGAGGCCTCTTTCTGTGTTCTCTACCATTCCAAGTTTCATTACCCTATCTCCCCCATTCTCGCCCGACTCCATTGGCACCTGACCACCAGAGGAATCAATTCAAGATGCTGGTCCTCACCTTCAAAGCCCTCCATGGCCTCGCCCCACCATACCTCTGTGACCTCCTACCAACCTGCCCACCTGCTCCACTCAGCAAGTTCCAGCCAACTCCATATCCCCCCACCCATCCCACCATCGTCAGGTGAGCCTTTCAGCCACTCTACCTCTGGAATTCCAGCCTGCAGACCTCCGCCTCACCCCCTCTCTAGCCTCCTTCAAGTCCCGCCTCAAGGCCCTCCTCTTCGACAATCCCATCGGTCACCTCAAATCCCCTCCTTTTCTTCCACCCTACCCGATCCTGACCCCAGCTCAGGTCTCAAACACTGACTGTCCAGTGCCTTTGGATGTCCTCCCGACATGAAAGGCGCTAGGCAAATGTAATTTTGTTGGTGTTGTTGTTGTATTCTATGTGAAGATAACTTCATAACTCATGAATAATGGTTGTTGAAAGCTATTGTGAGCATCCTTCCGGGGAGAGAGTGTGCATTCCATCCCAATACACAGGAATTTCCATTTGCCGATGGTATGAATGGATTATAGATCTAATTTTGGTTGACCTTACTATGTAGGTGAAGAGGCCATGCTTTTGGAGGATAATGCAGAACAATGCACATATGTATACAGTATATTGCAGTGGCAACATGGTCTATATCAATGACTCACAATTGCTATACAGTTGCCTACACAATCAGACATAGGAATATGCATTTTGCAAGTCTGTAACCTGCAAAAAAAAGATAAAAATTTACAGGTGTATTTATTGACCCCCGCATTCGAGCTCTATTTCGATGCTTTGTGACAGATTGTTCGGATGGTTGGTTAATATGGCAGGAAAGGCATTCAAGAAAACTGCTCACACATTCCTAACTAATTTACCATCCACATAATTAAAACAAAATTGTAACCTTCAGCTGCCAGTTGCTATCATTTATCCATAGATTTTCTTTCATCTGCTTCACAAGATATACGGAAAATAGAACCCAAGCCAGCAATTCAGCAATAAGAAGCCATTAGGGTTGCTCTGCTTTTTACTTACAAGTCATCAATCTTACGCAACATATTGCAAGGTTCAACTACATTGTGGATAACCCATTGTTTAATAATGTCAAAGTTCATCATTTTGAAATCAGATGTCTGTAAAACCATTTATCATTTTAGCCTATAATACCTTTCAGAACTCATAGTAAACATGGTCATTCTTGTAAACTGTGTCAGGTGAATTGCAGCATACATGTACAAACTGTACAAAAATATTTATTAGCTATTTACATTGTGGTTACAGGTGGTTACAACCACTAACTCATTAATCATTTAGAAAAGGCAATAATGACCCTTTTCAGTACGAACTTCTCAAAATAATAGTTTTTCTTAAAGGATCTTAGAATAATTACAAGGGCGGAGAATTGTATCATGTCATGGTAGGAAGAAGATTTAATTCCTTCAAGTGCTTGAGTTTCTGATCACAACTATAGCAATATGGTGAAGTGTCAAACAGAGGTCTAAATTTTTCTATTAATGTAAATGAAACAGTTGTTGCTACTTGACTGTATTTTATGCATATTCTGTTATTATATTGAGAATAACCATGGAAATGGGGTTCAAATCCAGCTCAGATTAATCTCTCTGCTGCCTCTGAATATCTTTTGGATGAAGAAAGCACTTTGGTTTATCTGATCTCATCCATCCAGCGCACTCATTCTAGTTTGGAAGATCACTGGAGAGTTCAGATGAAGAAGGCGTTTGATCTCATCCTTCCAGAATGTGCATCCTACTATTGTTCCAATACAGTATCAAGCAGTATCCAGAATTAATCCTGTATTCTGGCCTCTATCATTCTTTCTGGTATCCTGAAAATCTGTTCCATCTGTTAATTATCCTTTTCATAAATAAATATTTCCTGCTGCCTTTCCTAAAATAGTCCTTCCCAACTCAAGAGCTATGCCTGCTTGTTTTGCCATATTGTGTTGGCTTATCTGAAAGTATTGTTCTGGATTTACTTTCAGAATCTCATTCAGCACTTTTATGCCTCTATAAGGCCCATCCTGAACTACCTGTGTTCTTTCAAGTTTGCAAAATCCGAGTTGCACCTCCATAAAGCTCTCTTCAGCCACTGTCAAAACTAATTTGATGTGGGAAGCTTCAATCTGGCTTCCCACTTACAGTAACTTTATGGGTCTAAATTGTACTATTTTTAAAAATGGATTCCAAGTAAGAAATTCAAGGATATATGAGGACTTCTTCCAGAAATCAGAAGCACATCACAGGAATGGCATTCCAACAATATCTAGTTCTGAATGATATTTCCACAGATCAACAGGAATTCTAAACGCATTGCTCAACAAGGAATCTTGTGAAGAAATACTGCGGATTATATCCCTACTTCCAGCGATAGCATTCCATCTCCTCCAGTAGTAGAAACAGTAAGTGAGAAAAATAAATAGTTCAGTTCCTGGGTGACGAGATGTATCAAAACAATTCAACTCCTGTCTTGAACATGATGACAGCATCAGACTTGTCCTCTGCATTCATCTGCCTGGCCCCTTCACTGACCTAACACAGGCCTTCTGCACATTCCCCCACCCCACAGTCCACCATTGCTGGCTGTGCCTTCAATCACTATGGCCCTAACCTCTTGAAATTCCTGCCTCAATCCCTCTGCCTCATCTCCCTCTTTAACTATCTTTAAAACCCATCCCAAAACCTACTTCAATTGTGCCCAGGGTTACCTTCCACTTCTGCCTTACTGTCCAGTGCCTTCGGATGACCTCCTGATGTGAAAGGCGCTATACAAGTGTAATTTTTTTATTTTTGTTGTTGTTGTTGCTCTGTACCCAATCCTGCCACTGCACTGTGTTCTAATTCTCTACACTGAATGTAGATCTATATAAATGTAATTTGTTGTTCCATTTATTGAGTAAATCATTATGAATGTCACTTGGTGGATCATTCTTGTGCATCCCATCACTCATTTACTGCTAACACGAGAAACAGAAAGTGCTATTTTGTAAACTCAGTGCTCACTAATAAAGACAAAATATTTTTACTTAAAAAAAAAACAGCAAAAATATGTCACTCTTTCCAACCATTCTGGAAATGGCTTTCTGTTTTAACCCTAAAAACACTTGATTGGTTCTAGCCTGAGCAACATACTCCATGATTCATAAATAATGCTCTGTAATCTTTCCCAAGCATGTAACCCTTTGAATGAAGCCTGTGTACTCAACAGAGGCATATTCTCAGAGTTATAAATTATACTGTATAATTGTGATGAATATTCTCTACTACCGTCACGACAAAATGAGATTAAAGATAGCTCAGCTCAGAGGATTGTTGTTTTATTAATGCCATCCTGTCAATAAGCAGACAAATTTGAACGCAGCCACTAGCTGGTGAGAGCTCAAAGAGATCAGATCATTTTTTCACGGTGTCTTCTCCGAGGAACGATGAGAAAATGGCTGAATAATTAAAAGACAAAGAAAGAAAGGAACGAACGAATGAATGAATGTAAACAAGTCACGGTTTTTAATGCTGCGCTGAGCCTCAGTTAAAGAAAGGAGAGTTGTATGAGATGTGACCACTATTCCACCAGGGATAACAAAGGAGAAGGAGCTCTGTGCCAGGAGCTGGCAGTAGACTTCTCAGGTCACTAATTAAACTTCACAAGACCCAGTCTGACAAACGGTACAAACTGGCCTATTTTCTGCCACGTGTCCTGCAATTACTTGAAATGAATAGGTGACTTCATCTTCTCCTCGCAGTGTTTGTAATTTTAGGACAATTGCCAAAGAAACATTTTCCCAACTATTCAAAGACGTCATTCAAGCTGTGTTTACATAAAAAATTACCAGAGCTAACATTCACCTGGAATACAGTCACCCATTCTTTTAGGTCAACAGTATGCATCAAATGGTTTGGGATTTGTATGGCAATTAATTGGTAACCAGTCATCCATCATTTTTACTATGCTGGGCAACAAGCAATATTCATATCTATGAGGGGAAACACGAGAGAAACAGTTTGGATCTAGTTTTAAAGTTGATGGACGTCCACTTGAATAGGTCTTCAAAAAACTTTTACAGACCAGTTAATGTTGAGAATAATCTGTCGGGTACTCGTAATTAGTTTTGTCTTGCTAACTGTCGACTGCAAGCACAAGTCTTGGATTGAAGTGAGAAATGATGATAAACGTTCCCCACAAATCGTTTTAGTCGTGTGCTTAATGTTGAATCAATGGCCGTTTTACATCTGCAAAAATATTGTGGAAAAAGCTAATTTTGTTTGTGCTGAGCTGCAACAGCAGGGGTCTTTAGCTGTCAGTTTTTGGACTGAGTTATATTGTTAAGCTGCCCCCACTGGGAGATGGATTGAAACCTTCTGTACATGAATACATTAAAAGTTGATTTTGCTTCACAAGCTCCTGTACAGCAGCAATAAAATTTGTCTCTGAAGGATTTGACAATGTTTGAAAATATATTACAATTATAGTTAGAGACAGATGCAGTTAGAGACAAAGCATTTCTGGACAGAAAGGTGTTTTAACCTTGGCAATACTATTAGTGTCTGTGGCACACACGTCATATCAATGCTTATTTTTTTCAGAAACAAAGTTTGAAATGTGGAGTGATTAGAAGTCAGCACCACTCTGTACAATCTTTCAAAGCTTTCGCCAAAACTGTCTAAAAAGAATCAGATTGCAGCCATAAAACACACAAGACCCATTACACCAGTGTGTTGTGGTGAGCACAAGCCATTCACTGTTGTGGAAAAGGAATCTCTGTTTTCTGATCCCATGATTTATTCAGTCTTGCAGTTCTTGTGAACTCCATTTCGTATGCTGCTTTTCTTCAGTGAAAATATTCCACTGGCAACTGAATTCTTATAGGTTACTCGCAAATGGATGCTAATAAATGGCAGAGTTGGTATTAACATGATTGCAATTTTGATGGTTCTACTGTAATTAATCATAGCTGAACTAAATACTGTAGTACAAGCTGCGATCATTAACATGCAATTTGTAAAGCCAAATATAATTTCAGTGTTAGCACTGCACAGTGCATACTGCAAGAACTGTACATCATTGTGTACCTTGACATTTGGCCTACCATAAATCTGCATTGGCAATCTGAAATTCAGTGGATCACATTACGAATCCAGGCTCTTTGTATTATTACATTTATTAATTGGATTCATTTCTAGTCAATGAAGTTTAACACTAGGGTAGTAAGTATGTCAACACAAAAGCTCAATTTAGTTGTCATCGTTTTCTATGTTAAACCAGGTACCCGATACTGATGTAATGAATTAATTATTGATTATATATGTCAGAACTATATCTTTACATGCCAATCTTAATGCTGCTAATATTATGTGTTCATAGGGAGGCAAAAATATAATATTACCAAAAGCATCCAATTCCTTATTCACCAAATAACATTAAAATATGTTTGAAACAGCCCTTCCCCCGACTTATGAATAATGAAATGTTGACCTCACTGTTATTAAATTCATTTCCACATATTTTAGCACCTTGGGACATCCTCCTGATGTGAAAGGTGCTCTATAAATGTAAATGTTTTGTTTAAACTACCAGACCAGCATGCATGCAAAGTGCTGCTGGAAAATAAAACACTGGGGTTGAAAAAGGCTACTCAGAGAGGCAGTAGTGTTACCGGTACCAGCAGAAAAAGCACCTTGTAATATTAGTTACATCTCCAGCAGGAAAGCCCATGTGCATTACACTGTCTCACAAAGCCTTGCCTCTGACCCAGGATCATCTCAGAGTGGATGTCTCATGAGTTGGGATGTCACTCGTGGGTTTCTGTTTAGCAGATGTAGTTTATGTCGTGAAGCATTTAAAAAAAATGATAATGCTTAAATTCGATATATGCCTTTCATGTCCAGAGGAGGCGAAGATGTCTCAAAGCAATACACAGATTTTACTGTAAATTGTAGTGACGGTAATTTGGGGAAAAATTGTCAGTAATGTTACTGCTTACCTGGGTACCGCTTTTTTCAACCCGAAAAATCCTGCAACATAGATACAGACGTGAGATAGAATATGCCCTGTCCCCAGGCTACAAAGCCCAAGCTGTCAGTGCAGCACCAGTGAAACTCTACAAAAGGTCTTCTGGGAGCTGTCTCAGACGCAGCAGACAAAATGCCTGTAAATTAAAGTTGGCTTCTGCTGAGATTAAAACACATCACTATTGAAAAATGAGAAGAGACTTTTACAACCTCCCTATGTTAAATTCAATGTGTGTATGTGGAATTCTTAGTATTTTGGGTTGTAGATTCTTAAGCACGATGATAGGTTTCCACATGTGCCAGACAACCGACTAAACCAAAAAAAATTCAGTATGAAATTGTTCAATGCGGCAAATGTGACCTTCTGCTAGCCTTGCCAGCACAGCCTTGTTTATGCGTGTTTCCTGAAAACTATATTGAAGATATTATTTGTTTGCATGTTCTCTTGTTTCTGAAGACAAAACTAAAATGGAAAAATACTTATTTATTCTGCAGTACATTTTATACCAAATAACAAAGTTGTGTTCACTATTGTCAATTTGATAAAAATGTGATGACCCAACAGATGAAACAGGGTGATACCAGTGGAGTCCAGCATGTAACAGATCTTTGAAGCACATTTCTGCGCTGAAACTAATAGGACTTGGAAGGACCGGACCAACCACTGGTAATAGACATTGCTTTCAATAGCTATATAGTTTTAGCTGGTTAATCTTCAGCAGTACCTCAAAATACACTCTGGTTCCTAATCCTCCATTCTTGCCAAAATAACCCTTTGGAACTCCATCCCACAGATCCTTCACCTCACCCCCTCCCTTCATGGCCCATCTCAACAACATCAACAAAATTACACTTGTATAGGGCCTTTCATGTCAGGAGGACATCACAAGGTGCTGGATAGTCATTGTTTCAGACTCGAACTGGGGACAGGGCTTCTTCTTCAACTACTCCTTTGTTCACCCTCCTACCCTCAGCCCTCCATGCCCTCTACCCCTCCTAATCCCAGCCCCAGCTTGGTTGCAAATTGTCCAGTGCCTTGGGACGCCTTCCCCATATGAAAGACACCATACAAATGTAATTTGTTTGTTTGTTAAAAGTCTGGGGTTTAGATAACAAGGTGCATCCCTCCATGGGGATGGCGTCCCAATATGGAAATGTCCATGCTTAGGTGGCAAATGTATGTGGAACTTTCAGTTTTGTCTGGGTACTCTTAAGTATGGTGATGGTTTTCCATGTGTGTTAGTCACCAGGTTTACCAAATAAAAATCGATCACAGCACAACCACAAAAAGAAAACTATAAGAACTACACTATTTTCGAATTCTGTGTTTCCAAAATTACGCAAAGTGTTTATTTAACAATCACACTCTGCTCATTTCATAAAAAAGCTTACGTGAGAATAGATGCTAAAGTTGATCATAAAATTGTTCCCCCATTCAAAAATACGGCAGGATATGGGGTTAATGTGGCATTTGGATGTTAGGTAAACAGTCTCTCATTCAGTAGGGACAGAAGCATCCATCATGCAATTATTTAAAAGAGTCTCACACAGACGGTTGACTGACTTTTATTTTCTGATTTTATAGCCAATTACGTCTATATTTCAGAATGACATAATTGTAAAGTACAGTTTTGTCAATGTTTATTAGCCTGAGACATTTGGAATTATGTATTTACTTGTCATTAGTAGTAATGTACCACAGCGTTGAGCTTTTTGTTTATTCTGGGAACCCGAGACACCAACAGATTGTCAGGTGTTGAGCAGCATTCCAGGGCTATATCCCTTCTCCTCTCCCTTTCGTCAACTAAATGCTCCCATTTTGTGACATCATTCGCAGACGTGAGATCTACTTACATAAATAAGCAGGCAACACTCAACTCCCTCCACCCTTGACTCCAGGACTATTGCTGTTTATTTTCAAATTACTGCAGGTGTGGTTGAAGACGTAGACTTTTAGTCAGAATAAGACAGATAGGAAGGCGGAGGGGTTGAGGCTGAGAGTGCAGTTGCTGAAGGCTCAGCCACCAACAGTCGGGTGGAGGGTGGCATCCCAGGGCAACAACAACAAAATTACATTTATAGAGTCCCTTTCATGTTGGGAGGATGTCCCAAGGCGTTGAACTGTCAGGTTGGGACCCAAGCAAGGGAGTAGGGCAGGGTTGGGGGGAATGGTGGGAGAGAGTTAGAAGTGGAGAATGTTGGGAGGGCAGCAGGGCATGATCCAAGATGAGGGTATTGAGACTGGCCTTGAAAGAAGCAAGGGAGTGGGCGAGACAAAGGGACTGTGGGATGGAGTTTCAGAGTGTAGGGGCAGAGAGGCTGAAAGCCCGTCCGCCGATGGTAGGGCAAGTCGGGCAGGGGACATGTAGCAGGCCGGAGCCTGCTGAACAGATGGGGCAGGGAAGTTCATAAGGGAAGAGCGGGTCAGACAGGTAATGGGAGGCAAGGCCGTGAATGGCCTTGAAAGTGAGGACAAGGATCTTGAATTCGATCCTTTGGGGGTTGGGGAACCAATGGAGCCAGGCAAAGGTGGGAGTGATGTGATTGCGGAGCTTGGTACAGGTGAGGACACGAGCTGCAGAGTTCTGGATGATCTGCAGTTTGTGAAGGGAAGAACTAGGAAGGCCGACGAGGAGGGAGTATCCATAGTCGAGAGTGGACGAAGGTTTTGGCAGCCTGAAGAGTGAGTGGTGGAGTCTGGCGATGTTGGGAAGGTGGTGGAAGGCAGTACTGGTCATGGCGCAGATGTGGAGGAGAAAAGACAGTTCAAGGTCAAACAAGATGTCCACGTTCCTGACTGGCTTAGAGAGGTGGAGAGTGCAGCCTTGGATGCTGATGCTGTCAACGGCTGAGGTGTGGAGGCACTGATGTGAGCCAATCAGGAGGGCCTCAGTTTTGCGGACATTCAGCTGAAGAAAGTTGTTTTTCGTCCAGGACTCAATGTCAGATAGGCAGGCGAGAATGCAGGCGGCAGAGTTTTGTATGAGTTAGATTTTATGGATTGTGGTGGAGGGGATACCGACGAGAAAAAAGTGGTGCTGGTGATGGACCGGATGTGGGGATAATCCTGATAGTCCTGGAGTTGAGGGTAGAAGCAGAAAGGTAGTTGGGTGTCAGCAGCATACATGTGGAAATTTACTCCATGTCTGTGGATGATGTCACCGAGGGGGAGCATGTAGAGGGGATCAAGGACAGAGCCCTGAGGAACCCACACGTGATGGTGTGGCCTTTGGTGGACACAAAGTGGAGGTGGTGTGAATGGTAGGACCAGATCCAGTCGAGGACAGAACCTTAAAGATTGAGGTGGGAGAAGCGGCAGTGGAGGAAGATTGTATGGTCAACGTTATCAAGGCAACAGATATGTCGAGGAGGATGAGGAGGCAGAGGGAACCCTGTTCACAGATGGTCAAGATATCGTTAGTGACCTTGACCAGATCCTGATTGGAGGGGCTCATGGGATGAGAGAAAGGAGCGAAGCTGGGAGGCAACGACTCTTTGAAGCACCTTTGACAAGAAAGGATGGTTAGCGATGGGCCAGTAGCTTGAGACCTGCGACGCATCAAGGGATGGGGGGTGATGATATCTGTTTTGAAGTGGGTGGGATTGCTGGATGAAAGGGACAGGTTGAGTATGTCAACAAGTAGTGGGGCAAGGAGGTATAGCTAGAAGGTGAGAGGGGTTGGGATGGGGTCCAGGGAGCAGGTAGTGGGCTTCATGGAAGTTATTGTGGTGAAAACGGCGGATGGGGGGATAGATTCCAAGGTGTGGAAGAAGGGGTGGGTAGGAGTTGGAGTGTGGCAGGGAGGTGCGAGGGGGTGGAAATTGAAAGAATAGTGACAGCTGAGCGGGTTCCCTGAATTTTGGACTTGAGGAAATCCAGCATGTCCTTGCAATGGGAGTTGGAGGAGAGGATCTGTGAGGCTAGACAGGGAGGCTGGAGGAGCTGGTTAGTTGTGGAGAATAGGAGTTTGGGGTTGTCCTTCACCTCCAGGATTATCCTGGAGTAGGTGCGATTTGGTGGAGGCCAGAACAGAGCAGTAGGTTTTGATTTGGTCCAGCCAGATGTGCCAGTGGACCATTAGATCAAATTTGAGCCAGGTGCATTCAATGGCTGGCATCTGGCCTTGAGTGAGTAGAGTGGCTAGTGAATCAGGGTGAGGTTCGAGAGGTGAGGGGGGCAAGGGCATTGAGTGTTGTGGAGAGGGTTTGGTGGAGAATGGGTCGGTGTGGGAGGTGGGCCAGAGGAGGAGGAGTTCAGCAGACCAAGTTAGCGGAGAGGGATTGTGGGGAGATCTTCTTCCAAGGGTGGTAGAAGATGGTGGTAGGTTTGCAGGCAGTGGGGAGAGGGATAAAGGAGTTGAAAGAGATGAAACGGTGGGCAGAGATGGCCTTGTCAGTGATGGTGTCATCCGAGACACTGAGGACTGGGTGATCACCAGGTCAAGTGGGTGGCCGTGAACATGGGTGGTGGAGTGGATGTGGAGGGATAGGTTGAGAGAGGAGGGAGGAGAAGTCTGAAGAGGTGGAACAAGAGGGGGTGAAATCCCTTCTGCCGAGGATGATGAGGTGATTGAAGCAGAGGCAGAGGGAAGCTAGGAGGGTGGTGATGTCGGAGATTAAGATGGGGAGGATTTGGGAAGTCGGTAGACAAGGAGAATTCTGAGGGAGAGATGGGAAGGTTGTTCGAACGAGGGGAAAGAACTAGAGTAGCAGGGGGATAGGGCAAATGGCTCCTTGGCAATGAGGGCCACACCACCGCCATGGCGGTTGGGGCATGGGGTGTGTTGAGAGAAATAGCCAGGTGGTGTGGCCTCTGTGGTTGGGAAGGTGTCACCTGGGGTGATCCAGGTTTCTGTGAGGGCCATGATATCAATGTTCTCATCGAGGATGAGATCGTTGACAACCAGGGTCTTGTTGCAGAGGGATTTTAGAGTCAGTGGGGCCTAGTAAGATCTGGATTGATGGCCATGCAAAGATTAGTGCGGGTGAGGATGTGGACAGTTTTGTATGAGCTGAAGCTTGCAGCTGGCGAAATTAGGGACACTTTCAAAGCGTGGTTTGGGAACTTGAGTCAGGAAGAAACAAAGGGGTGATTGAGGGGTTTGGTGACATTTTGTGTTAGATAGCAATAATGGTGGACAATGTAGCCAGATGAATAAAAAAAAGGAGTCCTGGAATGAACCGAAAACCATGGTTGCATTTGAGGTAGTGAGTTTGAAATAGTGGACATCATTGTTATAAAGGTATTGTAGGCATTGTTTGTATGACACCCACACACTGACAGCAAGTTAAACTATTCAATTAAACTGGGTATGACAAACGGTGAGGAAGAAAGCTTGAGAATGTAGGGTGCTGTAAAATGATTAACATAATGGGCTAAATAGTGGCAGGTTTAGTTTAATGTTGAGAAATGTGAAGCAACAACAACAAAATACAACAAAATTACACTTGCATAGCGCCTTTCGCACTGGGAGGACGTCCTAAGGTGTTGAAATATTCCCCTCCAAGCAGTACATATTCGATGGGGATAATAAAGTATACCCTAGATTTTATGGTTTTTAATGATCCTGAAAAACACAAAAACAACACAACAATAAAATTACATTTATAGCGCGCCTTTCATGTCAGGAGGACACAGGATGCATTGGGTGTAGTCATGGATAGATGTGTAATGGTGGAGCTGTAAGCAACAAAAGGACAAATGGAAATTACTGGTATTATAAATGGAAAAGTAATATTAAAATTATACAAGGTACTGGTTCGACTGCAGTTGGAATACTTGTACTGAGCATGATTCTGCTGTAAAAACGCCCAAATAGTGACTCATCATGGAACCGGACATCTGTCACTCCAAATTACGGAAACGGCTTTCTGATGTAATCTATCAAGCTCTCTGCATCTTTATCATGGAATCCCATTGACTCTATCCCTCCCTCACCTCATTCAAGATCTGTCTCAAGATGTACCTCTTTTTTAGAGCTTTAGGTCAATTTTCTCTTCTCCACCCTTGGCTCCATCTTCATGTGAGTACCAAACCAGCATTGCTGAGGGCCATTGGACATCCTCTAGCCTGAAAGGTGCTACATAAATGTAAATTTGTATTGTATTATCTATTTCCACCCATATCAGAACTGAATTCCCTACAGTCACAGGTTGACACACATCCAGGTACCTTCAGGAATTGTTATACCCTACGTCATGCTACAAACATTTTCACTCCTTGAAGAGAAGGAATCTAAATGGATTTTGGAAGAAATTAGGGAATTAGGATTAAAGTAATCAGATCCAATGGAGTAGCATAGGCAAATTTAAATTATTCAGATTTCCTTCTTAATTGATGGGAATAAATCCACACCAAAAAAAACTTTAAACATATGTCAAATAGTGTGATAAAATAAGAAAATGTATTCTTTGGCACAGAAACAACATGGCAAGATATTGGTCATCATTGTAAAGAAATTTAATAAATATGTAAAAATGCCCTGAACTGCAGATAACTGTTGCTGATGAATCAATAACCAGTGAAGATCGACTGCATAGGGACAATAGAACGCCTTTGGAATCTCTCTCACGACCCAAGAAGATATCAACCCAACTGCTCAGGTTCCAAAGCAATGATGACAGCACGTCATGGGTTGGATTCACTGCTCACCCTGGTAAGTGATGAAAAATAATGGCTGCTGTCTGTTTTAGTTAAAAAATAAATAATGCCAATCTTCCCTAATATGTATGCCAACAATAGTTACTGCAATTCTTGTAAAGCCTCAGGTATAATGTCCTGTGTCTATAATCATTTACTGTTCTTGCACTAAATTAATTATTAAGTGGCTCGTTGTCTCCTGCAACAGTTTTATTGTAAGAACATCTGCAGTTCATGCATAATCAAAAATCCCATATTAAACACAGTCTGTTCTGTCTCCATAACAAAGTCACCAATGAATCACGCCAAAGGCTTTTAAGCAATTCAAAAGAGGAAGAATATCTAAAATGATGATACCTGACAGAGGAATGCATCAAGTCCTTCTCCGTCCAAACTTCTCTTGTGATTAGATGTTTCTGGTAAGGTCCCCACATATCTGTGCAGCCTGGCAACTGAGTCTTCAGCTCAACCTTCCCGAGACCTGCACTGGAGTTTTCCCCAAAAGCCAAGAAGCATCACCATTGAAATCCAGGAGCCCATCAGCTCTAATTCACAAAACCTCTGCCGTATATCTGGAGTGTGCTGGCAGAGACCTTATTAACCACTATCATACAATTTGGGTGAGTACAGTCACAGAAATAGGCTGGGTTTCTTGTCAATCTACTCCACACACTGGTATGAAACTAAGCAGTGTACTTTGCCATTCAGAACACGCACTCTGAGGGCCATCTTATGGAGAATTTGGACCAATGTCCGGTTCTTCTAGATTGATATGACACCCAATGTAGTGTCATCTGCAGGTAAAACACACGTGTATAATATACAATGGCATACACATATCCCCCTATCCCAACCCTCCCCTTGCCATTAACCCCCTCCCCCCCCCCCCCTTTCCCCTAATCCCACTTCCATTTTTTTGGGAGTGGGACACTGCTGTGTGCAATTTGGCTGCCGCATTTCGCACACAAATATACAGTCAATTTTCCTATTCTTCTTCATCCTGCCCCAACCCCTTCTCCCTTTGCTCTTGTCCCTACCTAACTGTACAGCGCCTTGGGATGTCCTCTCAACGTGAAAGGCGTTATATAAATGTAAAATTTTGATTGATTTGGTTGGTTGGTTGGTTGGCTGGCTGGCTGGCTGGCTGGTTGGTTGATTGATATTTGGTCTATTTTGCAAACCGTGCACACTATGTGTAAATGCATGTGTACAGAGGAAACTATGGTGATCATAATTATGCATTTGACATTCAAAGATAAAAATGCTCACATAATTGAGGGCACCTGTAACTCCCTCTTTGCATTGTTACATATGGTTTACACACAATTTGCATAACAGTCCCCACTCACATTGCAGACATAGAATGAGATTATTTCCCATTGCGATTTATATTTACAGCACAGGAGAAAGGCATTCGACCTGAATGGAGGAGAACAACAACAACAACTTGCGTCTCTTTGTGTTTCTGAAGGTACCATTCTTCGAATAAGATGTTGAACCAATGTATTCTAAACAAACCTTCCCTTGATGTGTCGCAGCTCTCAAGCTATCTACCCATCTCCTACCTCCTTTTCCTGTCCAAGATACTCGAAAGAGTGGTTGCCTCCCAGCTCTGCTCTTTCCTCTCAACCCATTAACTTTATGAACCCCTCCAATCGGGTTTCCGTGCTGTCCACACCATGGAAACTGCTCTGGTCAAGGTCACAAATGACATCCTGACCATTTGCGACCAGGGTTCCCTCTGCCTCCTCGTCCTGCTCGATCTATCCACTACCTTTGACACCGTAGACCATGCAATCCTCCTCTACCGCCTCTCCTCCCACCTCAACCTTCAAGGCTCTGTCCTTGATTGGTTCCGGTCATACCTCTCACACTGCCTTCACTTTGTCTCCTCCAACGGCTTTTCCTCCAGCCCTCTCACAGTCTCATGTAGCGTTCCTCAGGGCTCTGTCCTTGGCTCTCTCCTGTTCACCCTCTACATACTCCCCCTCGGTGACATCGTCTGCAGACATGGAGTAAATTTCCACATGTATGTGGATGACACCCAACTCTACCCTTCTGCTTCCACCCTCGACTCCAGAACTACTGGCATTCTGACTGTGTGTCTGTCTGACATTGAGTCCTGGATGAGGGATAACTTTCTCCAGCTAAACGTCAACAAGACGGAGGCCCTCCTGATTGGCTCACATCAGCGCCTCCACACCTCAGGTGTTGGCAACATCAGCATCCAAGGCTGTTCTCCCCATCTCTTGAAGCCAGTCAGGAATCTGGGTGTCTTGTTCGACCCTGAACTGTCTTTCCTCCCCCAAATCCACGTCATGACCTTCTACCACCTCATGCCCTTCCACCACCTCTGCAACATTGCCAGACTCTGCCATTGCCTCACCTCCCATGTTGCCAAACACTTGTCCATGCATTCATCACATCAAGGCTCTACTACAGGAACTCTCTCCTCGTCCATCTTCCCAGCTCCTCCCTTCACAAGTTGCAGATTATTCAGAACTCTGCAGCTCGTGTACTCTCCCGTACTAGGCTCCGCGACCACATCACTCCCACTCTCACCCATCTCAATGGCTCCCCATCCCCCAGAGGATCGAATTCAAGATCCTTATCCTCACTTTCAAGGCCATTCATGGCCTACCATCGGCTTTGCCCTGCTACATGTATCCTGCCCGACCTGCCCTACGATCGGCAGATAGGGTTTCAGCCTCTCTGCCCCCACGCTCTGAAACTCCATCTCACAGTCGCTTCATCTCGCTTCCTCCCTTTCCTCCTTCAAGGCCGGCCTCAAGACCTTCCTCTTCAACCGTGCCTTCTGCTGCCCTCCTAACTCTCCAACCTTTTCCTACTCTTCTTCCCCCTGCCCCTACCCTGACCTTTCCCCCACTGCTCGGATCCCAACCTAACTGTTCAGCACCTTGGGATGTCCTCGTGACATGAAAGGCACTCTATAAATGTAATTTTGTTGTTGTTGTTCTCTATCTGTTTAGTTAAGAGTTTAAAAACTTGACAAACATCCAGCCAACAATGCTTCAATTAATGGTTCAATAATTGGTCATTACTTGCTTTGCAGGGCATTGTTGTATACAAATTTGCTGCTATATTTGCCTAAAGATATATACTCTTGATAAATCATTGATATATTGATATATTGTTACAGAATGTGCTTCATAACATAATCTGAATTAATTTATTGTCCAAAATTGTTGCAAATGGATGTCTCCAATATCCATCTGGTGTAATACTGTAACAATAATATAAAAAATAATAATCCTTGCATTTGATGTAGCACTTTTCACATCTTCTACACATCTCAAAGTGCTTCACAGAATATAGTGTAAAGTGAATTGACTGTATATTTATGGGCAAAATGCAGCAACCGATTGCGCACAACATTGTCCCACAAACAGTCGTGGATTGAAATAACCAATTTATTATTGGGTTTTTTTCCTTGAGGGATTATTATAAGGCATGTGGAGTAAGAAAATTTGCCCAAGGTTTTTGCCCTTCCTGGAATTGAATCCAGGTCTCTTACTTGCAATGTGAGTGCGCTAACCACTGAGCTACAGGACTACACAATGTAGAAATGCAATTATTGTAGGTTCATTAGGGATGCACACAATAAGACTGCTCATAAAATAATTTGTGTTTGATGAATGCATCACAATGCAATATTGCTGTGAACTATCAACGCTTTGTTTTCTACACTAAATATAACATGCTGGCTTATGTGTGTCAGCAGTGAATTAATGTATTCTGCAGGGTAGCTAGTATTATTTTATACCTGGTGCTGTTTTCAAAAGCATTACAAGCAATAACCTACATTTTCTACGAATCAAAAGGTTACAGAACACGAATAAACTTGGCTTGAAAGCATTACACTCGCTCACTTGGTAGGTGTTTTCATAATTCAGAGAGCCAGTGCTCTCCTACACTTGACAGCAGGGTCTTGTAAAACACTTAGACCCATTTCAACATAATAAAACCCTGCAAAACTACAAGTTATTTCTTTCTATTATTCATTTACACTTGTGAATCAAGTTCAGTGCCTTTTGTTGGGATTATAGTGATTCAGAGAGACCGCACAGTTTATTATTCTGTGACATTGCGAGTCCAATTCGATAGCTCTTAACCCAAAAAATGTGAAATCTGGGCATCAATGGAGATGACATTGCAACATTTATGCAATATGATGTTAACAAATAAATATCTGCTCTGCCTCTGGCCATTACTCACCCCAGTGGTCGGTAGCTGCTCCCACTCAAAGGGAACAAGCAATTGGCATTATATCAGTGCCAATATGTACATGGCATGTAATTGATGGAGCCCGGAGGCAGAGAACCACTGTTGCCTCCAGTGATCCCAGACACAGCCTGAAGTAGCTTGATCCATGTGACTGTGGACTGCAATCTTCACCAATAAAACAGAAGGAACTACAGTACCATACAGTGTTTTACTAAATGGAGTTTATACATAGAAGTCATGGAGAGTTTCGATTCAAATCTATTCATTTATTTCTTGAAGTAACTGAAATTATCTTGGTTCTACAGTGTCCAGATCGCAAGATGTAAAGGTCTGTCTTGTAACAATGGAAGGAGTTCAATACATTCTATATTCAATGTATCGAGGATGCCCCAAACTGCAATCTGGACCTGAAAGTTGCTTTTCCTGACTTGGGTGGCTTGGTTGAAGTCAAACTGGATTTTGTTACATTTGAGCTGAGACAGGTTCAGATCATTTCCAGCAGTAAATAGAAACCCGGAAATTAGGTAATTTGTATACCATCAAACTGTAATACATTTTTTGAAAAATTAACCTTGCACCTGATGTAGAACCTTATCACACTGAAACATCTCAGAGCTCCTTTTTTAAATGTGGTTTACTTCATACTGATTGCAATCATTTTGCTAAATCTTTATAGCAGGATTGAAGTTTGAAGATTTTACCTTTTGTAGTAATTGTTTCTATGTACGGAAATGGAAGAGGTAATATTTGCCAATAACATTGGGAAAATAGGAATGAGATGACTGATCGACTAAGATATCATAGAATCATAGAATCTTACGGCACAAAAGGAGGCCTTTCGGACCATCGAGTCTGTGCTGCCTCTTTGAAAAGAGCAACTGAATTGCACTCCCCAGCTCTCTCCCCATAACCACACAAACCCATGCACATACTTCCCATGGAACTATTTCTAAAATGTAACAAAACCCAGTTTGACATATATTTGGTGAATTTGGCAATATTTGGCAGGATACCAGGAAAAATCCCATCAATCTTAGAAATAGTTCCATGAGAAGTAAGAAACATCAGTGGTGGTTCCACAATGAGCAGGATTTAATGGAACTTCTAACCAACTCTGATTGCTCTGCAAACCTAAGCATCAAAGTAAGGTTTATGAAATAATCCATTGGCAATAGAATAGTTCAATGAGAAGAAAGGAAGAACCCAAAAGGCATGAGGAAATGTGGTCATCTAGTTGCCGATAAAGCTGTCGAAAGACTGGACCATGTCTTTTTTCACTTCTTAGCTGGCTACTCCGACGCCCTCCCCTTCTCCACCATTCACAAAATTTAGCTCATCCAAAACTCCGCCACCCACATTTTCACTCGCACCAAACTTCGTACCCCAATTACCCCAGTGCTCATCAAACTCCACTGGCTCCCTGTAATGGAGTGGATCAACTTCAAATCCTCACTCTTGTGTTTAAATCGCTCCACTCTCCTGCACCCCCCTACCTCTCTAACTTCCTCTCTTCTCACAGTAGTACCTGCTCCATCCACTCTACTGGGTCTGGCCTCCTCCTTGCCCCCCAAATCCTCCCTCCAACATCAGTGGCCATGCTTTCAGCTACTACTCTCAAAACGTTGGAACCCTCCCTCAACTAAGGTTTTTTACCAACATATTAAGAGTAAAAGGTTGGTCAAGGATAGGGTGGGGCCAATTAGGGACCTAGGAGGAAATCTCATTGTGGAGGCAGAGGGCATGGCTGATGTCCTGAATGAGTACTTCGCCTCTGTCTTCACAAAAGAAAAGGATACAGCCAATGCCATGGTATTGGAGGAGAGGGTAGGAGAAATGGATAGAATAATTATAACCAGAGAGGAAGTTCTAAAAAGGTTGACGTCGCTCAAGGTGGATAAGTCACCTGGTCCGGATGGGATGCACCCTAGGTTACTAAGGGAGGCACGGGAGCAAATAGCAGGGACTCTGGCCACGATCTTTCAATCTTCCTTGGACACAGGGGTCGTGCCAGAGGACTGGAGGATAGCTAATGTTACTCCCTTGTATAAAAAGGGGCAGAATGACAAGCCTGGTAACTACAGACCAGTCAGTCTAACGTCGGTAGTGGGCAAACTTCTAGAGTCCATAATCAGGGACAAGGTAGATCTTCACTTAGAAAGATATAGGCTAATAAAGGACAGTCAACATGGATTTGTTAAAGGCAAATCTTGCCTTACAAATCTGATAGAATTTTTTGATGAGGTAACGGAATGGGTGGATAATGGTAGCGCAGTTGATGTAGTTTACATGGACTTTCAAAAGGCATTTGACAAAGTGCCACATGAGAGACTTATTATGAAATTAAAGGCCCATGGCGTAAAAGGGACAGTGGCAGCGTGGATCCACAACTGGCTGCGAGACAGAAAGCAGAGAGTTGTAGTGAGCGGCTGTTTTTCAGACTGGAGGGAAGTGAGCAGTGGTGTGCCACAGGGATCAGTTTTGGGACCATTGCTGTTTGTAATCTACATCAATGATCTGGACTTGGGTGTACGGAGTACAGTTTCCAAGTTTGCAGATGACTTGGAGAATAGTAAATAGTGAGGAGGATAGTAGCCATCTGCAAGAGGATATAGACAAATTGGTAAAGTGGGCAGACACATGGCAGATGAAGTTTAATGCAGAGAAGTGTGAGGTGATGCATTTTGGGAGAAGAAATGAAGGGAGGCAATATAGGCTAGATAGTAAAATTTTAAATGGTGTGAAGGAACAGAGAGACCTGGGGATTTGTGTTAGTGACTCGTTGAAGGTGGCAGGACAGGTAGACAAGGCTGTTAAGAAGGCATATGGGATACTAGGCTTTATAAATAGGGGTATAGAGTACAAAAGTCAGGAAGTGCTGACTAACCTCTATAAGACTTTGGTGAGGCCTCAGCTGGAATACTGTGTTCAATTCTGGTCACCACATTACAGAAAGGATGTGAAGACATTGGAAAGGGTACAAAGAAGATTTATTAGGATGGTGCCAGGATTGAGGGAGAGGAGAGGCTAGATAGGCTAGGGTTATTCTCTCTGGAGCAGAGAAGATTGAGGGGAGACCTAATAGAGGTTTATAAAATCATGAGGGGTTTCGACAGGGCAAATAGAGAAAAACTATTTCCACTCGTGGGCGAATCCGTGACTCGTGGTCACAGATTTAAAATAGTTTCAAGGCGAAGTAGAGGGGAGCTGAGGAGAAATTTTTTCACTCAGCGAGTTGTTCGAATCTGGAATGCATTGCCTGCAAAGGTGGTGGAGGCTGATTCGATAACAACTTTTAAAAGGGAATTAGATCTTTATTTAGGGAGAACAGGTCTATTAGGCTATGGGGAGCGGGCAGGGCAGTGGGATTGAATCGCTCTTTTCAAAGAGCCGGCACAGACTAGATGGGCCGAATGGCCTCCTTTTGTGCCGTAAAATTCTATGAATCTATGAATCTAAACACCTTGGCCTCACCCGCTCCTTTCCCATCTTCAGCTCATAGCTGAACACCTTTGTCTTCGACCTCGCTTATGGTCACCTTCCCCCTCCCCTGACTCAGCCTGAGGCTCCGCCATTGTGAAGTGCATTGAGACGCCACCTAGCGTGGAGGGCGCTAAATAAATGCAAGTCATTGTCGGTGTTGTAGTTTGTCTCAGTGCATGATAGTAATAATCCTTGCATTTGATATAGGCCTTATCACATCTTTGAGACGTCTCAAAGCACTTCACAGAATATGCTGCAAAGGGAATTGTAAATTTTGTGATGTAGTGAGACAGACCGAATTAAAATAGATGTGCGTGTCTATGGTGTGTGTAAGTCTGCTATACAGGTGTAATTTTGTTCTTGTTGTGGCTACTGTTGTGTGTGGTTGAAGGGGGTGGTGGTGGGGGGGGGGGGGGGGGAGGGGATCACCTTCTGCCCCATCTATTTTTTAAAGTTTGCTTTGTTTTCCTCTGTTTATAATTATAAATAAATAATGAGAAAACAAAATGATTTAATTAGGAGAATGAGAGCTGAAAATAGCTCAAACCTCGTTAGTAACATTACCTGCTTAAACGGTTAGGCTTTTAATTACTAAATGCCTTTCCCAGCCTACAGCAATGAGTTGAATTAGTACCAATTCTGTGAAGAACAATATTATGTTAAATTGTGCTTGACGCATCGAGGACAAATAACAACAAAATACTGTTTAATTATCTATAGCATTTGCTGAAATAAAATAAATATTTTATCATTTAACTTTGAGAATGGCATAAAATTGTCCACATTTTTTATGAAGAATGTATTTTGAAACAAACTTGCAATGCTTAAATATTTAATAAACTATAATAATTAATGCAGGAATCCAGACGTTCTATTCTCGTCTTCAAAAAACTAGACAACATGATATTTTTGCTACTGAAAAAGCATGTTTAAGTTACACAATTAATAATTTCTTGCTGAATAGCTCTGGGGAGGTTAAGCAATTGTTGCCACAAGATATAATTATGTTACACTTGTTTACTTCAAAAAGGAAGAATGTAATTAAAAATCTAATTTACAGATTTTGGTTTGGGAAACCTTTAATTGGTCTTCCAATTACAATCCATTTCATCCTGTGATAATTACTTCTTTACAGACCTTTTTCCATTGTGGCATGTGACATTACCCCAGCTGGGTACTGTGTAGCTCGGCATAAAATGTGAAGAGCATTGCTCTTTTTTGTATGCAGTAGCAATAATAATCTTACATTTGTGTGCCTTTCACTTGGGAAGGGCATCCCAGTGTGTTTCACAGGATATACTGTATAGTGTAGTAACTATCTTTCGTGGGAGAACGCAGCAGTCAATTTGCACACGCCAGTGTCCCACAAACAGTGATGATGCGTAGGACCAATTTTATTTGGGTGAGGTGATGGTGTTGAGGGAGGGAGTTCCAAAGTTTTGTGAGTAGCAACTGTTGGCCTGGACAATCAAATAGCACCATGGGATCTTTAACAGCGTTTTTCAGTATCATAGCCAACTACGACTCATGATAAAAGTGATCAATCCCCTTCAAGGCTGTTCGTGAACATTCGCCCACAACTTTACATAAAATTCACATGCAGCCCCATTTTACAAATAAAACCTCTTAAGGATGGAAAGGTGAACATGGCCTTTGATTCCTCTATAATCAACTTTACCCAGATTTGAGATATGGCATGCAAGGAGTAGAATCCTGTAGCTCAGTGGTTAGAGAACTCGCCTTACAGGCATGAGACCTATGTTCGATACCAGTCATGGCAAACTTTGCAAGTTTCCTTACTTCATAACCCTAATAATAATCCCCCCAAAATTTGGTAATTTCAATCACGACTGTTTGTGGGACACTGCTGTGTGCAACTGGCTGCCGCATTTCACCCACAAATATACAGTACATATATTCTGTGAAGCACTTTGAGATGTCTAGAAGATATGAAAAGCATTATATCAAATGCAAGGATTATTATTATGAATTCCGGGCAGGTGCAAGAATGAATACTTGAATTGGAGGAATTAGCTGCATTATAATAGTAGTTTTGCTTTTGTCCCCGCTATTACTTTGCCAGGCATGTCTACTCAGAGCTAGTTTAACTTCAGGGAGACAGCAACAGCACAAACAAATCTCCTCACCTTCCACCACCACTTTTCTGTGAGTTGCATTTCTAAACTGTGTAATTACCAATTATCTATCTGTATTTACCTTTATAATCTTCAATCACAATTCTTATCAAATATTCATTCAGATAATTGTTTTAATTAATGATGGAATCAACTTGAATGCTTTTGCTGACATCTAGTCGCAAATGTGCAACTCTATGCAAAACATTTCACCTTGATGTGAAGTTTTCCTTCAGGCTTGTTAATTTTGTATTCATGTTCTCTTGTTCTGTATTCTTAGTTCAAGTTAAATAAATTATTTCTATCTATATTGTCTGTTTCTCTTGGCATTTAAAAAAAACTAGATCATGTCTTCTCTCAATTATCTTTTCTCGAATAATAATCCTTGCATTTGACACAAGATATTTCACATTGAAAGGATTTAAAATTACAGGTACTTCACAGAAGATATAGTAAAGTGTAGTGACTATGTATTTTGTAGGAAAATCCGACAGCCAATTTGCATACAGCAATGTTCCACAAACACTTTCATTATTAAAGCTCATTTGCTTTATTTGCTTTATTTTCCTTGCGATTAAGCACAGTTGCTGATATCAGCGTTTACCTACGTTAAATAATATTCATTAAGATTTATTCTTACAGATTTTGATGAGTGTTTTGTCTGACTATAACTTGAGGAAGAGTAACTCTAATTTTAAATTACTCAGATTTGATTAAATAATTTCCAGGTTTACTGGGCTCACTCTATTAGTTGAGAAAATCTATAATAAAAATATCTATTGATTGACCATATTTCATGATCCACTATGATCATCGATCTATTAAATATAACTTTCATTTTCTACTTGGCATATCACCACCTACTTGGCAAGTCACTCATTTACACATTGCTTGCCCCACAATTATGCTAAGATATTGCTCACAGTTTTCACCTCTTGTTTTCTTGACCAAGCATGGGTTTAGGGCTACTTGTAGACTTCTTGACAGACACCATTGATGGAGAGCCACTCTGCCCTTGCAGAAATGCCGAGCTGGTTGATGCAGTAAAGTAGGGGTGTTAGAGTGAAACAAAAGCTATTCCGACCTCCATCTGCCTCCCAAAAGTTTGTTATGCTTGCGATTCCAATGGCAATGAATGCTCGAGGGAAAGGAAGCTGGCATTCCCAGTGGCAGAATCTTGATCAACCAACAGATGTTAGGGTACTTTTAAGTTCACTCCACGATTGCAACACATTGCAGGATGTGGAGTCAAATATGGTGATATATCCATTTCCAGCCAAATGATTCCAAACACTGAAGTCCAAAGTCACTTTTCAGATTCCAGCATTTGGATTAAGGCATCCAATAGAACAGTTGATATATCTATAGACAAACGTTGAGGAGGTGCTGATTCCAACATTATGTGGAGGAGGTTTCCCTGTAGTGACTTTCTGAAAAATGTCTTTCAATAATTTCCCAGTTTACATTTCACCAATCCTCCCTTGTCTTCTCAAGGTTTATTTCTGTTCCGTTATCAATGCTGTGCAGCAAATAAAGGAATCTGAGAACTTTATAGCTTTTTTTAATCACTTGTGTGGCTCACTTGGTAACCACTTATACGATATTCATGTGTTAAAGGTCACAATGCTCTGGTGGGATGCGCCATTGCAGTAAAATTACTTCTGTGGGAGCACAATAGTGATACGATGCTAGTGTTATATGCACCTGCCAGTTTTGGCTTTGAACAGACATAAATTTACAGATATGATGAAAACAAAGTTCTGAACCAAAAAGAACAAACTCTCCTTTGTAAGGGATTTTCAAGCCTGCATATTCAGTCTTTTGGAGAAGAAATTAGAGAATGTTTACACCAAATTTAACAGCTATAAAGACACACTGGTTTTAATGGTGAACAAATGGATGGAAATCTCAGAATAAAGACATGCTGGGCCATAACCCATAAGTAGCTAATAAATGAGATCTAATTGATGTTTGATGGTACTACTGCATGTTGTTTACTGCTGGTAAAGGGTTTCTGGAATTTTTTACATGAGCAAAAAAGGAACTTCATCAACATTATCTCCTCTGAAAGCCTGACAGAATTGAGTGCTCATTGTCTGCGATTTCTCCAATCGTACAGTATTTCATTTCCTTTCTATAATTCTATATGTTTCTTGTTCTAAGGCCTTCCATCATTTGGTTTTGCCTCATTTAATTTCTTTATTTTTACCCTATTTTATTCACTGCTACCTGAGAGGGGTCTTCATAATTCTCAGTTATTTTGAGAAGAATTCAGCTGTGAATTGGAGATGGCACCATCTCATTTCAGACAAATTCAACTACACAATTTTAATGGTACATAAGTTAAATTATTAGAGTTACAAGTTTGCAATAGAGTATTTGATTGTTAGTACAGCATTATTGTTTGGTTAGCCAGATATCTAACACATAGGGAATCCATTACCCATACCAGATAAGAGTTTTAATAATAATAATAATAATCCTTGCATTTGATATCGCGCTTTTCACATCTTATCGACGTCTCAAAGCGCTTCACAGAATATACTGTAAAATGAATTGACTGTATATTTGTGGGGGAAACATGGTAGAGCCAATTGAGCATAGCAGTGTCCGACAAACAGTCATGGATTGAAAATGACAATTTTTTTATTATTGTGGGTTTTTTGGAGGGATTATTATTAGGCGTGTGGAGTAAGGAAACTTGCCCAAGGTTTCGCCCTGATCTGAGTTCCATGCATGCCGCCTACAGCATGTAAATTCCCATGTTTGGAATGGAATGTATGTTCTCTCTCTCTGGATGGATGCATGCTACTTAACTACTGTATTAGGTGCAGGTTCCCAATAGCCAAGGCTTAGGGACCACAAGGTGTTTGTTGGAATTGCAGCTGGAATCTATCAAACTAAAACCGCAAAACCTACCATCAAGAACATTGCCTGGCAAGCTTTCCCACTGCTTGTCCAGCTAGGCCCACCCTACCCATTAGGGTTTTGCAGGGTTAATAGGAGCTGGATGGGTAAAATCCCTGTGCCAGTGACTTGGATGTGGGGGAGGCAAGACATTTGCGGATCGAACAATACACCTGGATTCCTGACTGGCTTGGTGAGGTGGAGTGTGCATCTCTGGAGGTTGATGCTGCCAGTGCCTGAAGCATGAAGGCTCTGGCATGAGCCAATCAGGTGAGCCTCGGTCTTGTTGACATTCAACTGTAGAAAGTTAGCTCTCATCCAGGACTGGCTGTCTGACAGGCAGTCTGTCAGGACAGCAGTGGTCCTTGAATCGAGGGTGGAGGCAGAAAGATAGAATTCGGTGTCAAGCGCATACATATGGAAGTTGACCCCATGTCTATGGATGATGTTACTAAGTGGGAGCATGTAGATGTTGAAAAGGAGAGAGCCAAGAACAGAGCCCTGGGGAGTGCCATACGTGCAAGGGGTTGAAGGAGAAGCCATTGTTGGCAACAAAGTGGAGACGGTGCGAGAGGTAAGATTCAAATTAGTTAAGAAGATTGAGCTGAGATGAGCTGAGAGGTGGTGTAGCGGGGGTTCAAAGAGGGAATGGCAAGAACGAAGAGAGCAAAGCTAGGACACAATGACTTGTTCTAGGAGAGGAATGGGAGGTTGGAGATGGGGCAGTAGCTGGAGAGTAACGATGGATCCAGGAAGGGATTTTTCAGGAATGGGGGTGATGACAGCCATTTTCAGGGGGGTGGGAACAGTGCCAGTGGATAAGGAGAGGTTGATGAAATTGTTAGGAGAGGAGCCAGGAGGTGGAGCTGAGAGGTGAGGAAAGAGGTGGAGATAGGGTTGAGGGAGCAGCTGGTAGGCTTCATTTAGAGATGAAGAGTAGTGAGAAAGAATTTGAATCAAGATTGTCACCATTTTCTCAAGAGCAGTGAGAAGCAATAATAAACAAGAATAACTAACATATTTAAAAACACTACAGTATTGAAAATCAGGCTCTTAGTAGTGCAAAGATAAAATACATCTTCAGCTTACAGCACCAAAATAAATTGCAACCTGCCCTGAATATACTGCTCCATAGAATCTGTTTTCTTTTCCATTATCAGTTAATTATCTCCACTTGCACTGCTTACCTACACTCCTTTTATGTCTGCAAAAAGGTAGGTGTGAAAATTGCCCAGGCAAGCTTCAGCATTTCTGTCTCTAAATCATCCAGATAACTGTGCCTCACGATTCTAGTATATTTGAGGCATTTTTATTACCGTAATATTCATGAAACAGTCAGGAGCTACAGTGTGGAATCTTTTCCTTGTTTGTCATTGCGTTCTCAAAATTGTTTGAATAAAAAATTGCCTAGATCTTCAATCATCAGGAATATATTTTATTGTTTTCAATGCTAAGCTTTCCACTTTTTTTTGAGAGGAATAGATTTTGTATATATTTTTGGCAACAGCCAAGGTAATTAATCATCATAATATTTATACAAATCAAATAGAACTGATAAGATTAACCCTGTAGTGGTTGTAATTTGAGTCAGTTACTTAATCTCTCAATGTAACATAACATAAAAACTGATCTGTTGCAGTAGCACAGTTTACTTGATATAATCTCATAGGTTCACATTGTAACTGATATTATTATCATCATTTGGCATGATGGATGAAATCTCAAGAAACTGAATACAAAACTCCAACAATAGCATTAATAATCTGCCCAAACTGCACAAGAGATATGATCCCATAGTAGGACAGTAGAATGGCATATCTGCTGTAATCACAGAGCATATAGCATATCAGAGTGATGAGCAAGATCGTTTTATGCATCCAGTCACAAAAACATTATGTCAGCAAAAAGCCCCAGCTAAAGTGTTTATCCAGTCTTTATTTTTTATTGATGTGATGATAACATATATTGTAATTAAATTAAAACAAAAAAAATCAAGATAATAGGAAGCCACTGCAAGAAGCCAGTTCAAGTCAATAGCGTGGCACAATACAAAAGAGGTGACAGACAGGCTTGTCATATTACAATTTACTGTTTAATGCTACTTGCTAGAAGACAAACAATGATTGCATTCTTTCTGGCATTCTGATTCAGGCTGAATAGTATGCGATATGCAATGGTGATAAAGGAGGAATCTAATTCGGGAAGACCAGTTGTGGGTTATAAATGTTGTGCTTGCCTGCTGTATGGATTTTTAAAATGAGTAATAAACCTGCATCATTTACTGTTTCCTCAGAAAATGGACAATGATTTTAAATGAATGGCTTTGCAGTGGCATGATGGCAGATTCATAAATCTAACAAATGGGTAGTAGGCTGTAGCACACCTGTTGACTAATGTGTTAACCCTTTCAGTGACCAAAAGCATAGCAGCTGAAATATTTCCATGAATAAAAGTACGGAACAGGGAAACACAGGAAACATTTCAAGTATTTTTCTGGACCAGCCTGGTGTCTGACACATGCGGAAACCAATTACTGTACTATGCTTGAGTATCCAAACCAAACTGAGAGTTCCATGCATCCCACCCATAATTGGAAATTTCAGAGATGTTTATTGGTATGGAATGCGCACTCTCTCCCTGGATGGATGCATCCTGCTTACCTAATTCTGCAAAGTTTTAGGCATAGATTGGCAAGAGCCAAAGTTTGGGGATACCAGAGTGTGTATTACAGTACTGCGAGAGTATAACTAGCCAGAACCATACAGCTAGCCATTGAGAGCACTACTTGACAAGCTTTCCAACTGGTTGTCCAGCTAGGATTACACTACACATTACGGTTTTGGCTTTTAGTGTTAACAGGAGCGCTGTGGGATGACTCCCTGCTCCCAGTGACTGGTCTGCCCTTCCATGTCCTACTGATGAATCTGTCTGACCTTGCTGTCATCATCGGTGCCCTGAAGTACTGTTGACCCACCTGGCTCAGGATTACCAAGACCACCACAGAGGGTGGATTTGAATGTGACATTCCATTACCAAACATGTTATGCCACTTCCCTCCCCACCCAAGGCGGATAATGTTTGACAGAAGAAGCACCGTGTTGATAGCTGTCTCCAAAAGCCACTCAAGGCAATCCACCACCCAAGGCAAAACCTCTGTGCTGCTCCTCACCCCACCCCCATAGACCTTCGATAGCTTTAACTCAAAAGAAATGAATTGACAACAACAACAACTTGCGTTTATGTAATGGCTCTCACGCAGGATAGCGTCCCAGAGCGCTTCACAGTCAGGCTTGAATTTAACCATTACACACTTCCAAGAGCTCTGGGCTGCAGCTTTTTATGAAGGGAGCTATATTGTGTGAAATTGTTGTTCTACAACATGCACGATACAAAGCCCTTTTTAATAATAATAATCCTGTACAATATTTGCATTCGGATATAGCGCTTTTCACATCTTCTAAACATCTCAAAGCCCTTCACAGAATATACTATAAAGTGAATTGACTGCATATATGTGGGCGCAAGGCCCACATTGATGTTTGTTAAATAATCTAGTAAGTACGGCTGTAACACTGTCAGGCCATCATTGGCAATAGCAAGCCAACTCACTTCAGTCCCGCCCAGTTTGCTTAGCAACAGTTAACGACCCCAGGTATGAGTTTATTATGACAGTATTAGTAAGACTCGTTTAAATTGGGTAATTGAATTGTAAAACTATCATTTTATTCTCATCTCAATTTCATCCACCGGTCGAGCATTCACCAGAAAAATAAATATCACTTCTCGCAGAATCTGCGGCCTGGGGCATCTGTCTAGTTTGCCTACAGCTAGAGCAGCCCCTCGCTGTCTCGCAGAAGCTTTATGAGCTTAATCGCACATATTCAGCGTGAAGGTTCTCACAGAGTTTAGTGCCATTTAAAAAAAATCTATGTTGGGAGTTCAATTGTGATGTGTTAATAATCGCTGATGATAATAATTACATCACTGATAAATGGGGGTCAAGCCATTTGATAAGTAAAGATTGACTATGGGTGATATGGCGCCTTTCACACCAGGAGCGTGCTTCTTCTCGTTAAGTGATTCCAGTATGCTGGGGTCAATCATCTTTCCTGGAACATGTTCCATTCATAGCTTTCCTTAACTTTTGCTTTCCTGAAATTGCCCTTTAAAATTCTCAATTTGTGTTTTGTTTTAATTTCTTGGGGCATGCTAATACCTTGATCTGAGTTTACTTTTCCAATCCCAAACCTGAAATGTTATATGAGGTCCCTCTGAGGAATCTTCTCTCAAGAGTAAAGAGCCCCAGTTTGTCTAATCGTTGCTCAAAATTGTGCCAGGAAAAATTCTGCAGTGAATAATTGATAATCCAGTGGACAGTTAATGCCAGAAGCAAACTCTCTTCCTTTCCAAATAATGTTGTGAGATTAAGCAGGTCACCTTGAAGCCAGGTCAGCCTCAGAGAGACTGCTTAACCTGTCCTTTGTCAACAACAGCAACAAACAACAATAAAATTACATTTCTAGAGGCAATGGTGTTCAAATGACTGGAATACGCAAGGTGCTATGAGAGAAATGTATGTTAAAACACATGATGGTCTGTTATAATAATCTAACCTGATTGTATGTTAAGCAAAGGTTTTTCATGAATTTGGAAATAATTGAGAGCAATGTTAAGTATGGTAATTGCTATCTATATACCTCCCGACGGACATTTCTGTAAAAAAAAACTAAATGGTATTCCTTAAAAACAATACTAAGGAATGATTTTTTTTGGTAATCTGAATAGTAATGTGCATACATCATTGAATTGCATGCGGTGAAGAAGCAATTGTTTTGTTCAGCAACACTGACATTTTTATATGTGAAAGTCAATGCTGGAGAAATTGCAATAAAGAAATGTTAACTCATTACTTCAATGATCTCTGACAGAAAAATGGTAGCATTCAATGTTCTTTCAGGTACTTTCTCTGCAAATGTAATTATAGAGTTTCCTTATGCAAATTTCAAAAGAGATTTAACACAGACTACATTAATAGTGTACTCCACTACTTCTAGTTGCGTAAAATCCATTGCCTTCAAAACATTGGTGAAAAGTTATAAAAGATGTCGTTAATTTCTTCTCTTGCCTATAACTGCACTAAACATAGTTGTTCAAACTAAACATAGTTGATCTAGCTTCCCATGCAGCTCATTGATTGAGGATTCAATGTTTATTCTGGAAGTGCCTGAAACAGAATTCTTCGAAGAAAAGCAACATGGATGATCTCTGTTGATCAATATATGGATCTTACCTGGACTGAAAATTAAGACTATATAAATGTCTTCACACCCTTCGGAAACACTTAAATCATGGATGAGTTCCTGAGATCACAATTCCAATCTCTGGACTCCTCATTCTTTCTCATGACGTCAGAGATTTATAAGAATAATAATAATCCTTGCATTTGATATAGCACCTTATCATGTCATTGAGTCAAATGAAGGCACTTCAAAGAATATATCGTAAGTGAATCAATTGTGTAATTTGCGGAAAGCGATCCGCCAATCAACTAACAAACAAGTTCCTACTTACTGCTCAGTAAACAGAGATACATGGAATAAGGAAACTTACCTAAGGTTATGACTGGACTTTATCAGTTATGAAAACATATGGAACACAATGACTGCTTCTGATAGAGATAGAGAAAATCACCATGGAGATAGGGTGTGGAGGAGGAAGCAAATTATTTTATTTCTGCTGTTTTTTCGTACCATAACCTCCAATTATTGGGCTTTAAACAATTTTGCTCGTAGAGCATTAACTTTCTGTTACTACATGTTGATGTGCTTTATTGCTAAATGTGAGAGATTCAGGGACATAAATCAAAAATAGGGAGAATAATTATGCCCATATGCACCTTGATGCCAGTTGACTGATAGACTGTACCAAATGATTCCAGGTTTGATCCTAATGAGTCCACTCAGCCGTTAATATTTGATAATAATGACTGGTATGTCCAAAAAGATGGTTTGGGGAGAGGTAATCAGAGCTCTCCTTCGGAATGAACTGTGTCATTACAATACAAACAAGTCTTCATTTTTGCTGTTTGACTAATCTCTCTACCACTCATAGATAGCCCTAACATGTTGGAATGTTCCAGGTAACAAGATACCATGAAACTTGCCACATATGGTGGCAAACTCCACAGTTACTACTGTATCACCTAGTTTAAAACTTGTATTCTTCTATTTTCAAAGGTGAAACTGATGCAGAGGATAAGAGTCCTCCCCAGACCTTCAAGCTCCAATACAGGGAAGGACCCTCCTGGTGCACCCACCAGCCCAACAAGCTTAAGTATTGGAATGTAAAAGTGTTTAGGTGATAAAAAGAGAGCTGATAGCTGGAGGCTGAAAAGGAACCTAGCAACGCAGGTTGTAAGCCTTTGGGATTGCTGCTCGCCCAAAATGTTTAGGGGAAGTCAAACAGAGTCATCCTGCTTTGAAGAGATGAATACAGTGCATGAGCTGTGTGACACAGCCATTTTCAATGTTCCATAACATTATGGATGCTTGTATGAAGGATTGAAGGAGCCTCAAGCCCAATTTGGCACTGCAACAGACCAACCAGTAAAATCTGTGGATACATAGTTGACTGCATATGCAAACTTCATAATGGAAATAGGATAGGACCACATATTGCAATGACATTCCTACTGCCTTTGTGGACTCATCACTCGGTAACAACAACAATAACAACAAATTGCATTTTTATAGCAGCTTTTACAATGGGAGGATGTACCAAAGACCAACTTTGACTATTTGGAGTAAGTGTTTGCAATTATGAAGGGTTTCAGACACTTTGGGCAATGACGTTATTGTGTATTTACATTGAAGACTAGACAACAACAGCATTTCGATTTATATAGCACCCTCCATGCCAGATGGCATCTCAAAGCGCTTGACAAAATAGACAGTTTGAGAACATGACCTCCTCCAATTCCATTAATGTAATGTTAGAGAGGCATTGACTAGATGCCTTACTCTATCGGGCATCCGTGAGCTTCTGGATGAATGAAGCATGATATCCTGAATTGGCTCCCTCCCTAGTGGGTACCTCAAATAAACCAGAGGCTAAGAAATTGATAGCTGCTGTCAGTTTCACAGCCAGCCACAGAAGTACATAAACACTGGCCTACAGCTGGGTCAGGTTCCAAAGTTCAGTAACTGCCTCTCGCACAAGCTGAAGGCCACATTGCCCATTGCTCCTGACTCAGGTCAGGTAAAGGATTCTCCCGGAGTCACCAGAAATAAACCTCCCGTGGAGCTGTCTATCCTCGTCTCTATGTCGGCCTGTCTCTCTGAGTCTGCATCTCTATCTGTGCCTCTGCTCGTGTGAATTTTTCTGTCTGTTTCTGTATCTACGTCTGTATCTGTGTCTGTCACTCTGTCTCTGTCTGTCTGTCTCTGTGTCTGTCACTCTATCTCTGTGTGTCTCTCTGTCTCAAAATTATATTTATTTAGCTCCTAATGTAAAAGGCACTATACAAATGTAAATTGTTTTTTGTTGTTATATTTTGTTGTTTTGTCTGTCTCTCTGTTTCTCTCTCTGTCTCTGTGTCTCTGTCTATCTCTATGTCTTTGTCTGTCTCTGTGCCTCGGTCACCTCACCATGACTACAAAACAGCCCTACGATGTTTGGAGCTATGCATGTTATTTTGTGACCAAAACCCTTCAAGACAATATACCAAATGATTAGATTACTCATATCTGACATTAAGACAAAAACATTATGTCAAAAAATCATTAACAAATTATAGTCTCCCAAAGTGTTCATTTCTCCTGTCACATGTTCAACATTTATTAATAGCCCTCGCAAGAACCCAATAAAAGAATAGTTTGACAATTCAAAGCTAATGCTAACTAAAATTGATTATACTTCAGCTGTTTCTCCAAAGTATCAAAAATTCATAATATTGCAATTCCAGTCATTGTATGTGTTGCAACGAAGCTAAGATTTGTTGCTTTAGTTGATTTAGATTCAGTGCTAAACATAGATTGCACCAAACACTCAAATAAAATAACAATATTGAGCAGCAGTGCTCTTTAGAAACACAGAATAATTTTGCAACAATAACAAATTACATTTATATAGCGTCTTTCACTTCGGGAGGAATTAATACAGCATTTAGTAAATATACTGATTTAAAATATAGAAAGCTAAAATATTTCCCCAAACAATGAAATCTACAGGACACCTTAAAAGTACTTAACTTGCTTCTCTGGTGTATTATTGTATTCAAATTCACTGTGCATCAGTTCAGATATATGTTTTGACATTACGTGCTAATGAAATATTTTATTCTTACAAGCTTTGCAGTTCTTTGAAGGGAAAAATAGCCGTTGAAAGCAAGTACAGCAGCATTTTGGGAGAAATTGCAAGAAAACAGTGTCACCAAAGCAAATAGCAAGTCAATTTCATCATTATTTGATAATTTCCAAGGTTTTACATAGGTGTTAGCCAACAATTTGGTGCCCTAATATATTTTGCCAGCGAGCAGAATGTGATTTTTCTTTTCTGTTTGTAAATGTATTCCCTTTTGACAGGGAGCACATATTATTCTACACTAAATTTACCGACAAGCTGAGAATAATGAGTATTTGCCGTCAAAGGTCAGCAAATTTATCAAAACAGGGAGAATAACTCCAAACATATCTACAACATGTGAAAGCGGAGAACAGTCTATAAGGGACCTCCAAACCATTTAAAATCTTTAAAACAAGTTCAGGTTTCAGTCAATGACCTTGCACTATAAAGCAAATGAATAGAACATTGTCCTCCGAGTGCAGAGTCTCAATAACTGGACATTTTCTGGATCTGTGAGTTTTCACAATGAAGCATCAACTCCAATCTGTGTGCATAATGCTCCAGTGAATGCAAGGAATGGATTTAATATTGATGCCTTTCAATGTTGATCACATCATCAGTGGAATAACGTTCCATAAATGATAGTTAACAAGTTTTATTAAATAAACAGTAATGTCAAAAGATAAAGTGAATCTCACAGGAACTTGCTTATGTGCGTTATAAACACATTTCATAATCAACGAGTGAACATTGACTCATTTAGGACCTTAATGGATGTCAGGTTATTCGTATAAACTGACGAAGCTCAAATTATTAGGCTTTTTCTTCACTTCTATGTCTTTTAAAATATATTTCTGAGGTACTCAAATATTAGCAATGCAGTACAGTGGGAGGGAAGAAATTTTGCAGCAAAGAATCCTTACGTAATGCCACATTTTGGCTGCATCCTGTGTTATCCTTCTTCAGCAATAACATTTTAATTAAACAAACAGGCAGAACATACTGTAATCCTGGCAATGAAATGGAGGCAGCATCTTAAAAAGATACACAGATGAAGTGCTTCCATTATCTAAATCAACAAATATTGGGGAAGGATTGCAAATTGTACCACATGAGATGTTGACTAGTTATTGAGCAAGAATATTTGGAACTATTTATCTGGATTATGTCATATAATTGAGAGACCCTTGTTAGAACCCTACACTTTCTTCTATTAGACCTGAGTTAAGGTTAAACAAATAGGTTAAACAATTCCTCTCTTTAAATGATGCTGAGAAGGACAGGTAAATTGGCTTACTTGAACAGTGTTCTCAATATTGCTTGGTAGGATCAATCAAATCCCCAGTGCTCATATGTCCATAGAGCAATAAATTCCCATTCATTTAACACCAATTGGTGTTAATTTGTTTGTCTCACTCTCAGGAGTCATAGAAATAGACTCAATGTAGAGGGCAAATGTCAAACAGCTGCAGGAAAGTGTTCTTCCAAGGTTCAAGTGCCCTATCAGAGCATCACAGATGAGTTTTTTACATCCATCCACCTGGGAGCCCTTGTAAAGTGGACATGTTCCATCCTTGAATCTATCATAAATCATTTAAACCCAACATGCCTGTACACATGTTAAAACACCATTGATCAAGAATGGAACTAAACAGTTAAAACTTCATAGGGCAGCAACGAACCGGGAATAACGATAGAGAAATGTGAAACATGGTTGCTTATGGACATTCTCTCAGATTTCTATGTTTGGATTGTTTGTTAATGATACAAATATTATATTAAAGCAGTGTGAAATTGAGAAAGTGATTAATCGTGACATGCTACAGGACAAAAACGCAGCTAGAATGTGAATGATACAAACAGGACCAGCACTAGGACAATCAAAAGACATAATGAGCAGAATCAAAGGGCGAAAATGTTAGAAGGAAACAAGACCCCAGATACTATCTAGGTCATTGTGTCCGATTCACAAAGATATCAAGAGCTGACATTTCCTTCAGCAATAGGAAACAGAGCATATTGGAATTTTATTATTTTTACACACCATTCGGAATTTATTATTCTTAACCACATCATTGACATCAAAAGGAGGTCTCCGACAAACTGATCTTGATGTTTATGGAGTAGTCAAATTGGTGACCCAGATGAAAATTGTAGCTCACAGCCTTTCATGCTATGTAGAATTTCATTTAGGTTGGAATCATTGTACTGTACCAAATTATATAACAAGTAGATTGAATCTGATCATTTATTTGTGTCAGCAAGTCGATTTCAATACAGTCCATTTAATGGAATTATAAATACAATTGAATTCAGCTATTGTCAGTTGTGAAACAGTTAAAAGCATTTTGCTTCACGCTTTGCATTTTGTTAAAGATAAGGATCCAGCTTAATATTTTTGTGTGGATTCAAGATATTACAGTTTACAACAAAAAAATCACCCATGTTGACCGAAGTGTGGGGCCCGCATCAGAAACTGTTGAGTGTGCGATATGTTTGAATCGTTTCAGAGGTAGTATTTGTTAGGTTTGGAGAAATGTGAAGAGAGACTAGAAAATATCTGTATATTTTCTGGGTGTGTGAGTTAGCTTTTTAACATTCACAGCATGTCTTGCAAGCTTGTGCATTATGCAGTAGACCGCATACCTACCTGTATGTCTGTCTGCATATATTTTGATAGTCATTCTTCCCTTGCATGTGTAAGAGGAAGATGACAGGCTAGCTGCAGTCCAAGTGATCATATTCAATACATCGGGTGGTTTAGCAGGAGCACTACTGACTAATCATATACTTCCTACCTCTTCCTACCTCTGGGGTAAAGTATAAATGTATTGAGGGAAATGCTTGTCTCCACACAGTAATGCACCGTGCAGACAGCCTGAGATTCATCCATCTAGATAACAGGTATTTTTCCATCAGTGCTAGGGACAGAACTGGAATATTTGAACAGTATGCCATTGAAATTTGTTTACATATTTGCACACAAAATAATGCCCATTTTCAATCAGATGAAAAAACATCTTGTGCATCATGAGTGGTTTAAAGAAATATTGAATGCAGATTTTTTCATCATTTTCAACTCTAGACTCCTGCTGTGCTTCAAAATGTTTCATAGTCTTAAACTTAAAATAGTTGACTTAAAATTTATGCAGAATTGTTTTTTTAAAATAGCATCCAAATTGAGACTGAATTTAACAATTTTCCAAAATTCTGCACAATCTTAAATTTTAAAGCAATGGTCTTGGGGCTGAGACTATGAGAAATTTTAAACCTCAGGATCCTAACATCACAAAAGCAATCATGTCCTAGGCCATATTTGTTCAGCTTAGACCATATCAATCCCGGCAACAATGTGATGCATTGGCTCAGGGACACATTGTTTCAGGAATTATGTTCCATGAGAACAACAAACAGATGCGAGAATGAACAACTGCAGAAAAGTAAACCTTACGTGCAACACTAATAAACAGACAAGTGACTACATAGAGAACAGACCAAGTCTGCACTATTTTTGTTTTTAAAAAACAGTGATAGAATTCTTAATTCTACAATAGCAAATTACATTTGTATAGTTGCCTTTCAAGTCAGGGGGAGCGTCCCGGTCGCTGGGACTACAAAAATTCTACAAACACAAGTAAGTATGTGTATTTTGTGCCAGCCCTTATGCATGTGTGTATGTTCATGTCTGCCTGTGTTTGTGTGTGTGTGTGTGTGTGCATGTGTGTATGTTTGTGTGTATGGGGTAGGGTCTGTCGATATGGAAATTTTCCGATTTAGATGTATTGATGGACTCATATCGAGATATACCCAAATATCTATATTTTGGGTTTTTTGTACTGAGCATGCGCGCTTCGCGAGATGCGCGCGCATTCGAGGCGCGCGTGCATTCGGAGGTGCGCGCGCATTCAGGGCCTATCTCCTCAGGAGGTAAATATCTCTCTCTCTCCCTCTCTGTGTCTCTCACACTCACTCTCTCCATCTCTGTGTTTTTCTGTCTGTGTCTCTGTCCTCATCTATCTATCTATCTGTCTGTCTGTCTGTCTATCTAATCTATCCATCTATCTATCTATATATTATCACATCCCCCCATCTCTCACCCATGCCTCTCCCCCACACCTGCCGTCTCTCTCCTCCCCTCCCCACCCCTGCCATCTCTCTCTCCCCCCCACCACCCCTCTGCTGTCTCTCTCTCCCCCCCACCACCCTCCGCCGACTCTCTCTCCCTCCCCCCCACTCCGCCATCTCTCTCTCTCTCTCTCTCTCTCCCCACCCCCGCAGCTGTCTCTCTCTCTTCCCCCCCCCCTCCCCCCCCCCCCCCCCACCGTCTCCTCACCCCTTGCATACCTGTATATTGTATTCTAGGACTATGAATACAATATGGCGGCTTTGCACCTCGGTCTGTGCATTGTGTATAGAGATGAGCATTCTGGGTCTTGTAGTTCAGTGTGCGCGCATTCTGATTTTTTCCCTCGATATATCGATTTTGCGATATATCGATATTTTTCAAATGTCCATATCGGCGTATCGATATGAAAATTATATTGGGTATAACCGATATATCGCCGGACCCTAGTATGGAGTGGAGAGGTTTCATTCCCACTGATGTCATTTGTATTTGCCTCAAATTTGGAGAAACAACAACAACAACAAGATTATATTTATAGAGCACCTTTCAGGTTAGGAGGACATTCCAAGAAAGTGATCATTGATTTATCGGGTGCCAAATCATCAGTGCACCAAATGCCTGTTCAAATACAGCCCACCACAAGACTGACAGCACAGTAATGGCTTTCAGTCTTTATCTACCACTTATACAACTAACCTCTGCACTTTGTTACAGTGAGCATCCCACATTGAAGGCTCAACCTCAAGTCAAAACAACCCCAAAAACAGTTCTCTGTTCCTTCTGATAAGTGTGGTCAGTATTTTGCTTTTGCAATTTGTTTAAATGATCTTCCTTTTTAAAAAGTATACATTTATTGTTTTGTTTTGCCCACAAAATACACAATCAATCCATTTTACAGTATATTCTGTGAATGCTCTGAGACACCTCAACGACATGATAAGGCGCTACATCAAATGCAGGGATTATTATTATTAGTAGTAGTACAATCCTCCTGTGTGTCCGTGCTTTACTAATGCTAATAGTGTTATTGCTTCTTCAAATCTTCCTCTTGCTTCCACTGAGCTTCAAAAGAGGTTACTCTTTCTCGTCTCTACTCCCTTGTGTTACATAGAATTATTATTAAATAGAAGTCACAGCATTGAAGCAGGCCATTTAGCCCGACTAAATTGTGCCAATGTTTACATTCCACATCAGCCTCCACCCACCCTTAGTTATCCCTGCCTAGCCTCCCACCACACTTCGCCATTCTCTTTTCCCGTTTGTTTGTGTGTTTGTATGTACGTATGTTGGAATCAGAATTTGTCAGGCCTTTCACCACTATAATTCTTTACCGCCCTGTGACTACCTGTCCTCAAAGAATCTACAGCATTACAAACCCCAAGAACAGCATCAGTCAATCAAACATGTTTTATGCGGTTTCCCAGTCACTCCTTTCAAGCTTAGGTCCTGCACTGCACACGTCACTCCGTTCACCTGGGCACTTAAAGTTAAAAAGGGACTAATGATCAGCTCCTGGAATTATAGTCATTGTTACAAGCCATATGGTTGGCTTGTAAAATTGTTTGATCTTCAAGATCCAAATTCTCCCAGGCAAAATGATTAACTTCGGAACAACTCTGTGCACGTAGGGAGACATGAGCCATATGTTTGGTGCACCTCTCTTGCATGAACATGCGTGAGTGTAACAATGCCATCCAAAAAAATATATAGAGCATCAGTAATTTTGCCAAAAACATAACTCCCTGAACTGCAGCAAGAAGTACAGACATGTTCAGAATAGTTTGAGACCAGCATATGACATCTCGGTAAATTAAAGTAATTGCATATTCCATATAATGCACGCCTAGCTTCTGCTATTTCCTGCTTTGGAAATGAATTCAAACATCTTCATTGCTGTTGAAACTTGAAGCAAATAGAATGAATAAAATGTACATGAATGGCCGTTAAACCACTATGCGTTCTTTGAATATCCTCCCCCAGCCCTTACAAAATGCAATCTGTTTTAATTTGTCATAGCAATAGACATTCTCCACAAGGCTATTGCTGTGTGTGGTGCAGTTTGGCATCATCATGGAAATCTGCGAATAAGAGCAGCTTTTGAATGCGTGTTGATTAATGTGCTAATGGTCTTCTTGTTTGGATAACAGTTTCCACTGGATCAAGACCAGTTTTTAACTGTAGGAGAACCACTGATCAAGTGCTGAGCTAATCCCCCAATGTAATGTACATTGTGCACGTATCACGGCAAATCTAACAACTGCTGTTCCAACAGTAAACATTGGGTGGGTTGCACAAGAGTTCAGCCAGGATTGGTGTCACAATTAATTAGCGTTTCTATGTTGTGGCCCAAATATTTCACACTGCTGTGCGCTTACTGTTTAAAAGCTGTGTACAACAACAACTTGCATTTATATAGTGCCCTCCACACCAGACAGCATCTCAGAGCGACAATTAATGCTGCCATATAACATACATCTGATGAGAACGATAATTTTACTTTTGTTTTACTTACTTTTTTAATAAAAGGATAGTGAACCCTCTCACAATTTGCTTCTAACTAGTTCTCACAGGGCAGATAAGACAATAGTTGGATCACCATGCCCTTTCTCCAAATAACACTGGCAGGTGCTACCGTCTCCCAGGCTATAAACATAAAGCTGAAGTGTACTTTGGAAAGCAACCTTCTGCAATTTTTTTTGGCACAAAGCAGTTCAATCTGTTTTGTTCAGTCAAAGCAAAAAACTTTGCTTAAAAAAAATAAATTGCGCAAAAATAAAATGAATCTTTCAACGTGAAGTGGAAAGAAGTGGAATGAGAGAAGTGAAAGTGGAATCTCCTGAATGAAAATCGAAATGTATGCCAATCAGAGAGTACTGTTCTGTATTACCATGAATACACTGATTCTCACAGGATTCTCACCAACAGCCCAAATAGCAACCAAGCAACAGTGATAATGCACCCACAGGAAATGAGCAGAGTGAAGCAGTCAGAAACAAAAACAGAACTGTTTTACCAGGCAATTATTTTACCAGGTTGAATATAAAATGTGAACTATTTATAAAATAACTATTATTACAGTTACTACTTTAAAGTTATTATTTTATAAAATCTTAGCCCCTCCACTATTTTTGATATAGCACGATAGAGGGGGAGGGCAAAATATTCCTAAAATCATGTGGTTCATTGCAGCACAACTTTTCCAACTGTCCCAACCTTGTGTTCCTACCAGATCTTCTATGGACATGTTAGAATCTTTCCTGTGATTTAATCGTGATGAGGGAATTGGCTGATTTCTTTTTAAACCACGGTATTCAAATAACTGTAATTCTGAAATCACTCTAACATCAATACTTTTAGTTTGAGCAGCAAATCAAACAAACTTATAAATACTTAAGAGCAAAATTAAATTAATTATATTTATTTTATGAAAGACAACATCCTCAATACAAACGCTCAATATTAATGGGGAGGGGGTGGATTCTGACACAAGTTCACATTCCCAAAACATGTCTTTGTAGACGTTTTTCTTGAATGTTAAGTATTTGCTCCTGTATACTTTGATGTTTATTGGGATTTTCTTTTATGTGGGAAAAAATATACATTCTTCGAGAACAAATGTTGGGCATCATTAAAAGACTACTTTCACAGATCCCTGTTTTTTTTAAACAAAATTGCCCAATTCAGTTGGTCCTATCTGCCATTAAATTAGGTTCAACTGATCAAAGAGAATGAGCTTCCTCATCCATAATGATATAATCATCTCAGCTCCTGCTCAACCACATACAAAGCTGTGCTAACCTAACATCCCGCTTCTTTTCTGCCTAAAAACAATTCAGTATTGTTCTCTCTCTGGTTTCAGGAATATGCATTGAGCCTTGTGTTGAAATGCTTGTATGTTGCATGTGTTTTTTTACACACAGACACACACACACTGTACTCCCTCCATGTTTCTTTTCACCAGACTATGATTTAACAGTGTTGAGCTAAATGGTGAAGACATGACCAAGGAAACGTGGAATGAATATGAAAATTAAGTTTCTTATGAAAAAAAGGACACATGACCTTGCCTGTCTGCATTCTCTTCTCTTCCTCTAGGTCTCCAAGAATTGAGCAAAATGATATTTGATAGCTTATTGACTTCAAATCAAAATATTTACTGAGTTTAAAAACAAAACCTAGTGCCCGAAGTGACCAGTGGTCCATCAGTATGCAAATAGGATTTAGCTAAAGCAAAAATACCCCCAGTTACTTATATAAGAAATAATAATGTGATTGATTGTGAAGTTCAGTTGCACGTTGGCAAGATGGAAATCGTATCCTATTGGCCAAAGTGAAACAATTTTGAACGGTCCATGTTTCCCACTGACACTAGTCTCTCTCTATTCGTTGGTCTAGGAAGTGGTGGTAAACCTGCAGCAACATTGTTCAAACAACACTCAGATTAAAGTGTCCTTTGTGGGAAGGGGTTGTGAGTGGGGTGAGCAATCTTGCATTAAAGAAGCTTCTGCGCCCACAAACCTACAGTATTAGTGAGAACAATGAGCTAGCTTGGTGGGTATGTGCAAGGGCCAAGTAAGAGTTCTTACTGTACCCATCGTTTAAAATGCTGAACTCATTGCATAATTGATTGTAAACATCAGTACAGAAAAAAATGATTTGTTTAGCTTCGAAATGTCCATGACTATCGTTGGTAATTCTCAAAAAGAAAAGAGATTTGAAATGTTATAAACGTTCTCCGTGGCTTACCATATGTTGGGAGCTTTTGCATTTTAAAAATTTCTGCAGACTTTGTGTTACAAGTCATATTTCTGCTATAGTGAATTGCTTAAAAATACATCTGGAATGCAATGATAACAGAAATATCAGACCTTTTCACAAATATTGTGGAATATGAATGAAATCCCTAGAGTAATCAACTTTTTTTTAAAAAAACAGGGACATAACATCAGAGTATGCAAGAGAAATATATGGTAAAATAAAGGTTTTCAAAACATCATTTGTAAAATGTGCTTATTTTGCCCTCTACAGGAACAATGTGCTACTGCAATTTGTTCAATTTTAAACCCATGCCCTCTCTGCTCCCAACACTCACACAACACACACAGTGTTTTCCAAAACAATTGCCTTAAGTTTCTCTATCCATTCTATACATCATAACAACCAGGAAATAAAACTCAGGAACGTATATCAAAGGAATAATAATGATTAACTCCAGAAATAGATACAAAATCGACGTTTAAATGTTTGTTGAAAGATTAAAACAATAAATGCTGGAAATCATAAATGCTGTAAAACTAAAAAGTTAATATTTTGGTTAGGATACTTTATCATATTGGATAAAGAAAGACTTCTGAAACACACATATATAATGATGTTGCCACGTTTCACCCACAAATATACGGTCAATTTATTTACCATATATTCTGTGAAGTGCTTTAAGATGTCTAAAAGATGTGAAAATAATAATAATCCTTGCATTTGATATAGCGCTATTCACATCTTCTAGATGTCTCAAAGTGCTTCACAGAATATACTGTAAAGTGAATTGACTGTATATTTGTGGGCGAAATGTGGCAGCCAATTGCACACAGCAGTGTCCCACAAACAGTCATGGATTGAAATGACCAATTTATTATAGGATTTTTTTGGGAAGGGATTACTATTAGGCGTGTGGAGCAAGGACACTTGACCAAGGTTTCACCCTGACCTGCCTGAATTCAACTAAAGAGCTTGTAAGGCAAGTGCTCTAACCACTGAGCTACAGGACTCCACATGTTAAATGGTTTGTGAGTGATATCAGTGAAATCTACATTCCATATTGGAGCCTTTAGTTGCAATGGGCACAGCTTCATTTAACGATCTATCGGGGATAGATGACAAAAAAAAGCACTAAATCAAATGCAGGAATTATTATTATTATGATATCTTTCTCTTGAAGATTCTACTGACCATCTGTAGTTCAAACTCCAAGCACTCTGAAAAACTACTCTGCTTGATGAGCGTTGTATAATTGGGTGCAAATTGTTGTTATTTCGTATTGTTTTGCCTTGTGTTTTATTTGTAATTATGCTGTGTTAAATTGTGAAACTGCGTAAAATGAATGTTTGCTAAAAGTCTTGTTGGCTGGACAATGTAGTTGTTTTTCAATCATTTTAGTGATTCCTCAGTAACTAATTCTGGTCAAGTGTAGTGACTATTTCTTTAGGTAATCACTGTAAGGTCCCACATACTTTGCTTATCAACCCATCTGGAAGTCTGTTAGTCAGCAATTGAATGGGTTCTAACCATGCAGCTAACTCATACAATGCAGTGTTCTTCTGACACTGCGAGGGAGTGTCAACATTGACCATCAGTCCCTAATCCACACTTGAACTCCCAACCTTTTGACTGAGAGGTGATAGTGCTACCAACTGAGCCAAGTGTTGCACAATGAATGTACCAAATTACTATTTTGTGGGTGTCATTTTCAGTTTGGCTGCAGTCGATTTCCCTCTAAACCATTGTTATGCTGACAAGGTGATCAGAATTTGCATTAAACAGGGTCAACATCAAAGATGCTTCCTAAAACATAAAATTAGTTTTGATTGCTTTAGTTTCTGATTATTGCTTTAATGGATGATGAGTCCCAGTATCTCCATGATGAAAGAAATATTAATTTCACTCTTGCTTCTCATTCATAAAACATCCATATTTTCAAACGGTGTTAATTGTATTCAAATTAAAATGACTAGTGTCAGTGTCCTTTGTTAATTCCTTTTGCTCCAACCTCTTTGGTCATCACAGTTTAACATTTTGCTCTGAAATTCTGCACAACTTTGTGGATCAATGCCATGCTTAGACAGCAGGGGGCAGCCTTTACAAGGGGCAACATGTGCCCACGAACTAACCTTCTGATCCAATCAGCAACATCTTATAATAATAATAATCTTTGCATTTGATGTAGCAGTTTTCACTTCTTCTAGACGCGCTTCACAGAATTTACTATAAAGTGAATAAACTGTATATTTGTGGGCAAAACGCAGCAGCCAATTATGCACAACAGTATCCACAAACAGCCATGGTTTGAAGTGACCCATTTTTGAGGGATTATTATTAGGCATGTGGAGTAAGGAAGTTTGTCCAAAGTTTCGCCTTGCCTGGAATTGAACCCAGGTCTCTCGCTTGTAAGGTGAGTGTCTAACCACTGAGCTACAGGACCCCACAATCTTATCACAATCACAGCTGGAGAAGCACAAGGCAACCACGACTGGAGCATTCCAGAGAGTACTTAACTTATCACCCCCATCCTCACCTGACTCAACGAGCTTTCCATCACACAGAGAATATAGTTCAAGATCCTGGTCCTTACCTGCAAAGTTCTCCATAGCCTCGCTCACCCCTGCTTCTCTGACCTCTCCTAACCCCCTACCAACCTGCCCGCTCTCTCCTTTGAGGGATATATTGTGATTACATAATCCATAAGTGTTAAACGCAGGTTGGCAAAAGTCAAGACTTGGGGTCCAGATAGTGTTTATCAGGGTACTGCTGGAGTCTAACCAGCTAAAACCGCATAGCTTGCCATTGATATTGCTGTCCGTCAAGCTTCCCCACTGCTTGTCCAGCTAGTACCACCCTACTGATTTGGCTTGCAGGGCTAACAGGAGCTGAGTAGAATAAGAATATATAACAACTAACACAACAACAAAATTACATTTGTTGAGCGCCTTTCACGTCAGGAGTACATCCCAAGGCACTGTATATAAGAACATATCAAATGCTAGATGAAAAAAGACCAAAGTCCATCTAGATCACCTTCCACCTTCCTGGCAGTCACAAGCACGTATGTCCCGAACTACCTATATACTGAATCCCATAATGTTATTTCCTAAAAGAAAACTATCTAATCTGTGTTTGAAAAATTCAACACTTCCTGCTTCAGCCCTCTCCTGAGGGAGCATGTTCCACGACTTCTCTATTCACTCAATGAAATAGTGTTGCATAGATTCGTTCTGAATTTACCATTCTTCAATCGCAGGCTGTGTCCTTTGGTTTTACTATACTAGACAAGTTGAAACAGCCTGCCATGATCTATATTGTGTAGCCCCTTTAGAATTGTAAAGACAGCAATCGTGTTGCCTCTTTTCCAGTGTGAACATGCCCAATTTACTTATTCGCTCCTCATAGTCCAATCCTTCCATTCCTTCAACCATTTTGGTTGCCCTCTTCTGCATCTTCTCAATTTCTCCAATGTTCTTTTTGTACTGCAGCAACCAAAACCATACAAAGTACTCCAAGTATGGTCTCATCAATGATTTATTGAATGAATGATTCTGTGGAGCCCCTGTAGCTCAGTGGGTTAGAGCACTCGCCTTACAAGCATGAAACCTGTGTTCGAATCCAGGCAGATCAGGGTGAAACCTTAGGCAATTTTCCTTACTCCACACGCCTAATAATAACCCCTCCAAAAAAAAACACAATAAAAATTGGTCATTTAAATCCATGACTGTTTGTGGGACCCTGCTGTGTGCAATTGGCTGCCGCGTTTTGCCCACAAATATACAGTCAATTCACTTTACAGTATATTCTGCAAAGTGTTTTGAGACATCGATAAGATATGAAAAGCGCTATATCAAATGCAAGGATTATTATTATTACCTGTGTTATTATTATTGCATTCAATGATAGCTAAACACATCCATTTCAAAGTATTCATTAATGTTAGACAACTTTAGTTGTGTAGTTACAATTACATCTTGCCATTAAATGAACCGAAATCCTAACAATTTGTATTCCATAATTACTCTCAATTTGGATTGTGTGCCCAATGAAATCGGCATGTGAATGCCCATCTAACTCGAGTTTTCAATTTTATTTTGTGCTGATAATCTGCTTGGTTTGTCCATAAAATACTTCAGTGATTCTTTGAGACTTTTATTTCAAGCTGTGGTTATGGGCACATATTTAACCTAGGTACGCTATACCTTGGCCAATTGGAGAGAAAAATTCCCCTTACCTTGTCCCCCAACTAGGCATTTTTTTCTTCTGTTTTTTAGTCTTACAAACAAATCCTTCATCACCCAGGCAACTCCCTCTCTCACTTGCTGATACCCCATTCTTTGACTGTCCTTCTCTCACAGTCAACTCAGGCTTGCTGTGTATCCCCCAAATCTCTGTGCTATTATCAGTGGCTGAACCTTCACCCCTAACCTCTGGAACTAATCTCTGCAACTCCCTTCCTCAGTCTCTCTGCTTCCTCCCCTCTTTATCTTTTGTTATATATCTGATATGTTTTGATTAGATAGCTGAATCTTGGGGGTAATTATGGATAACTAGAGGGTGGGTGGGGTGAATGATAAAGATGTTCTTTGTCTAATCATACAAACAAACATTATTATGAGGTACTGATTAAACTCAAATCACAGGCTGGTGCAGATCATTAGAACTGTTTACTACAGCAACGACTTGCATTTATATAGCGCCCTCCACGTCAAATGGTGTCTCAGAGTGCTTTACAATAGCGGAGCTCAGGGCCAAGCCAGTGGGAGGGGGAAGGTGACCATAGACGCAGTTGAATAGAAAGGTCTTCAGGCGCAACCTGAAAATGGCAAAGGAGGGGATGAGGTGAAAGGAGTGAGGAAGGGAATAGCAGAGTTTTGGGGCGCACTGCCTGAAACCACGGTCGCTGATGAAGGAGCGGGGGATTTGGGGGGAAAAGGAGAGGGCCAGATCCAGTAGAGCGGAGGCAGTAGGAACTGCTGTGAGGAGGAGGAGTTAGACAGGTAGGGGCACACAGAGGAGTGGAGGGATTTAAATATAAGAGTGAGGATCTTGAAGTCCAGCTGGGAAAACACAAATAGCTGTTGAAAAAAAGTATATATTTAATGTTTAGACCTTTACATCCAAAACATTGTTGTTAAACTCTAGCTGGTGCAGACTATTATGAGATCTGTCCATTACAGCTGGGAAAATATAAATAGCTGTTCAAAACAAGAGATATATTTATTGTGTAGATATTTATGTACAAAACATTCTGGTTAAACTCTAGAAGGTGCAGACCACAGGATGTAAACCTGCGCAAATGTCTCATTGCATTTTGTCAATTTGCATGTCCCATTGCTTTATATTCAATCACACTTTAATTCAATTCAATTGTCAATTCTGGCTTGAATACAATTTTCCATGTATATCATGTAGTACAGGGCATTTGCTATGCATTCTGGTATTCAGTGTTGCCAGTGTCTTACTTGCAGCAAAAAAATATAATTAGCTCATGCCAGTAATGATGGCTGCACATGCCAAATTGGAGTACTCGTATCTGAGGCTGGTATTGTTCAGTTGGCAATGCTACTGAAAATAAATGTAGCCCCTCCAGGGATCATGTAGGTAGAAAGATGGCTCAAACTGGATCTTAATTTATTTAACTAACTGCTTCAATTCCCTCCCTCCCCCTTTTTACACCTGCCAGACCTTTGGCTTCCATACAACCCACTGTTGCCTTGGCGGTGGCTGCCTCTAGTTTATGGACATTTCCACAACTGATGTTAAGAATTCTCTATCATCAGCTGACAGTATAAGATAGCCAATGCCGACATTTGCCTGGAACAAGGCAGAATTCCCATATTGAAAGGGGATCCACTTGGTAAATGGAAAAGTGCAACCTAACCTTTAATAATAACTCTAAGTGAATAGTCACACTCAATCTCTAACCTGCAGGCATTCCAAAAGTGACATCACTACTGTTTGCTGTGTACATCATTTTTCTAATTGAAATAAGGCAATTTGCATAATTTGTCTGTATTGATTAAATCATCACAGAATAAGAAACAAGGTATAGGTTTATTTTTTTCTGACGTTGTAAGGAAAATCATTCAGACATCTACAAACAGCCTGCAGTGGTTTTATCTGTAGTGGCTGCCATTTAGTTTACTAGCACTATACTTATCCTGGTATCTGGCTTTAAACTCACAGAATGGATTCTTCTACCAGTGACATTCCAATTACATAAAATGTTTTTAAATCCAATGATGCAACCTATGTGACATATTCACAATTCCATTTTAATTGGATAGGTATTTGAATATGAAAACTTTACAGGGCCTTGGGGTAAGATTGGGGGAGAGGGACTAGTTGGACAGCTCTTTCAAAGAGCCGGCAAAGGGACGATAGGCCAAATGGCCTCCTTCTGCGCTGTGCGATCCTATGATTCTATGGAAGATGAATCTCATTTTGTTGCCTGACGTAAGGCAACAACATTATGTCAAGCTTTTGTTGTGTATATACTGGGAAGCAAACAGATGGTGGCGCTGGTATATCATTTGACTCACTTCCACAAAAGTGTCTGCAAAGAGTTATCAGTGATCACTTCACTGTGATCTGATCCATAAATGAAACAGAGAGACAAGCTGAAGATATGAGAGTAAAGCATAAAACATGTCACCGTCTAAACTTGTTCTCTCATTTGTGTGGCCTTCATTCAACCCTTGCCAAACAGAACTTTCTTGTCTGTGAATTTGCCTATACGCAAAGAAATAAATGAGGCACTTGTTTGCCGAACGCTTGTAAAATTTGCGTATACGCGCTGGCTAGCCCCGCGCACGTGTGTATTTGGGAGGACGTCAGCAGCTCCCGACTAAATCCAATGATTCCTCGGCTGGCTGGCCTCATGTGCATTTTGGAGGACACTGGCCCCGCACGCAATGCACATCTGGGAGGACGTCACTGGCCGATATGATTCCTCGGCTTCGGAGCAACCTGATGGCATTGCATGGTAAACAGAAGAGACAGAGAGAGAGAGAGAGAGAGAGAGAGTCTCCTAATACTTCCAGGACCAAAGATAAAATAATTTAGCCAAGCTGTGGTAGTGTAAGGTGCTGTTTTATTGTCTCCAGTGAGTCAGTGAGAGCGGGGAGAGTGACGAGTGGGGAGATCGGGCCAGCCGGCTGTGGCCCACCTCAGTACGTACCTTGCGTTGGTCAGGTGGATGTGCCTGGGGGCTTGAGGTTGGATAGTCTGCAGATGGATTCCCCTGACCCCTTTTTTCCCATTATTCTACTTATTAAGTTTACCGAACACGATTTTACTGAGTGCGCTGTTTTCCAGGAAACCCCGCATTTGGCGAGGGTCTACTGTACTTTCCTAAGACAACATGATCAGTTCAAAGCATCTTTACAAATGTATCAGAACATAACTTTTGCATCAGATATTGTCAGGGCTCAAAGCACCTAACATTGGTGAGATTTTTCTCAATTTCTTCTTTCTAAAATATAAGCAATAGATAATTTTTTTCATGTTAAATGTGTTTGCATACATTCATGTTCTCACATAGCTGAATAAATGTGACTTATATAAATACTCTCTGTTTGTCTATTTTCACTAACCCATTTCCAAATGGTGTGAACTGTTCTCTTTACCACAAGTCTGCTTAGTACCCCGAGCAGTCTTGATTAAGACTGATAGACAAGGAGTGTGTTTTTTTACTGCAGATGCTAAGCAGTAGTAAAATGTTATGGCTTCGCTCCAACCATTCCTGACTTTTAGGTTAAATATATGGAGTAAAATAGATTAAGAGTTAATTAATTCAAATCCAATTGATCCATATAGTGATTGAATTTGCTGTGTAAATGAGATTTAAGACTCCAGGCTAATTTTAGAATGATCTTATAATGATGTTTGACATACATCTCACTTAATTACCACCATTTAACACTTGTTTCAGAGAGAGATTTCTCATAGGACTCACTCTAATCAGTCACTTCACTGCTAGTAACTAATTACACTCGTTCTAATTATCAATAGTAAGATTGACTAGAGATAATGGAACAACTTGCACTCAGTCCGCATTTGCTGCTAATAGCAAAACAGTCGTCTTCTTTTAGTCGATCTGCGGATTGCTTTCTGGGGGGCAATAATCCCTAAAAAAAAACAATTGGTCACTCAATCCATGACTGTTTGTGGGACAATGCTGTACACAATTGCATGCCGTGTTTCACTCACAAATACACATTCAATTCACTTTTAAATATAATCTGTGAAGCGTTTAGAGACATCTGAACGATGTGATAAGTAAGGCGCTGTATCAATCGGAAGGATTATTGGTAATTTTGTGTGAAATTATGCCATGCAGCGACAAAATGCTTGATGCTTGGTCTGCACAGCATTTAACTGTTTGAGCAAGAGTATCATCAGTGCCTTGGGTTGGAGGGGGTTTCCTGTTGGAGGATGTATGCCTGTGACTGATGGGTAAAGGACAAAATCGTTTTATGTTATGCATATTAAAGAGAAATTTCTTCCACAATGAAGTGAATGAATACTCAAGCAAAATAGTGTGTGAAAAGTCACTAAAAAAGTAGCAAATACTTAAGACACATGTACCCAAGTCCATTTGATCACAATCTATGCCAATTGCTGCACTGAATTGGGTATACTGTACAGTACAATGATTATTTACTGTCCAAGCAAGCTTGTTCTTTTCAAACCTTCGGGTAACAATGCCACAGTTAATAAGGGGATAATAGCTTGATTGAATGAGTTCTTTACTGCACAGTTATAAATAACACTTCACTGAGAGATATGATTAAGTTCATCCTTAATTACGATTGTAACATCAAAATTAAAATGGCCTCTCTCTTTTGATGTTGACAAAACTTTGACAATATTTTTGCACATTGTCCATACAGTCTCTTAATTTGGAATTTGACCATTTTTTTTCTGATTCATTGAACTTCTCATGCATATCATTTCACTCGGTTACTCCAGTAACCCCAGCCATTTCACAGTTGATACTAATGTTATTTAAAAGAATGAAAGAATATTTTGATTTGAACGTTTAAAAGAATTATATATCTTGTTGGCATTTTGAGATGTTTTAACAACATTATAAAGCATAATGAAATGCAAATATCATTATTATTAGTAGTAGTATTTGTTTCCATACAAAAACAGGCACTATACTTGACAGCAATTACTTCTGAAGAGCCATGAGACATTTTGATCTAAGATGATATAAAAAGGGAAATTCTTTCTGTGCAGTATTTGTATAAATAAGTGCATTCAATATTTAGTGCAAATAATGAATTTAATTTAAAGAATTTGCTGGTTATCTGGCATCCCTCAGCCGAAGGAATTCAGTGAGTCAGTAACTACAGTAAACCTGTGAAAAGAATGAACAAGTTTGAGGCAAGCTGACTGTGTCAAAGCTCCACTGACTGGAGACAAATCAGACACTGGTATCTGTTGAAGGATGAAATGTGTGGTGCAACATGTTTCTGCTGCAGGGTATTCCCACAATGTGAGCACCTGTTTCTTAGCTGGGCCTTTGGGTAAGTAGGTCGTACCTTATGTCTGAGCACAGGAAATACAGATGATAACAAGCACATCAGAAAGGATTCGCTCTTGAGATGTCAGTGCAGCTATTATTGGTGACTTAGTTGCAATGCCACCTGAGAGTAATCTGCCTAATCTCTTCTCAGGTGGGAAATGGAATGCCTTTTAAGTGGGAGTTAAAGGACAGCACAGTTCTCAGTTCAAACAGTTCTACTACTAGACCTCTACCAACACTATAATAATTAGGTAATTTGACAGAAAGAAACATAAATTTTTCTTCCCCGTGAGGAATACCTTGCTGCAGACTCATCCCATCTTCTGGCAGCAGAGCTGACACGGATAACTTCCTGTGTGAAGAATTGTGGTCGCCTTATCTTTGCCTAGCTCAGTGGTAGCACTCTCTCCTCTAAGTCAGATGGTTGTGGGTTCAAGCTCCACACTGGGACTTCGAATCACCTAGTCTAAGATGACACTGCAGTGAGTCACTGGGGAGTTTTGCAGGTGTGTCCTTCGGATTATAAATTAACCCAAGTTCCGTCGCAGGTAGACGTTAAAGATTCCACGGCACTATTCAATAGAGAAGGGAGTTTCTCCCAGTATCCTGGCTAAAAATCCCCCAAATAAAATTGTTCACTCAAGCCTTGGCAGTTTGTGCAACAATGCTGTGCGCAAACTAGCTGCTGTGTTTCACCCACAAAAAACAGTCAATAAACCTTACAGTATATCCTGTGAAGCGCTTTGAGACATCAAGATGACTCGATAAGGAGCTATATGAAATGCAATGATTATCAATATCTTGACTCTCTGTAGAACACGAAAACCAGAACACACATGTTTTACTCTATCAGAGAGCCCGTATGTACAATTTGCTTGTTTTAAGCAAAAATTTGAATTCTGGGGCCTTCCATTTTTTAGGCTAACAATAACAACAATATAGCATTTACATAGCACCCTTCATGCCGGACAGGGTCTCAGAGTGCTTAACACTGGAAGAACCCAATGCTGAGTCAGAGGGCTAAAGACTTTTGCTGAAAAATTTAAGAGAGCAGAATTTTGGAAAATACTTCAATTAAGTCTTAATTTGGAGAGCAATGTTCTGCAGTCCTTTTCTGACACAATGTAAAATGCTCTTCCAAATTAAGATAACAACTTCAACAACAAATAATAATAATAATAATAATTCTTGCCTTTGATGTAGCACTTTTCACATCTTCTAGATGTCTCAAAGCGCTTCACAGAATATACTGTAAAGTGAATTGACTGTATATATGTGGGTGAAATGCGGCAGCCAATTGCACACAGCAGTGTCCCACAAACAGTCGTGGATTGAAATGTTCAATTTATTATAGTTTTTTTTATTTTTGAGAGATTATTATTAGGAGTGTGGGGTAAGGAAACTTGCTCACGGTTTTGCCCTGCCTGGATTCAAACGCAGGTCCCACGCTTGTAAGCCGAGTGCTTTAACCACTGAGCTACAAGACTTCACACATCTATATAGTGGCCCCCATGCAGGGAAGTGTCCCAGAGCGCTTGACTGTATATAATAGTTTTCCAATATTCTGCACAGTCTTACATTTTAAGACGGATGAATGCAAGGATTATGAGCCCCAGCTTTCTAAATATTTTTCTAGGAAAGAACACATGATTAAATAAAAGTAACAGTTCCAATACTCGTAAACTCTGGCTCATCACCCAATAATTCTAAAACAAACTATCCAGAAGGATGAAACAATGCTAAGCATCTGCTGATATTCACAAGCAGACACTCACTATCCGAAGATATTCAATCATACAGTGAAGTAGATGCTATGAAACGTTAAAAGGCAGGAATTTTGTGTTGAAACCCAAGGAAATGTAGATTTGCTTATCCCATCTTAGCAAAGTGAATATGGCGGTTGAAATCTCTCAGTGTGTGATGGGGAAATTCCCAAGTGGTAGCACTTAACTCTCAATAATATAAAGAATAGGAAGGAAAATGAATGAACTTACATTATGGTAAGGATTAATCTGAGTTAAATCCCAATTAAATTCAATTGTAAAATGAATTGACAATTTGCAAGCTGACTTTTTTGATATACTGTATATACGAAATAACTAATTTGAGCAAAATTACAGGATAGTCCAAAATAAAATGAATTTAAGAAGTACACACACCCGTATATTTAAAATTTCTAATAAATTCCTTATATATATATGGAATATATATATTCCATATATATATATATAAAACACAAAAATAGAAATTGCTGGGAACCCGCAGCAGGTCAGGCAGCTTGTGCGGAGAAAGGAAAAGAGACCCGAAATGTTGACTCACTTTTCCTTTCTCCATAAATGATGCCTGACCTGCTGAGTGTTCCCAGCAATTTCTATTTTTGTTTCAGATTTCCAGCATTTGCAGTGTTTTGCAATTTTTAAGTATATATATTATACATATAGATATATATATATAGATATACATAGATATAGATATATAAAACTGAAAGTGGATCCAAATGAAAAAGTCTTATAAACCTTAAAGTTGATTTTTGGCTTAATTGAGTCTTGTTATTTTATGCAACGTGATGACATGAAAGCAAACACTGGTTTCAAGTCACTGATACAGCAGCAATGTAACCAGACCATAAAGATTACAGCACCAACAAAACTGCTCAATATTTTACAATTAATAATAATCCTTGCGTTTCATGTCATGTCTATATCATTGAAACATATCACAACACAGGTAATTGCTGTCAGGTGTAGTGACTGAATCTACTTCTGTTCCTCCAGCTGCCAATCCACTGATATCCTGCCAGCTTGTTTGACGGACATCAAAGCCTGGATGACTGTAAATTTCTCGTAGCTGAATGTCGGCTGGACAGAACCCATATCCTTTGGCTCCCATCAACTTATTCTCTCCTGGGGAGTAAGAATTTGTCGACCTCCCCGGACTCTCCCTTAGACTCGTGCAACTTAGGTGTCACGTTCGATCCTCAGGTTTCCTTTCTACCCCACAATCATTCCCTGACCAGGACTATTTTTTTCACTTCTGCCACATTGCCGACCTCAGTCCATACCTCACAAATGATGCAGCCGAAACAATCATCCACTTTCTGGCTGGACTATTCCAATGCCTTTCTTGCTCGTCGCGCAGCTCCACAATACACAAATTTAAATTCATTCAAAACTCTGCTGCAAAAAATCCTGTACCCAATCATACCAGTCCTTGCCAGGCTCCACTGGCTCCCAATTACTGAATGGATTGATTTCAAATTCCTCTCACTCGTTTTCAAATCACTTCATGCACTCGCACCTCCCATTCCATACGATCTGCTTACCCACTACCCACTCCAGCCTCCTGTTCTTCCCTCCCTCCACTGAACCATCAGCCATTATGATCCGAAATTTTGGAACTCTCTCCCTCAAGCCTTGCTCCTCCCTCCGCACTTTCAAATCCCACCTAAAGACCTTCCTTTTTGATCATGCTTAGTTACCTCCTGCTCCCTCTCTCCCTGACTCAGTGTCAGTCTCCGAAACTGTCAAGCATATAGTACCCTTCACTCGGGACGCTGACCCGAGTGAAGGGTACTATATAAATGCAAGTTGCTGTTGTGAGTTTGTGGGGAAACACAGCTGCCGATTTGTGCATAGCAATGTTCCAACATCATGGGAACTGAATTTGCATTCAGGGATCTCCGTTTAACATCTCATCTCAAGAACAGCACTTCTGACAACTCCCATGCTAAAATGTCAGCCTATGGGGTCAGACATGGAGCTTGAACCCACAATCTTCTGACCTAAAGTGAAAGAACTTCTATGTGAGCCAGGTTAACATATATAGCAATAGGGGCAAACTTGCCTTAGTTTACCTAATTCTTCACAATGGTTTTACATAAGCATCCTGTATCGGTGTAGAGCAACATTTATTGCCAACTGGCTCTTCATCTCCATCGCCACAACAGAACCACCATTTTGTATTCGAATGGTCACATCCATGCCAAACGTCCTGGGAGTGGAATTCAATTCCATCCCAGAAGCAAACGGAAAATTCTCTGACCACCGTCTACTGTTAGCCAACTTGCACCTACAGGAAAGCCACAGGACGGGCAAGGGAAGTGGAAATTGAATGTGAAGCTGCTGACTCAAGAGAATATAGAGGAGCTGCAGAAAGAGTAGCAAGAATGGAAATGCTTGAGGGATTTCTACGACTCCTCTACAGAATGGTGGAACATGGTAAAGTCATGTCTCGGCTTCAGACCAAACTGCAGAATCTCCTGTGACAATAGGCTGAGGGAATTGATGTCAACAACAACAAAATTACAATTGTATAGCACCTTTCACGTTGGGAGAACACCCATGTCAGAAAGGAACTCAAGGAAGTAAAGGGCCAGCAAACTACGCACTTTGCCACTGAGATCTCCATGGTCATCTTCCAATCCAGGGTGCACACAATAGAACAGGACGAGACAGGCTTACAGTTCGTCTTTCAGAAGGCAAACGGAGCCAGCTCTGTTATTGCTGAGCTATGAGACGAAACTGGCTTGATGCACACGGAAGAGGCCAGTATGCAGAGGATCGACAGATCCTTTTATGCCAACCTTTCATGTGAGAAAACCACAGAAAGCATAACCTCCCGGGATTTCCTGTCTGCCTCACATTGGTGCTGGTCAAGGAGAACAGGAAGCGCCTAGACAGACCTCTCTCCCAAGACAAACTGACCAGCTGTCAAAGCCCTCCAGGCCTGTAAGACTGCCAGAGGGGATGAAGAACACCATCCCAGATCCCTGCACAATCACCAGGTGGTTCATGTGACAGGTAGTCAAAACAATTGGAAAGGGGCAAAGGGCAGACCCAGTCAGGAGGTAACCTGTGAAACAGCCAGTTACATCTGGAAAAATGCCCTGTCACCGTCCCTTTTGTCACCAAAGTTGTCACCTAACAACTTTCAGAACATGGCATGACTGGCAACAAAAGCCGCCTTCCCCCTGAGGGTCAGCACTCTGCTCTCGCACTGGCTGCAGAGGCCAGGAGATCATGGAAATGCTCAAACCGTATGGGGTGGGTAGTCTGTGAGCACAAGCTGTGCGCGGTGAAGAAATGTAAAGAACTGAATGGTTTTGCATCTGGAGAAAGGAAAAAATTGGAACAGAAGATATGGTACGTTGTGTTTGTTTTGGATTTCTGTTATGCCAAATATTTACATTTATAAATATATATACTGTATATATATTTTATGAAACACCGTTTTGCACTTGGAAGAAACCTTTACATCGTCACTTGATATTTTGATTCTTAGGGAGAGAACTGTTACTTAAAGAACTGGTGCAAAATTTAAACTGAAGACTGTCCAATCTGTATGTCACAATCAATTATAGGGTGAAAATTGCAACCTGTAATGTGTTATCACTGGTGATAAATAACATATTCTGGCATATGTCAATTAACATAAATGCTGGGATTAACGTAAAAACACAAACTCAATTGATAACTGAAGAGCAGGGATAACTAAGGTAATGATTGTGCTGACTATCTTCCCTACTATGCATGAGGACATGTAACATGCTAGGTTTATCCCCTTTGGAACAGAGAAGGTTGAGAGGAGACCTAATAGAGGTTTATAAAAATAATGAGCGGATACGATAGGGTGTATAAGGAAAAGCTGTTTCCACTGGTGGGCGAATCTGTGACTCGTGGTCACAGATTTAAAATAGTTTCAAAACAAAGCATAGGGGAGCTGAGGAGAAATGTTTTCACTCAACGGGTTGTTCGAATCTGAAATGCATTGCCTGAAAAGGTGGTGGAGGCCGATTCAATAACATCTTTTAAAAGAGAATTAGATCTTTATTTAGGGAGAACAAGTCTGTTAGGTTTCGGGAAGAGAGCGTGGCAGTGGGATTGAGTTGCTCTTTTCAAAGAGCCAGCACTGACTAGATGGGCCGAATGGCCTTTTGTGCCATAAAATTCTATGATTCTATGGTTCTATAACATTCTACAAATGTATTTTTGTGCATTAGATAAAGCATAAGTCATGCTTCACGTACTTCGTGTTAAGGTTATGGTTCTGATTGACAAGATTTTTGTGCATTTACCTATAAACATACACCATCAATTGGAAAAAAATGTATAAGACAGCAGGCTTTCGAATCAGTACAAATGAGACTGGGAGGATGGCAAAACATGTTGACCATATTGTGACGTTACTGGGTTTACAAACTTGACTTCTTTATTTTCCACTGTGCAATCGATCAGGACAACAGATGGCCTTGGGGAGTTGAAGTTGTTCTGGCAGGTATAGAATGCAGTCACTAATGATGCTAAGCCAAGTAAACCGAAATAGGTCAGATTTAATGAGATCAAGCAACAGTGGTGAGAGTGATTCAAAATTGTTCAGCATTTCTCCAGAGGCTTTGCTACTGTAAATCAATCAGGCAACCCACTTTACCAGCATTTGTGCTGGAACTAAACTATTATGTTGTTCTCATAACTGGCATAAGTTGTACATCATGGGTGCATTGCAATGGCCAATTTTCCAACTGTCAAAGAGTTACGAGAATGACCTCCAAATTAGATGTAGTTACACAATCCGAGTGGGTTTTAAGATCAAACCCTAATTTTATGTTAATAAAATAAAACTTGGTTTGCAGCTAATTGCAAAGGGAGAATGGGCTAGAGTAAAAAAAAGCTTAAGTAAGCGCTTTGGAAAGCAACCAAATATATTTATATAGCAGCCTTTGAGAAGGCTGCTATATAAATGTAAGTAGTTGTTAAATTAATTTCAGCATCACAGGCTGGAAAAGAAGTAGAAAATCAGCCAGAGTTCCTGCTTCTGAATGTTGTTCATCATGTCAGGAAATGCACATGCAGGACATCAAAGGGCTGAAATTCCCATCACAAATAAAGGTTGTGACATTAATAATGTTGATAGGTACTATATGAAAAATTTTAAATGGGATTGAAAAAGGTGGCCCAGAACTAAACATTAGGATGCATCAAGGCAGTAGAAGGGGACACAAGATTAGAGTTCCAAAGGACACTTTCAGGACAGGCACCACAACTTTACCTTGCCTCCTGTGCAGCGCCTTGGGACTTCCTCCCGATGTGAAAGGCGCTCTATAAGTGCTATTTGTTGTTGTTGTTGTTCCCTCAAATCCTTCAAGCATTTCCATTTAGCCAAAGGGTAACTGATGACAGGAACAGATTTCCAGGAACGGTGGTTGAGGATAGGATGTTGTATTCATTGGAAAAAAAAGCTTGATGCTAAAACAGGAGGATGGTAGGGTGAGTATTCTAGAATATAATAATCCTTACATTTATATAGCGCTTTCCATATCTTATTGACGTCTCAAAGTGCTTCACAGAATACAACAACATCCCAATGTAGGGACCAGAGCAGGGGAGGAGGGGTCGGGGTAGGGAGAAGAAAAGAGGGAAGGGTGGGGAGAGAGGTAGGGACCAGAGCAAGTGGGGAGGTGTTGTGGTAGGGGGAAGAAGAGTAGGAAAATTGACTGTATATCTATGAGCGAAACGCAGCAGCCAAATTGCGCACAACAGTGTCACACAAACAGTCCTGGAAATCGGGGTAGGGGAGAAAGGGATGAAATCAAATGAGCCAAAGGGACTTCTTCGTCCAAACCAAACTTGGACGAGGGAACTTCCACATTATAATCTCACATCATCAATATACTGTATCTACAATAATAGGTGGATGAGTTTGGATGGGGACAGCACCCTCTACTGGTTGTGCATGTAGGTAATAGTTGTGTGAGGAGAGGTCAGGCTCAGGCTGCATTGACCTCTAGTCAAGTGGCCTGCTGACACTCGCTGCCAAAACTTGCATATAAACAATAGTATCAGAGTGCATTCAATGCCTGTTAACTACCTCCCAGGAAGAGGAGGCCAGAACGGGAACAGATAGGCATATGCCAATTGGGTGGGGGGGAGATACTGAAAATTAATGCTGCATTTATATTAAAAATCATAATTAAAATAGAGCAATTATCTAAATTCCCAGATGGGATTACTATCTCAATTTTTCATATGGAATACAGAACCTTTTAATTGCCAACAAATGTATCAGTTGTTGTAACGGCCTGAATCCTACAGTAGTGACATTAGCAAGTAGATTTCACAACCATTTGCAACAAAGCAAAAGTACACATTAATCATTGACTACTACAGAAGAGTTTATTTCCACTGATAGCAATTTATTCTGATTTACACATGTAATTGAACAAACTTTGTTAAAAGCCGCAACATAGCATAGCCAGAGACACGCAGTGTTGTTAAACATACCGAAGAAAGTTCAAACAAGACTAGCTGTAGTACTGTCATAGCTTTAATTGAAGATGCAAGTTGTAAACATTTCCAATAAGAACATCACAGAAACATTAGTTACAGAAACATTATTTGCACAAATGCAGAACAGTGTATCTACTTAACAGGAATAAGATTTTCGTAAATTAATTGAGAGGCAGAAAGTAAGCAATAGATTGATCCAGTTCACAGAATAAAGAAAGTTACTGAATGTATATGTTACATCATGTGAAAAACCAGAAGTTAAATATTGGTTGACAGTTTTTCAAGTATCTACTTAGCATTGTATTTAAATTGGAATTAAAGATTTTTGTAGATAATTTATGAATAGTATTGCACGTTTAGCAGATTTTGATATAATTTAGGAAAGATATCTAATTTGGATTCTATTGCCAGAAGGGGAAAAGGACTTATTGCTTTCACGCTAATGTCAATAATTTTGTATTTTAGTTGTGAAAATGTTCTCAAAGGGTAGGATCGACTGCTATCCTCACTAATTTTGTTAAAGTTCAAAATGAAAAATCTGAAATATAAATAGTGGATAAAGAACATTACTGGAGTTAATGAAGCCAAAATTACATACAGCAAATTGAATCATTTTATCTCAACCTTATTTAGACACAACAATGTAATCATAATCTGACTCCCAACTCTAATCCCAGGTTCCTTTAGTCGAACGTATCATGCCCGAGTTCACTGCAAGATTGTGACATTCTGTAGTTAGTCTTCAAATATGGCCACCATGACTTAAGATGGTGGCCCAGGCTCCAGAGACAGTGCGGAGAAGAGTAACGAGGATGATCCCCATTGTTGGGGGAATAAACTACAACTCTTAGCAATGATTATACAAGCGAGTGCGCTTCAGTCTTGAAAGAAACATAAACCCATTGAGGGTTTTACAACAATAACTTTGATTTATATAGCGCCCTCCACCCCGGACGGCATCTCAGAGCACTTTTAGTTGCATCAAACTTTAAATGGGATTGAAAAAGGAAACCCAGATCAATACTTTAGAATGCATGAAGACAGTAGATCAAGAGGGATCGGTTTAGTTATAAATGGCCATTTCAGAACATATAATAATAGGACGTTTTTTTATGTAAAGGTAATCAATGACTGGAACAAGTTGCCAAAAAAGGTGATAGAGTTCCATTACACTATAGACTCACTTAAAGAGCAGTTTGATGTAGCGATGGGAGGAACAATATGGTGGGAGTATATAACATATATTATAAATACAAAATTGATATACTATAAATATTATAATATATGAAGTCCTGAAGGATGGGAGGGAGGGGCGAGGTGACGGAACTGCGGGATGGGGTTTCAGAGGTTAGAGGCGGAGTCTAGTCCAATGGTAGGACGGGTGAGGCGGGGACATAAAGCAAGCCACAGCTTGCTGAGCGGAGGGAGTGGGCAGGTTGGTAGGGGTTAGGAGTGGGATGGGGGAGCAGGCCATGGAGGGCTTTGAAGGTGAGGACTAGAATCTTGAATTGTACCCTCAATGTGATGGAAAACCAGTGGAGTCAGCACGGAGCGGGTGATAGGGTTACGGAGCCTGGTGTGGGAGCGGACATGGGCTGCAGAGTTCTGGGCTGCAGAGTTCTTGATAGAAAAATTAAGATTAGTGACAAACCACAAGTCAGACTGTTTTTTTCCCCATGCTTCTTTTATAACTGATATTGAGCCCTGTACTTTATACCATGGCAATAAAACCAGAGACAGATAGTAGTTAACGAGTGGAATGAGTTACCATGAACGTATGTTAATGCTAGGTCATTCAAAGAACAGCTCAAAGCTGTAATGGGAGAATGGTCAGGTGGGTATTTTAGAAGAATGAGATCAAATGAAGCAAATAAATGTTCTGTTCTGAACCTCTTGTTTGAAGTTATTAAGGGAAACAAAATTACAATTGTGTACAGTGAGAGAGAAACAAGGCCATGGAGGGCTTTGAAGGTGAGGGCCAGGATCTTGAATTGGATCTTCTGTTTGCTGGGAAGCCAATGGAGTGAAGTGAGGATGGGGGTGATAGGGTCACGGAGAGGACCTGAGCTGCAGAGTTCTGGATGATCTGCAGTCTATGGAGGGAGGAATTATATAGGCCAACTAGCAAGGCGTCGGTATAGTTGAGTGTGGTTGTATTGAAGGCATGAATGAGAGGTTTATCAGCTTGAGGGGTGAGCTAATGGCAGAGTCAGGCAATGTTGCAGAGGAAAAGGAAGCCAGAGTGGGTCATTGCATGGATGTGGGGGAGGAAAGACAGTTGAGGATCAAATAAGACTTTGCCCAGCTTCCTGACTGGCTTGGTGAGGTGGAGTTTGCATCCATGGAGGATGATGCTGCCAGTGCCTGAGGTTTGGAGGCACTGGTGTGAGCCAAACAGGAGGGCCTTGGTCTTGTTGACATTCAACTGTTGAAAGTTAGTTCTCATCCAGTTCTTCATGTCTGACAGGCAGTCTGTCAAGACAGCAGTAGTCCTGGAATTGAGAGTGGAGGCAGAAAAATAGAGTTGGGTGTCATGCTCAAACAAATGGAAGTTGACCCCATGAATTACTTCTATAACTGGCGTGTTTTTGGGTGGCTGAATTCCTCAAAATACTATTTTCACAAAACATTGATAAAGCTCTGCCATATTGGCAAATGGGTGAGTGTGCACTGCTACAAATAATTTGTTGGTCCACTTATCAATGTTTACCATCAAACACATATGTTACATTTGTCTATATTGGCTGTGGGAAATGCTAATGTCTTTGCCATAAGCGTAATGCACACTCCCTTTATTAATCAGGGGACAATAACTCCTGATACGTATATACACTATAATTTGAGTTATGAAAAACTTAAGTATACTATACAATTAAATATTTGTTTAGCATTTTTAACCAGTACTGTATGCAATTAGGTTGACATTAAAGGACTCACAAATCCTCTTTTAAAAACCTTGTATAAAAGGACCTTGCAAGGTACTTTATTTGTTGACAAAAATCTCATTAAATAGCTGACCTGTGTCATTCAAAACTGATCGCTGGAAATTTTAAATCACTCTTTCAAGTAAACGTTATTGTTCATTTTCCAAATATTATATCAGTTTTGGGAATTGTTTGGGAATTATAAATGCAGAGAAAAACAGTCACAAATGTTTTAATTCATTGTAACAGATAGTAATTGAGACTTGAGATAACTAACAGATATAAAGTGTCCACAGGATTTCAAGTAACGGTTTATTCAGTTTGTAGTAGTAAGTCGTTTTACACTTGCATTCTGCACAGCAAGCACCCTGTCACAGGGCAATTTACCACTTTACAGCTTACACAGCAGAATAGAAACAAATTAATACAAAAATAACTACAATCTAAAACTAAAGCAACATCGGGATGGGGGGAAAAAAACACATGGACAAGAAAAACATGGTGTGCATTTTGTATTTGCATTACATTTTTAAACGATCGAGTTCAACACTTCAACACTTAAACTTGTTCTATAAAAGCTTAGTTGCATCACCTAAATATCAATGACGTGAATACTTCTGTTAACATTGGGTTCATTAACCCTGAATTTTTAAAAAGCAATTTACTTCAACTCCTCCATGTGCATTATGCTTTCTTCAACATATGAGTAATTAGTACATTAAAAATATCCACACTGAAATACCCATCCTGTTTAAGATAAGCAGTGTCCTACTCCCAGCTAAATAATGTAGGAAAAATATTGAAGCTTATTAAACTATGGTCTATTAAGCACACCCAGCAATGTGTAACCCTTCCTGCTGGACACCTGGACTCGTACTAGAAAGAATAGATAATTTCACTGGGCTTTTCTTATTATGACTAAATTGCTTAAAGCAAACTGGTATTAAACAGGAGTTTCCATATTATTTCTAAGTAGAGTTTACATATTCATAATTAAAGCAAAACTAATCCCGCAAGCTTGTTTATTTCCAGATCCTTTCCCCCTTCCAAAGAACAAATACAAAATGTTTCTATTTCTTCCCCATGTTTTAGTAAACATCTATCTTATAGTAAGTAACTCTGCATCTCAGGCTGTCTCAGTTGAAATGTATACTGGTTATATTTATAAACATGGTAATCAACTGACTGCTGAACCCTTTGCAAGGACAATTATGCTGTATTTTTGTCCTGTGCACTTAGCGCAATTCCATTCAGTCAAGCAGATAACCATTGAATCACATTAGTTATTAGTCCACAGGCAATCAAAAGTTTTTTTCCACATTAGACGTTAGTCCACAAGCAACCAAAGGCCTTTCTCTTTAATGCTCCTGCATTACAGTAATGCAAAGATCATTTCCTCCATTCACAAAGGGAGCTTCAAACAAGTGAGGAATTTCAGAAGTGCATGTTAGCATTAACTTATGTTAAATATACCACAGAATTTTGCTGCAATTAAATGCATAAGTAATAACCGTTAACAAATGACAAGTGCATAAACAGTTCACAAGAACAACCATGTGAAGGATGAGGGGGGGAGAGGCACCTAAAATGAACTCTTGTTCTTGTGCATCAGTTTTTTTCCTGGAATATTTAACAGGATGATGAGAACAAGCCAAATGCCACAGCTGCTTTTCAGGACTGCATTCATTATAGAAAGCAACACAAAACAGGCTTTGTACTTTGAAGGAGCAGCAGCTTCAGAAAGATCCATTTCTCATACAGTGGGATACTGTGGGTTCATTGTCTTCACCCTGTAAAAAGAGAATGGCACATTCATGCCTGAGAAATTCCATGGTAGAAGGCTTATTAGTCAGTTCATCGGACTGATCAAACAGATGGAAAAACAAGAAAACAGTTCTAATATATCAGTGAAGTCTTCCACAGTACAATGCTCGTCTTAGAAGTTGCTCACGGGAATATTATAAATGTGCTATTTAACTGTGATTGAAACAATCACTGTACTGGATACATATTCCTTCCAGCTTTACAGGGCTCCACACTGCACAGTATGAATCTGGGTTTAAAGGAAATCCAATTTGTCTGATATGCTGAACTTGGAGTTAATGCATCACTGTATTTTGCTTTACTTTAGCACGATTAAGATTACACCAAAATCCAATTTTGATTTTGGTTGGAAAGCTTTTTAGTTGCTTTGAAACCGATCAAAGCAAATCACTCAAATAGCACATTAGTTCCATGACATCAAATGAATATAAAATTTCGGATCATTCTGGTATCAGTTTATGCATTCAAAACAAATCTACGCAAACATTGTTTTGGTAAGCAAATAGTGATTTGGTGTGCAATAGAATTCTTTAGGGAGATGGTTGAAGCAGGAAGTGTGATTATTTCAAACGGAAATTACTGTCTTCTTTCAGGAAATAACATCATGGGACATAGTACAGTACTTGAGTAGTTTGGGACATATGTCCATGTAACCACCAGGAAGGTGAACTAGATAGACCTTGGTCTTTTTTGTCCAGCACTTATGTTCAAGTAAACTACAGAAATATAATCAGTCAAGATCAAAGCATTTAATATGACTAATGCAAAATATCAGTTATGCATCAGATGGATTTTATATGTCTATTGCACAACAGGGCAATTTGTACGATATACAAGCCCTCGTGCAGACAATATGAGGAATGAATGGCACTAGCAAACAGGTTTCAAAATAGAACAATTTTCATAGAATATGAACTCTTACAAAAAATCTATTAATACTGTAGCTGAATTAGTTCATTTACTGAGCTGCACTGTTTTAAACAACAACAAAAAAATTACATTTGGTTAGCACCTTTCATGTCGGGAGGATGTCCCAAGGCGCTGGACAGTCAATGTTTCAGGCCCAAGCTGGGGTCGGGATCAGGAGGGTGGGGGGATTTGGGGTGACCAATGGGACTGTCGAAGACTAGGGTCTTGAGGCAGGATTTGAAGGAGGTTAGGGAGGGGGCAAGGTGGAGGGACTGTGGGATGGAATTCCAGAGGTTAGAGGCAGAGTGGCTGAAGATTCGCCTGCCGATGGTGGGGTGGGTGGGTTGGAGGACATGCAGCAGGCCAGAGCCCTCTGAGCACTGGGAGCGGGCAGATTGGTAAGGCGTAAGGAGGTCGCAGAGGTAGTGTGGGGCAAGAACATGGAGGGCTTTGAAGGTGAGGACCAGGATCTTAAATTGAATCCTCTGGGTGATCTCCCCCACTTCTCATAAGTCATAAGGGGAGCCAATGGAGTCAGGCGAGAAAGGGGGAGATGGGGTCATGGAGCTTGGAGCAGTAGAGGACAGGAGTCACAGAGTTCTGGATAAACATAGCACTATATATACATACACGTGGTATTTCGTCAATGCAGCCGGTAGATGTAGTTGTGATGATACAAATTAGGAGATGATTTGCATAAGGTGGAACCAAGAAATCATTCCGACTTAACCATTTGTTTGACTTGTAAAGCCCGACTAGTGCAAAGAAACTGAAATATTTTCAGTAGGAAAATGAATGGGACTTGGGTGCCTGTGCATGTATGATTTGGGCGAGTCTGTGACTTATAACAAGATGACTTATGAGAAATCCAAGCCACAAAAAGCATACATGAGAGAGAATGAAGTAGAGAGGAATGGAGGAAGGCTACAGGCCTATGTGGGTCTGGTGGAGTATAAACACTGACCAAATTGGTTAGGCTGAATGGCCTGTTTCATGGCTCTAGATTTTATGCACCTAATTCTACATTTATAAATCCACTCAAATCTGCATTGCCATTTCATCTGAGACCATGGATCAATTTGAAAGCAAGAAAATAAACTTGTTTTAAATAAAAGAGCTGTCAATTCCTTGCAACTGGTTCTCTATGCCAACATATAAAAATACCAGCAGTCTATTTGGAATTTAGCCTCCTAGTATCCATGCAGCAGGGAATATAAAAGGAAGTAGAGCAGAGATTTGAGATGCAGAAGAGTCAGAAAGGGTAGCTAATGTATTTTCCGCTAATCTGTTTTATTATTATTGTAATAAATTCATGAATGAGAAGGGAAATGGATGTTGAATTTATACAGGCTCTCAAACAGATCAATTTTTTCCAATGACCAGCAATCATTATATTCTCACTCTTCGTCTAAAATTGAATAATTTTATATACACAAAATGATTCTTCAGAGACTATTTTCAGATCTGCAAATATTTGATTCTGATGTTTGAATGGGTATTAATAAAAGAGAATGCCAGTCACTCTCACACATTACTGTTGTAGCCACCAGCTGACATTTTATTTATCTTTTCATTACTGAGAATAAGAATATATTTATCCATCAACCAAATCTAACCCAGATCCAATTGGCTGACTTTACTTGTTCCCTAAAAGGGCTCAGGGTCAACATATAAAATAGAGGCACCGATTTGTGGGGGACTCCCCAAGAAATAACAAAATTACATTTGTATGGTACCTTTCACGTCAAGAGGAATTCCCAAAGTACTGGGATGTCTTCCTGGCGTAAAATATAAATCATGTTTTATGCTATGTAAAGGATAAATAAAAGCTTTTGAAAAAAAGCATAAAACATCCACATTTAAAACCATTGTTGGACTAAGCGATTTGTATCCTAATACATCTTTTAGTTTAATATTTCTTAAGCTGCCTGCTACTTAAATGAGTGGAAAAATCATAGGTTTACTGCACACAAGGCAATTCAAATCTCCTTGTGTTTGTGCTTGTACTTCCTTTCCTTGTAGTTACTCACTCTTATCCCAATCTGCTGCCCCATCCCTAAACCGTTTAATATTTCCTGGAATTATTTATCCAATTGTCTTTTCACTTTATTTATATGCCACTACTTCACCCACAAATATACAGTCAATCCGCCTGACAATATATTCTGTAAAGCGCTTTTAGATGTCTAGAAGATGTGAAAAGGACTATATCAAATGTAAGGATTGTTTATTGTATTACTACTTCTGAATGAATCACCTCTGCAGTACTGCAGGGGTGATCCAGTGTTGTTTACTTTGGCAAATTAAAGCAAGTGCACATCAACTGCCGTCAAAATCAAATCAAACACAGAGGATGCACAAGACTCCAGTGATAACTACAAAAAGTAAACAATAGGACTTGACTCAATCAATCCTCCATAACTCAAAAATGAAAGGCAAGATAAGTTTTGTTTGTATCTTTATTCACCTGCATGGACAATATTGATGTTACTATAATGAGTTTAACACAAAAGGACCAATCTAGCATTCAAGGATCTCCAACATTGGTGGAGCCTTAAAGTAGAAGACTAACCCTGGTGTGTGTTGATTTAGCTTATTTAGTTGGGGTAGCAGTTGGGGATCTTTCAATTGGCCTCAGCAGCATCCTGCAGAAAAATCAATTCAGAGTCCCTGTTCTTCGTTGGTATCCAGTGATCCTTCTGATTGTACATTTCCTAATGTATACAAGACCTGGCACCACCCCCCACCATCCTATCATACACATACAAGCCCGTCAGTAGGGAGGGGAGGATGGAGGTGACATTAGCCACAGTCAAAGAGGTATGTTTTTCTGAGGTTTCAAAAAGATGGATATAGGGAATGAGACAGATGGATGTAGGGAGAGTTCAGGATGGGAGGTGTGTGGAGGTTGCTGATGATGGTGTGGATGAAGTGAGGAACACACAGCAGGCCTGAATCGGCCCAAGAGCAAGCAGCAAAGTGAGGTTGGAAGAGGTTTTCAAAACTTGTGTTTTATTACTTGTAATATGTCTGAGGAAGATGGAAATAGAATAAACTGGGACTTCTGCAGTTTGCATAAAATTGGGTCAGTGCCATAGTGCCTGAATTACTAATACTGTAATAAGGTCTGAATTAGCTTAATTGAGCTTTTGTTTCTTTTAAGACCATGCTAAAACAGGTTCATAGATCTCAAGTGTAACTGCTTCAACTTTTCTTCTATGGGATGCTACTAATAGTTCTACTGTAATAAAACATATTCACTTTTACCTGGCAGGAGAGCAAGTTGCTGTGAACACATTACTTGTCACTAGCAAAGCTTCATGGCCAGTGCATGTGCAAAGTGGCTGCTGCATTCGCCCATGAGTGTGCATGCGTGCACACACACAAGGTTACTTTACAGTAATATTCTGTGAAGTGCTTTGAGACATGCAGATGATCTAAAGGCATTTTGTCAAATGCAAGGATTATTAATATACTTGTTTTTAAAAGCCTGCTCACCCCTCCACCAAAATAGTAAGCTCACAATCACACTCAAGACTTCAGCCAAGGCCCCTTGATGAGGCTGATACACCAATCATTCCCTCCTCCTGCTGGACAAGAGCCTGGCCTGCACTCAACAATTCGCACCCTATTGACTAAACATTTCAGACGCTTCATAGATTATACCTTAAAGTATTTTCAATGCATTTATAATCCTTGCATTTGATACATCACTTTTTCACGTGTTCTAGACGTCTCAAAGAACTTCACAGAATGTACTGTAAAGTGAATTGACTGTATATTTGTGGCCAAATGCCATCCATACACTTAATGGGCATACACCATGACTGAGAAGTGAAACCATCTTCCATCGTGGTGTAACACTTTGAAAACAACATGTTCAGCGACATTTTAACTCACAAAATAATGTGTATTAAAATGTTTTGCCCTCCTAAGACAAAGACCTTACTCATGAACATAAATGAAAATTATGACTAAATGTTCACATCTGTTGCTTTGCATGGTGGGATATCACTATATTTAAAGACAATATTTTTTAAATGTTTTGAAATCTACCATATTATTTCCTTGCAATGGACAGCAATCCAGAATGTATAGACATAAGCAAACTATCTTAATTCAAATCCTGCCAAATCCCTCCCTTTCTCCTGGCCCAGGGTCAGACTTCACTACTGTCAAGCAGTCTGAAGAGCTTCACAGTGACAATAAGGATATTAACAATAATCCTTGCATTTGGTATAGCACTTTTTACATCATCTAGACATCTCAAAGTTAATTCAGAATTAACATCACTAAGGAGGTACAGTAGAAGCCCGTTTATCCGGCACCCGATCAACCGTAACGTCCGTATAACCGGTATCGCAAAAAAAAGGTCCACATTCGATTAATCAGAATTTATCCGGAAAAATGCACAATTTTTGTTTTTGTGGGGGGGTGGGGGGCGTTTTGGCTGAATATCCAGCAGGCGCTTTAAGCCGGCATTGACCAGGTCCCAAGGCTGCTGGATAAATGGGCTTTTACTGTATATTGTTTTTTCTTTTAAAAAAGACAGTTGAGCCACCTCCTAATTTTAAATTTAGACATACCAATTTAGTAAAATAAGCATAGATTGCAACAACAGATAAAATGCACTGCTCTCCATTGCAAGCAGTATCGTGTGTTAGATATATTTATATGTGGAGTCCTGCAGCTCAGTGGTTGGAGCACTCGTCTTACAAGCGTGAGATCTGTGTTCGAATCCAGGCAGGTCATATACAGACAATTCACTTTACAGTACGTTCTGTGAAGTGCTTTGAGATGTCGAGAAGGCATGAAAAGCGCTATATCAAAATGCAAGGATTTTTATTATTATTATCTACACACATTATTGACCAGAAATGCTATACATTCTTGGGATTGGGGATCCTACCGCTCAGTGGTTAGAGTACTTGCCTCGCAAACAAGAGACCTGGGTTCTATTCCAGGCAGGGCGAAACATTGGGCAAGTTTCCTTACTCCACATGCCTGATAATAATCCCTCAAGAAAAAAATTATTTCATCATTCAATCAATGACTGTTTGTGGGATACGGCTGTGTGCAATTGGCTGCTACGTTTCACCTACAAATATATAGTCAATTAACTTTAGAGTATATTCCGTGAAGTGCTTTGAAACGTCTAGAAGACGTGAAAAGCTCTATATCAAATGCAAGGATTAATATTATTTTCATCTAATGAATCTCTACAATCATAGATATTGTTATTAACATTTTAAAGACAGAAGCTTTTTGTTGTATGCATACCTGGACTCAATTCTGTTCATTCTTACTGGAATGCAGCTCTGATGATTCGGTCACTGAGCGGTTGAGTTGGCCTAAAATTGTCTCCTAAAATCCCATCACAGCCATCAGGCAGTTCTGCTCCTTTTACATGTGACCGTACCCTTCTGAATTCTTCTATCTAGAAAACAATGAAGAGAAAATTGAAACAGTAATATGTGTGTTTGCCCACAAAATACAGTCAATTCACTTTACAGTAAACCCAGCATAGGACTTTGAAGCGTCTCAACGATGTAATAAGGTGCTATATCAAATGCAAGGATTATCAGTACTATCTTTTATCAATCATTATTTGGCAAATAGTGTACTATTTTGTGCACTAATCTAATTTGCAGTAAGAGAAAACAAAACAATTGCTCCAAACCTCAATTGCATAAGGCAAAGTCTGTAAAGTCAAGAATATCTTATCAGAGGTCAGTGTAATATCGGGAAAATGATTTACTGTGCAAAATAGATTTGTTTGGAGATATTAACACAGCCATTGTCATTTTTAATTACAAAAGTATTGAAATGCTGCAAAAACTGCCTTCAATACATTGTACTCAAATATTTACTGTGCAATCATTTTTAATGCATCATGCTATACTTCAGTCTTATCTAAAATCGGCACCCATCGATTACACTAATGAAAGGTAGAACAATATCATTATTCCTACAGTACAAGCTGCTGCTGAGCAGTTAAAAGTTAATGATCACCCTTGAATTGTTTGTTCGTAACAAAGAAATAAAATATGTTTTAAAACATGGACCATCAACTTACGAGTATGAACATGCTTGCAAGACTTTACTTCAAAAATTGAAACAGTTTCAACAGACAAGTTCAAATTTTATTAAAAAGTACACCATAGAGTACAGTATTAGTTAGATACTCTGCATCTATTTTGGTGCTTTAACTACCAAACAACAATTTTACATACTTATTCAATCTCATATGATCAACTTGCTTTATTTAGTTTTACTAGCTCCAAGACTGAGAAACACAAGTAGGTTTTCACTTTGGAACTAAGGACGGCTTATCATGCCAGAAATATGCATCAGCAATAACTTCCGTTCACCCTACATTCAACTTCCATTCATTTATAGAGCATCCTTCACGTAAGATAACATCGTTAGGTGCCTTACAGTGGCAGTGCTGGATACCGGGCAGTCAAAGATGTAGGATTTTAAAGTCGAATTGTTAAACAGAGCAACGAGCATCCTAACATTCCATAATGTACTGTGTTAACTTCAAACAATATCAAATTTAATCTTAATTTTGAGGCTAGTGTTCCACAAATCTCTTTAAGATTGAATTTAAATTTCTAAAATTCAGCCGGATCTTACATTTTAAGGCTAAAGTTCAAGGCTGTGTACTTTGGCTTTCTCATGTCAAAAAGGATATTTAATTGAAGGGAGTGCAGTTGCAGAATTTAGGAAAGAGAGCAATGCGCAAAGCACTCGAGTACTATGGTACTTTGGAGTCCTGTAGCTCAGGGGTTAGAGCACTCACCTCACAAATGTGAGTCCTGTGTACAAATCCAGGAAAGGCAAAACCTTGGGCAAGTTTCCTTACTTCCTTATGCCTAATAATAATCCCTCAAAAAAACAATAAATTGGTTGTTTCAATTCACAACTGTTTGTGGGACACTGCTGTGCACAATTCGCCCACAAATATATATAGTCAATTCACTTTACAGTATATTCTGTGAAGCGCTTTGGGATGTCGATAAGATGTGAAAAACACTATATTAAATGCAAGGATTATTATATTGTTATTATTAGTAACTATATTCTAGGTGTAGTCAAAGCAAAGCACTACACAGCTTGTAATAATAATCTTTGTATTTGATTATAGCTCCTTATCACATCTTCGAGAAATCTCAAAGCACTTCACAGAATATACTGTAAAGTGAATTGACGGTATATTTTGTGAGTGAAACAATTGTACACAGCAGTGTCTCACATACAATTGGGAATTCAGTTCATTCACTCAATCTCACTATTAGCCCCAGGCAACTGGTGTGACAATACAATGTCAACGAGTCATTCACTCAGTCTCAGGTCTCAAGAAGACAACATTCCAACAGAGTGTATAATGTGCACAATAGTTGGATGTTATGACAGGAATAACGGAACTGGAAATAGCCATGGGGGCATCATCTACACTGAGGGAATAGGGAGAATCTCCAGTTGCAATCCAAAGATAATAAATCATCTCTCACTTTCCTAGTTAATATCTGACATCATTGGAAAATAACATTTGCGATATTGTTTCATTGACAACTTAAAAATAGCATGGGCTTGTTAAGCAGAATACAAGTGAGATGAATAAATAATTTATAAATGTAAAAATTATATATACAGTACATTACAAATAACTTTACTTCTGTGACACTATAATTGGATATTATAATACACTACATCTACCCAAAAACATTTTCCCATTTCCTTTCAGAGTTGGAGCTGATGAATTAGATTTATCCACTTTATTATTAAATTAATAACAGTAAACATTCAAATAAATAATAACCCCTTTCACATCTTCTAGATGTCCCAATGCCCTTCACAGAATATCTGAATTGACTGTATATTTGTAGGTGAAACACAGCAGCCAATCGCACACAGCAGTGTCCCACAAAAAGTCATGGATTGAGAGACCAAATTATTATTTTAAAAATTCTTGAGGGATTATTATCGGGCGTGCGGAAGAAGGAAACTTGCCCAAGGTTTCATTCTGACAGGAATCGAACTCAGGTCTCTGCTTGCCAGATGAGTACTCTAACCACTGAGCTACAGAACTACACGATGAACAGAATTATCATTGCTGAACTCTTTTATATTCTATTTCCTAACAAAATAGCTTAATAGTACTAGAAAAATTGTGAGTTTATCACTTAAACTCTACATCCTATGGAGACCCTGTCTCCAATCCGTTTCTGTCTTTTAAATCCAGGAATCCAGTTCTATTTTTAATACAGGATATTGTTTTTCTTTCAACATTACATCAGACCCATATAATCAGGAAACATAACAGGAAAGCAGCTCCATGCACCAAACACATTGGTGAGTATCAATTTATATTTTTAGAATTCAGTTTTGTTAAGAATGGATGTATTTTTTTTATAAATACAGAAGTTAGCTTTAACATCAAAATTATAAATTGAGATTGACTGAAAGCCAGAGAGTAATGGTGGGAGCAGATTGTCAGGCAGGCTATTTGAGGCCAGGACATTGGACTAATTTAAAAAACAGCTTAATTCTATGATGGGCAGATGGGTATTCTGGAAAAATATGATCAATTAGCCAGAAAGACCTTCTTCATCTGAATTAATATTGTGATTTATTTAAGCAGCATTTCATCTTTTTTTAAACACTGAACTAAATATTAAGGCCAGCAATTTTATAATTACACCACAATTATTTTTATTAACACACTTGTTGCTTTGAAGCATGTGAACATTGTTATAAATAAAACTGAAGGGACAAAACCGTCACCTTATAACAAAATCCAGTTTAATAACAGAATGAATAACTTGCATTACTCCTCTGCATTTTTATATTTACTAATTTAATGGTATTCCAGAATTTGAATCCCATTTGATCCTATTTCTCAATTATTGCATTTTCTATTAATTTAAAAAAGTTTGGTTTATTCATGCCTAGAAATATAATTTTAGTATTCTATCTATTTTCATGTACAACATTGACAAAGGCATAGCCCCTCATTATAGATATTGACAGATTCCATTCCCACCAATATGTGTCCCTTAAAAAATATTTCTTTAAAAAGTAGCAGAACAGCAAGTTTACATTGTCAAACACAATTTTAAAAACAGAATAATGATAAACAAGAGGGGGGTTGGGGGTGAAAAAGGGGCAAGTCTTGATTCACCCACAAATATACAGTCAATTCACTTTACAGTATATTCTGTGAAGCAATTTAAGACATCTAGAAGACGTGAAAAGTGCTATATCAAATGCAAGGATTATTTATTATTATTCTTCAAAACAAGCAGTGCTGAAAATTGGCATACCATTGTCTAATACAACAATTCATTTATATAGCGCCTTTCATGTCACAACGACAACACATTTATTTAGCGCCTTTCACGTCAGAAGGATGTCCCAAGGTGGAGGACTGTTCATGATTTGCACCCATGTTGGTGGTTGGAATTAAGGGGTGGGGATGCAGGGGGGTTGGCAAAAGGATGGCAAAAAGCATGATCAATGAGGAACATTTTGAGACTGGCCTTGAAGAAGTGATAGAAGAGGTAAGGCAGATGGATTCCAGAATAGATTTCTTGAGGTCGGGGGCAGAAAACCTGGACCTAACCAATGGTGGCGGGGGCAGCACAGGAACATGGAGCAGGCCAGCGTCCGCCAAGCAGAGGAAACAGATAGGTTAGTGTTGTATTAATAGATCGTAGAGGTAAGGTAGGAGAAAAGCCAAGCAAAGGCTTTAAAAGTGAGGATGAGGATTTTAAACTCAATCTGGAGGATGTGGAGCCAGATTGCTCACTGTATATTATTGTGATACATGCACCACATGTGGTCAGAACCTATATAGGTTTCTTTACATGCCCTAGAAAGACTTATTTAATTGAACCTTACCAGGGATACAACGGTAATTGGTGGCCTAATAATCTCATGCAATGGGTAAATACAGTAGCATGAACCATGTGTTTAAATTATTCATAATATTTCATGTCCAAATGCTACATTTTCAAATTAACCTAGGTAACAATAGCAATACTATTGCCTTACAGCCTATTCTAAGCATTCCCCTCCAACCCCCACCTTGTTAATTTTGTTTATAAAGAACTTTAGGCATAACCTTTTCATCATCAAATATCACCAGGCAACTTCAAACAATGATGACATTTGACAACTAAAGTCAACCCTTAAACCCCAAATTTATCACATTTATTCCTCTATTGATTTATCTCAGTGGTTATTCCTCCACCTGGCATTGATCTATTTTCAAAATGACCTATGATAAAAAGTCAACCACCATTTCATCTTTAACCTTTCCTTGCGGTTCTGTTGTTTGTAAGGATTCAAAGTCTGTAACCTTTGCTTAAAAGAGATGCATGACAAAGAAATATATTTTATATCATTTTTTTTAAAATCCTTCAAAGTAGCTTTCCAAATATCACTTGATCTTACACAAGTCTACAGTGTCAGGGTTCATTATGTACCTGGAGCTGCGAGATTGTTAAAGGGTATCGGAATAATATCCATGTCACATTTTCACAGCATGGAGGGATGGTGAGAGAGCCTTCATACACCCAATAATCTCGAAGGAGCGGATCTAAACCATTGATGGATAAGACAAACATTTAAAACATAAACAAAAAAAATGCAAAAGATAATCCATTACCTTTAATGAGCATTGACATCCATGCCAAACAATTGATGCATTTCACAATTTTAGAGATGCAAAATGAATGACTGAATGCTACACAGGAGGAATTACATACTTACCAGGTAGTAGAGTATTAGGATTGAAACAGGGTAAGGTTTTGGATTTCCCCTAAATTAAGAAAGAAATTGAAAAAGTTTGATTTCCATGTAGTATTATTATGTAGAATAGTTATATAGTGCTGTGCAAGTTAGTTCTGTTTGTACAATATTACAACAACAACAACATTACATTTAAAGAGCACCTTTCACATCAGGAGGACGTCCCAAAGCACTGAACAGTCAGGTCGGGACCCGAGCATGGGGGGAAGTGTCAGGGTCGGGGGAAGAGGATGGAGAGTAGGAGAGGTGGAGGAGTTAGGAGGGGAGCAGAAGGCATGGTCAAAGAGGAAGGTCTTGAGACCGGCCTTGAAGGAGGAAAGAGAGGAAGTCAGGCGAAGGGATTGCGGGATGGAGTCTAACCTTCTCACAGGCATTTGACAGCCTTGAAATTCTGGCAGGGCAATTAATCATCAGTGATTTGGTTGGTCTATTATTTTGAATAAATTCACAATACAATTGAGTTAATTTTGCTTCACTTTAGTGTGGAAAATATATTATTTTGTGATACAGTTTTCAATTTTATACAACTCTACTATATGACTTTGTCTATATACAATAATACGCAAAGGCAGTTAAATATTAATTTCTCTTATTTGATTGATATTGTCATGATACTGAGTCAGCACAAAGGAAGCAGGTTTTTTTTTTATTTGTGCGCATAGGGAAAAAATAGTTTGCATCTTACCTTGTACTGAATTTCCTGAAGGATTTCAGTGACTGCCTTCAGACCCCAATGTTCTTTTCCTATCTGTAATATGGAATAAAGGACATTTATTCACACAGAAGGTCATGGGAATAGACATACCGGTAAATGCCGAATCAATTGAATGTTCAGCAGTGTTGAACAACTTGCAAGCCAAAGCCCTGATAGGATTGTCCTAGCTGGACAAGCAGTAGGAAAGCTTGCCAGATGGCAACATCAATGGTAAGCTATGCAGTTTTAACTGGCCAGACGCCAGCAGTACCCCAACACATCCTCTGGGATTCCAAGCCTTGGTTCTTCTCAACTTCGCCTAATGCTATCTGGAATTATGTAAGCAGGATCTTCCCTCCAAAGAGAGAGAGAAAGGAGAGTGTGCATTCCATTCCAACAATCTATCTCTGAGATTTACATGTGTGGGTTGGATACATGGAATTCCCATTTTGGTTTGGACCCCAAAATAAATTGGAATGTTCAAAAGAGAAATAGTTGAAACATAAGACGATTGAAGGAAATGGAACAAATTGGATCAAAACATTAGCCACAATGTAACAAAACTTTGCTGAGATTGATACACACCCTGAAACTCTGGAACACTCTTCCTCTATCCCCCCATTTTGCCCCTTCCATCCCCATACGACTCTGCTTACCTAACAATAAGTAGGAACCCTGTTGTTAGTCAATTGGCGGATCATTTTTCCGGGGGTAATAATTACTTCCCCAAAAAAATTAATTGGTCACTTGAATCCATGACTGTTTGTGGGACACTGCTGTGCAAAACTGACTGCCATGTTTCACCCACAAAATATATAATCAATCCACTTTATGGGTTAAGATGTCTCTGAGCACTTTGAAATGTAAAGCGCTATATCAAATTCAAGGAATATTATTATAAGATTAATTTCAATATGAGCCATATAGTAAATGGGAACTTTTAATGTGTGAAGACTGGAACCAGTGCAAATGGTCCAAAAATATACTGACCATTTAAATAATCCAAATTACAAATACCCATCAATGATATAATAACAATAACAACACAATTACATTTGTATACCACCCTTCACATTAGGAGGACGTTCCAAGGTGCTGGACAGTCAGTGTTTCAGACCCAAGCTGGGGTCAGTATCAAGAAGGGTGGAGGGAAAGGAGTGGGGTAACTGACGGAACCGTCAAAGAGGAGGCTGTTGAGGCAGGAGACAGCAAGGCAGAGGGATAGCAGGATAGAATTCCAGAGGTTAGGGGCAATGTGGCTGAAGGTTCGCCCGCTGATGGTGGTGGGGCAGATGGGTCGGGGTACATGGAGCAGGCCGGAGCCCGCTGAGCGGAGGGAGCAGGCAGATGGTAGGGGGTTAGGAAGTCACAGAGGTAGGCTGGGGGCAATAGTACCCATGTTCTTAGGCAGAAAACACTATTCAAGTGGTGCATCAATATGCCCTTTCTCAACTGCACAAGTTCCTCCTAAAACACCTTTATCTAGGTCTTAAGCATATTGGCCCACTTACCCAAGTTTTACATCGCTTTTAGAGGAGTAAGAATGCTGGAGGATTTCTGTACCATTGATCATCAATCACCCAGGAATGTCTTCCCCATTGTGACCGAGTCTGTTTGGTCAAAATTTGGAGCTATATCTGACTTAGTTATGGGCTAAATCAATCTTTAAGGCATTCAGAATATCTCAGTATCCTTTCATCGCCTTGGGACATCCTCCCGACTTGAAAGGCACTATACAAATGTAATTTTGCTGTTGTTGTATAAATGAAGCCAAATTACACCTATCTTATCAGAACATTATTGTTGAGAAGCAAACATACACAATAAAAGCATACAGATTAATACATTGTTCTATTGCTTAAACTTGTGTTGCCAGTTAATGGATAACAAAAGAACTGCAAGTTCAAGTAGGGCTTTGTTTACACGGTAAAATACTTGCTTCAGTTCATGTACTTTACCTGCGAAAGAGAAAAGTCTTTTAAAATGATCGGGTACTTCACGTAGCTAATTTGTAATGATATGGGAATTGATTATTATTATTATTAAGCAATAGTACAAGGCAACACACATCATAACACAGTGGTCCAGAAATGCAGACATCTACGTTAAAATGAATCACAAAAATTGGCCACCTTAAAAGTTATCAGGTCCTTGACAACAACTTACTGCATGTATGCACACTTTGAAGCGTGACTTCCTGCCTTATGAACAATGGATGCTGCCACTTAGACAATCGAGTTGTATACACAGGAGGTGATGTTTGTGGACTTCGTTACATATACGATGTGACACAGGTGACAAATGTTGCTACTGACAGTGGTGGCTCATCAGCATGCACCACAATTCTGGTATTGTTGTATACAACAACAACAAATTCTAACTGTATAGTGCCTTTCACGTCAGGAGGACACCCCAAGATGTTGGACAGTTGGGGATCCACACGAGGATGGAATCTGGAGGGGTGGAGGGCAGGAGGGGCAGGCGAAGTGTGACCGAAGGCACAGTCCAAGAGGACGGTCTTGAAGGAGGCAAGACCATCAATGGACTCATACTATAAGAGAGCCAGCACTAAACCAAGGTGCACTTATTCTTATACTTTTCCATGTTTCACAGTTATATTTCCAGTAGGGTCCGGCGATATATCGATAAAACCCGATATAATTTCCATATTGATACGCCGATATAGGCATTTCAAAAATATCTATATATCAAAAAAACTATATATCGAGGTAAAAAATCGGAATGCGCGCACACTGAACTGCAAGACCCAGAATGCTTATCTCTATACACAATGCACAGACCGAGGTGCAAAGCCGCCATATTGTATTCATAGTCCTCGAATACAATATACAGGTATGCAAGGGGTGGGTGGGGGGGGGAGAGACGGCTGGGGGGGGGGGGGGGGGGAGGGGGAGAGAGACGGCTGGGCGGGGGGGGAGAGAGAAATGGCTGGGGGGGGGGGAGAGAGAGACAGCTGGGCGGGGGGGGGGGAGAGAGACGGCTGGGGGTGGTGGGGGGGGGGAGAGACGGCTGGGGTGGAGGGGGAGGGGAGAGAGACGGCGGGGGGGGGAGTGGGGGGGAGAGAGGGACGGTGGGGGGGGAGGAGAGAGGGACGGCAGCGGGGGGAAGGGGGGGGCTGGGGAGAGAGACGGGATGGATGTGATAATATACAGATAGATAGAGATGGGGGGGATGTGAGAGAGGAGAGAGACACAGACAGAAAAACAGAGATGGAGAGAGTGAGAGACAGAGAGAAAAATATTTAACTCCTGAGGAGATAGGCCCCAAATGCGCACGCACCCGGAACGCGCGCACACCCGGAACGCGCGTGCACCCGGAATGCATGCACCGTTCAAAAATTGTTTGAAAACCCCGAAAATATTGATATTTCGGTATATCTCGATATGAGCCCATCGATATATCTAAATCGGAAAATTTCCATATCGACGGACCCAAATTTCCAGTGACCCTCAGCTGCATATAGCACAGAGTTTTCTCTCTGGAACTCCCAAGAGAACACCAGTGTAATTAGATGGATAACTATTTATACATAAAAAAATTACCCTCTATAAATTTAGATTGAACTACTTTACAGAGAACATTGCATATGCAGAATGTACTACTCAGGGAAGTGGTGCGAGTAGACTGTTTTAATAAATCCAAGTGGGAATTTGATAGCTATTTGACAAAACAAATGAGGATCATTAGACACAAAGCAATATTTCCAATTTTGTTTTACTTTAACGGATCCCAATTCTTTCTTTGTCTCCTGTATATATTATAAAATTTGTAAAATTGTTTCATGTGGGAACTACACTTACCGAGTTTTGAAATCCAAGAGATTCTCTCACAACCCAATAAATGTATTCAGAACCATTAAGGCCAGTTATTTAGAATCTCTTGTTAAAGTAAATCTTGAAATATCTTGTTCTCTCCTTTTGGTCTGCCAGGCTCCGCAATTATTTCACCCCCCACGCTGCTGAAACACTCGTGCACACATACACCACCTCACGACTGGACTATGGAAACTCTCTCCTCGTCGGCCTCCCCAGCTCCTCCATTCACAGGCTGCAGGCCATCCAAAACTCTGCAGCCCATGTACTATCCCGCACCCGCCTCCGTGACCACATAACCCCCACCCTCGCCCGTCTCCACTGGCTCCCCATCCTCCAGAGGATCGAGTTCAAAATCCTTGTCCTCACCTTCAAGGCCTTACACGGCCTTGCCCTGCCCTATTTAACCGATTTACTCTCCCCCTATAAGCCCACCCGGACCCTCCGTTCAACAGGAATTGGCCTGCTCCAAGCCCCCCGCCCGAACCGCCCCAGCATCGGAGGCCGGGCCTTCAGTTTCTCCGCTCCCACCCTATGGAATTCCATTCCCCAATCCCTCCGCCTTGTTTCCTCCCTTTCCTCTTTCAAGGCCGGTTTGAAGACTTTCCTCTTCGACCGTGCCTTTTGTTCCCCACTGAACTTTTCGACCTCCCCTACGTGTTTCACCCCTTTCCGAACACTCCCCTCCCAGCTCGGGTCACACGCCTCCTGTGCAGCGCCTTGGGACATCCTCCCGACGTGAAAGGCGCTTTATAAGTTTAAATTATTGTTGTTGTTGTTGGCCAGGCCACTGGGAGTATCTCTTCGAATAGTTCTCTATCTCAATCTCTTTTCGAATAGTTCCGATATTGTTCTGTGCTTTTCATCAAAATATCAAACTCAGGTGCTCAACTGTTGGTTTCAGCCTGACTGAAAGTAATCTGGAGCAGCCAATAGACTTTCCACTTGTTCCACAATACTATACTGCTGAGAACTAGATGCTCGATTGATTTAACACTTTACTTCCTCTGTTTTCATGAGGGTAGACTAATTGGCTTCTGATTTAAAAAAACTTGCATTATATATAGTGCATTCATGTCACAAGGCCCTCCTAAAGAGCTTCACAGAATTTACTGTGGAGTGACTGTATACTTGTGGGTAAATGCAGCATCAATTTATGCCTAGCCACAAAGTAAATGACCAATGTTAGCTGAAGGATTGTTGGCCAGGCCACCAGAAGAAATGCCCCTCTCTTTTTGAATATGTGATAAGATCTTTAAAATCTACCTGAACAGGCAAATGGAACTTTCAAGTTCCCCATTCCCTCAATGTTTCTATCAGTTTCTGATGCTAGCCATTTATTCAAGATTTCAGTAGCATTGAACAATTATTTCTCAGTCACAGAGACTGAGAAATACTGTAACCCTATTTTATAATAATAATTGATAGGTAACTTGAGTTCATACTATCCAAGGATGCCAGGAGCTCTGAGGCCACATTATATATCCAGATAGACCGTACTTAACGTCATAGTTTGGTTCTTGAACTTTAAGCGAAGCGACGTTAAGCGAACACATTTTTCCCATAAGAATGAATGTAAAAATTAGAGTTAGCTTCTTTTGGACAGTTTTGCCAAAATTTTCTGTAAAAAAAACTATAATACTCGCTCCCTGACTGCCTGCCCGGTTCACTCACTCGCTCCCTGACTGCCTGCCCGGTTCACTCACTCGCTGCCGGCCTCGCTCGCTGCCGGCCTCGCTCGCTGCTGGCCTCGCTCGCTGCCGGCCTCACTGCCAGGTCCTAGCGCCGTCGTGCCCCCCTTTCCACCCGCGTGAACGACGTAATAGTGAACATCGCAACTTTAAATGAATATATGTTCCCAATGTACAGTATCAGCAACGTAATAACAAAATAAAGTTAAGCGGGTCGACGTTAAGTGAGGTCTACCTATAGTTCAGGACATCGAGTAAAGTTGTATCCCTGTTGTCGGTCAAATTCAAAACAATGTGCCTATTTTCTCACCTTATTCTCTACCAAGGCACTGTGCAACTGGATGGTATCAGTCAGCCAAGTTGATTGATACTACATTCTATCCTCTGGAAAAGAGGATTATCATGGTACCTAACGATGGAATGATTACCTGAACGAACAAAGCAATGATAGCTATTCCATTTTTCTTTCCCAAAGCTTCATCAATGCTGTTGAACAGAGTCGAGTTCCAATGGATAAGATGGAGCTGAAAATATAACATTACAGATGTTGATAATGTACAATTTTATAAAATAATAATAGTACAGTGCTATTCATATCAGTGTATCCCAAATTATATATACTATATTCACAGGTTATACTGTAAAATGTATGACAATTGTAGGCAAACACAGCAGCCAATTTAACCCCAAAACATCGCTCAACTTTGAAGCAAATTACCAATTTTATTTGGGGCCTCTACTTTTCCACCTCAATTTGTGACCCCAGTCCCTTGATGTTCTGTCAGCCTATCTGTCAGACATCAAGAGCAGGATGAGCACAAATTTCCTTCAGTTAAATGTTGATAAGACAGAAGCCATACTCTTTGGCTCTTGTCGACATCTTCAATCCCACAGCTCTCACCTCCTCCACCTACCCGACCTGCCCCTAAACCTCTCTGAACCAATACGTCACCTCTCGACCGGACTATTCTAATGCCCTCCTCGCCGGTCTCGCTTCCACTACCATTCATGAAATCCAGGTTATTAAAAATTTCGCTGCCCGCATTCTCACCCAAACCAAACTTTGCACCCTGATTACTCCAAGCCATGTCAGACTTCACTGGCTCCCTGTCTCGGAGCAAATCAATTTCATGATCCTCATTCTTGCATTCAAATCCCTCTACTCCTCTGCACTCCCTACCTCTCTGATCTTCTCACAACATCACCCGTTGCCTTCACTCTCCCGGATCTGGCCTCCACCATGTCCCCCGAATCCTCCATTCTACTATGCTCTTAGGCTCTGGAACTCCCTTCCTCATTCCCTTCGCCTCACACCCTCCTTTCCTATTTTCAGGTCACCCCTAAAGACTTTTCTTTTCGACCACGCTTTTGGTCACTTTTTTTCCTCCTCCCACTGACTGGCCCCAGGATCCGTTATTGTGAAGCACTCTGAGATGCCGTCTGGCGTGGAAGGCACTATATAAATCCAAGTTGTTAATGTTGTTGGATTGTTGTCTAGGCCACTGGGATAAATCACCGGAACAGGCAGCTGGGACATTGGTTTTTAATGTTTCATCCGAAAGACAGATTCACAAGGTGACTTGTCCCTGAAGCTTGCGTAATCAACCTTGATCAACCTCCTTTCCTCCTCTGCCTTCCACCACCCCCCACCCCAATTTCTACCCCAGCTCAGGTCCAAAATACTGTCTGTCCAGTGCCTCGGGACACCCTACTGGTGTGAAAGGCACTATACAAAGATAATTTGTACAGTTTACTCTAATATTGCAGCTTTCACATTGGGAGAATGTCCCAAACGTTTTGTCGATTCTGGCTTGACAATGAACCTGGGGAAGAGGGTGTTAAAGAGGTGAAAGATTACAGTAATAGTGGTAGGTTTTGAAGTGTACATTGAAAGAGGGGAGAGAGAGAGAGCAAGTCGGAGGGGCCTAAGAGTGGAGTTCCAGAGATTATATTGAAAATAAATGCAAACAAGCAGCTGGAAACAATTGTGAAAAATAGATATTTCTCAAGTACACCCCTGAGGTTTCTGGAAGCCCAGAGGACTTGGTATGAATTATATACGGCACCAATAGGAAAATGACAGATTTGCTTATATATTTTGATACCCTGGAACAGCAAACAATGTTTAATAGCATTCCAATCAATGGCAAGCGAATAGAGTGTGTAAGACCTCACTATTGATTCCAGATATAACCTCAGCATAAAGTTGCTAATAAGTCTTACATTTGAAATAGCGCTTTAACATTTTGTTAACACATCTCAAAGACTTATTGTAGTGAGTATTGTGCATTTGTAGTTGGAAATGGCAGCCAATTTGCATGCAGCAATGTCCCACAAACAGCCATAAGGTGAATAATAATAATAGATGATAAGATATATAATAAGATATTTAACATTCAGCTGAACAGGCAGGACTTCATCTGCGAGATGTTAACTTGTCTAGCTCTGAGCTGGAGTGTCAGCCTAGATTGTGATGCGAGCTCATTGTCCGAATGTCAGGCTTGAACCCTCTGACTTCGAGGCAAGAGTGACATTAACTAAATCAGGCTGACATGCTAATATAGTTATACAGGATTAACAGCCCATCAAACCAAATAACCTAGAAATGTACAGCACAAAAGGTGGCCATTTCGACTAATGAGTACATGCTGGCCCTTTGAAAGAGCGATCTACTTAGTCCTATTTACCTGCCTTGATAAGAACCATAGAAACCAATTCTCTTCCCTGGCCAAGTATAATTTGTCTTTCATGAAATATATCCAAAGTTATAACCAAGGGAGGCAATAAAGTGTGGATAAAATCTGAGTAAAGATAAAGCTTGTGAAATTTAACTCCCAGGTAATCAAGTGAAACTTAAGAATACAACTGTAAATTTACAACACTATTGTTGTAATAGTGTAACACATTCCACAAGTGACTCACTTAAATCCCTGCAGAACCACTAGGGGTGCATCAAGTATCATTTTTATACACCTTTGTTGTCTTCAATCCTTGTCTTGAAAAATATTCTTATTCGGTTTGGTTTTTCAATAAATTGGCTGCCTTTACTGGTAATCTGTGACCTGTGTGACCTTGGAGTCACTTTTCATATACTTGAGCTTTAAATCCCACAATCATCCTCACCATTGTTTTGCTCTGAACTTTCCAATCCATTCATTTGATAAAATGCTTCACAAATGACTGGATATTTCAATGAATCATAATAATAGCAATCCAATAGTTTTCCTTTCACCCGTTACTAAACAACATCAAATACTTGTTTCAACATGATTTTTTTTGCCCTCTGCTTAACTACGTCCAAATGAAATTGTATTTACTATTCTTTAGTCCATTCATTTAAATTTGTCCAGATTTCTTTGAGTTAAAGCAATCTCCTTCCCAATAGACAACTGGCCACATTTCGGGTTGGTTGAAAAAAAAATGAACACAAATGATCATCATCAACGTGGTCATTTCTTGCCCTCAACTCGCTTATTTTAGAAAGAGGGGATGAGATGCTCAAAACAGTATAGGGGATAGAAAGGCAAGAGTCAATAGATGTGGCTCAAACTATAGTTTGGATGCACCATACAGGCTAGATAAGTGCATAAGAGATTTAAAAGTATTGAATTGTGATTATCAAAGATTGATCTAACCATGAGTCATGCAAAGCTATCCTTAATTCAGCTACTGATTTACATCCAAATCACTTCATGCCCTGCACCTCCTAACTGCTCCAACTTGCTTAATCCCCACCCCATTTGCTCACGTTTGAAGCATTATTTTAGAAAAGATTATTGATATTCACCAGTGGTGACAAACATTTGTATTTCCTAATCAAAACTAGACACTTGTTAGTGGTAGTCAAAGGAGTAGTCCCAGTTTTATGATAATTGTTACATATCATTTGGGGATTTTTTCTTTTTAAAAAAAAAATCATACTGTATTATGCTTTTTTGAAACAGAAAAAATATAATTTCTGAAGAGATATTCCTTTATTTGGTGATTCACAATCCTTAAACGTCTTCTTTAATCTGCCTCTACTCTCGATTCCAGGACCACTGCTGTCCTGACATCAAGTCCTGGATGAGAGCTAACTTTCTACAGTTGCATGTCAATAAGACTAAGGCCCTCCTGATTGGCTCGCACCAGCATCTTCATACCAGGCACTGGCAGCATCAACCTCCATGGTTGCACACTCCACCTCACCAAGCCAGTCAGGAACCCAGGTGTCTTTTTCAATCCTCAACTGTCTTTCCTCCCCACATCCAAGCCATGACCCACTCTGTCTTCCCTCACCTCCTCAACATTGCCCGACTCCACCATTACCTCACCGCTCAGGCCGCTGAAACCCTCATTCATGCCTTCATCACATACAGGCTCAACTACACCAATGTCCTGCTTTCCCAATTCCTCCCTCCATTGGCTACAGATCATCCAGGACTCTGCAGCCCATGTCCTACTGCTCGCAGCTCTACAATCCCATCTTTCCTATTCTCGCCCAACTCCATTGGCTCATCACCCATAGGATTCAATTCAAGATCCTGGTCCTCACCTTCAAAGCCTTCCATGGCCTTGCCTCATCCTACTTTTACGATCTCCTAACCCCCTACCAACCTGCCTGCTCCCTCTGCTCAGAAGGCTCTGGCCTGCTTCATGTCCACTGATCCAACCACCCCACTATCAGCGGCGAGCCTTCAGCCACTCTGCCCCATAGCTCTGAAATGTCATCCCACAGTCCCTCACCCCCCACTAGCCTTCTTCAAGTCCTGCCACTAGACTCTCCTCTTAGATGGTCCCATCTGTTACCCCAAATCCCTTCCTTTCCCTCCACCCTCCCTGATCCCGACCTCAGCTCAGGTCTGAAACATGGACTGTCCAGCACCTTGGGATGTCCTCTAAACGTGAAAAGTGCTTTACAAATGTAATTTTGTTGTGTTATTGTTGGTCCTTACCTCCATGGGAAAAGCTTTAAAATTCACAGTATGTTCAGAGCCACGCTGATTCTCTTTACCCCAGTGAAATCGAACTTCATGCAATTCATATTCTTGATTTCTAAGCAAAGGGCCACCACTTAAAACTGCAATAGAGAAACACAAATGCATTGATGCTACATAATAAAGTAACACTAAATTCATCTACAACAGCTCTCAACAAAAAAATGTCAGCTCTCAACAAAAATGTTAAGAGTATGCACAACTATAGGAGAAGTTTTATGAAATGATCCTCACGTCAGAAAGACATCCCAGGTCACTAGACAATCAGGGGTTTACAAATTTAATTGTGTTGTTTGATGTTATTAGTGGAGCTCCTGTGGTTTAGTGGTTAGAGCATTTGTCTTGCAAGCTCGGGAGACAAAGCTGGGGAGACCTGTGTTCGAATCCAGGCAAGTCAGGGTGAAACCTTGGGCAAGTTTCCTTACTCCACATGCCTAATAATACTTCGTCCAAAAAAACCACAATAATAAAATTGGTCATTTCAATCCACGACTGTTTGTGGGACACTGCTGTGTGCAATTGGCTGCCGCGATTCGCCCACTAATATATACAGTCAATTCACTTTACAATAAATTCTGTGAAGCGCTTTGGGACGTTGATAAGATATGAAAAGCACTATGTCAAATGCAAGGATTATTATTATTATTATTATTATTTTGGACCCAAACTGAGAGTTGGGAATGTGGCTGAAGGCACGGTGAAAGAGGGAAGGTTTTTAGATGAGACTTCAAAGAGGAAAGAGAGGGGGGTGAGGCAGAGGGAGTGCGAGCTAGAGTTCCAGAGTGTGGGGGCAGAGATGCTGAATGCCCGACCGCTATTGGTGGGACAGGAGACATGAATCGGGCCAGTGTCCACTGAGCAGAGGGAGCACAGAAGCTGATATGGGTTATGAGGTCAGAAAGGGAGACTTTGGAGTCATTAAACAATGATTGACATATCATTTTAATGGTAGTTGCTCGCTCTGACATCACTTTCTCATGCTGCACATGTACAATATACATGTTACATCATTGGACGTTACATCAGCACCATTCCTTGTGCACATCATGCAGGAAGTGAATTAGTTGCACTTCACACAAAAGTGACTTCAGCAGTGTCCTGATGGCTGGGAAGTGAATAATAACATTTTAGCTCAGGAAGCTGGCTTGTCAGCACCAGAACCAGGTGTACCACATTTCTGGTTAGCGATATATTCATAGTAGATCCACACTTAAGAGAAACAGCGCTATAATGAGGGAGATACCATTATGGAATGCTCTTGCGGTGTAAATTAATCCTTTTACAATGTGGTTGGTCTCAGGGACCACAAGCAAGTTGTAAACTACTTCTCCAATCAACTGACTCAAAAAGCAAAAAAGATCAGCAATGCGAGCCACTGAACAAACGAAAGTTTGTGCCTTTTTCCAGGTCAAAATATGTCCTAGAAACATTGCTGCTCTGCTTCTCAGAAATAAAAGGAAATGGAAGCCTTTACACTCACCTACATTTAATAGGAAAGTTAAAAATAGTACATTAATTAAGTTCCAAAGAAGCAAAAATCTGACTAAAATTAGAGTAGCTAATAAATCATAATAGGATTTTAAATCTATATTAAAAGACTAACCAGTTATCCAATTAAAATTTGAGTTTTTAAGTTTCAAAAGGCCAGGAAAAATTATTTTCTAATTGGGTTTTCCACAGTGTATCAGAATATACATGTTATTTTCTTTACAGAACCATGTAAAATTAATTAACATAGAATTCTGTTGGATGACTCAACCAGGAATCAGGAAATTGATTATTCTTTCTTTAATTTAAACACCCCGAACAACATTTTTCTGTATAGCAGCCAAACCTATTCTTAGTTAGCCTAGAAGAGTGGGACAGAATGGTATGGAATCCAGGTGCCTGTCTCAGGTCTGCGAATGCTTGCCTAGGTTTGCCCTCAAAACAGTCATCATACCATCTCCTGTGAAACACTTTTGTTCATTCTTCAAATGTGAAAGGCTGCGTACCAAAACTGTTGTTGTTATGAATTACTGCTACAAATACACAATCAGTACATTTCACAATGATTCCTTGTGATCCACTTTGGGCCATTTTAATCTAATAATTGCTACATCAAATGCAAGGACCATCATCATTATTCATGTGACATAATCTTGGCAATCTCAGATGCTTGTTGTTTTGGGATGCCCCATTGAGCAGGTAAACTGAGAATGATCCCAATTGATCCAGATAAATTGGAGTTCCTGCTGTGTGTAATTGGCTGCCATGTTTCCCACAAATTACACAATCAATCCATTTACAATACTGTAAAATCTGTGAAGCACTTTAAGACATCGCAACAAGGTGCTAAGTAGGGAACGGCGATATATCGATATATCGCTAAAACCCGATATGATTTTCATATCGATATGCCGATATAGACATTTGAAAAATATCGATACATCGAAAAACGATATATCGAGGTAAAAAATCGGGATGCGAGCACAATCAACTACAAGACCCAGAATGCTCATCTCTATACACAATGCACAGACCGAGGTGCAAAGCCGCCATCTTGTATTCATAGTCCTCGAATACAATATACAAGTATGCAAGGGGTGGGGGGAGAGACGGCTGTGGGTGGGGGGGGGGTGAGGGGGAGAGAGACTGCTGGGGGGGGGGGGGGGGGGTGAGAGGGAGAGAGACGGCTGTGGGGGTGAGGGGGAGAGAGACGGCTGGGGGGAGGGGAAGAGAGACGGGGTGGATGTGATAATATATAGATAGATAGAGATGGGGGGGGATGTGAGAGAGGAGAGGGGAGAGAGACATAGAGAGACACAGACAGAAAAACACAGAGATGGAGAGAGTGAAAGACACAGAGAGAGAAAGATATTTACCTCCTGAGAAGATAGGCCCTGAATGCGCGCGCACCCGGAATGCGTGAGCATGCGCAGTACGAAAAAACTGAAAATATCGATATTTCGGTATATCTCGATATGAGCCAACCGATATATCCATATCGGGAAATTCCCATATCGCCATTCCCTAGTGCTAAGGCATTATATTAAATACAAGGATTATTATTGTGATAAGGAGACCAATGATCTTTTGATCATTGGCTTGAAAATCAAATACTTAATTGTTCTGAGCTGCAATCTGTTTGCTTCACCCAACTGTATAATAAATAGTACTCTATGCTTAGGTGAAGCAACACAAGAATTAATGGATCTCATGGAAAAGAAAGAATTGCTGCAGCTGTAGTCAGGAACCCCAAAAATAGGTCTTCAAAGAAGACTCAACACCAAATAGCTAACAATGATACTTTAAGGCCACATTTTCAATAATTTAAGTAATTCTAAGATGCTGATTGAAATCTTTACTCTTTGATCCTAATCCATCGACACAAGGGGTTTCCAAATCTCATGAGCAACAACACTCGCACCCGAAAACAAAAATAGAAGTTGCTGGTAACACTCAGCAGGCCAGACAGCATCTATGGAGAAAGGAAAGTGAGTCAACGTTTCGGGTTCACAACCCTTTTCCAGCAGCCTTAGCAAGTTACACCAATGAAGTTTTTCATAACGATGGAGGATGTAGCCAAAGGACATATGGAGGAATACAACAACAACGATTTATATGGCGCCCTCCACGCCGGAGCGCTTCACAATAACAAATCCCGGAACCGAGCCAGGGGCAGGGGTAGAAAGGTGACCAAAGGCGTGGTCGAAGAGAAAGGTCTTTAGCTGGGACTTGAAACTGGGAAGAGAGGGGGCGAGGCAAAGGGAGTGAGGAAGGGAGTTCCAGAGCCTCAGGGTGTAGTGGCTGAAAGCACAGTCGCCAAGGGTGGAGCGGAGGATTCGGGGACACGGAGGAGGCCAGACCCGATAAAGCGAACGCAGTGGGTGCTGATTTGACTAGAAGGGGAATATGTAAAGCTTAACTCAAGTCACTTGTACAGCTCGACCACAGGCACCTTCTATAAAGTAGAATTTGATTATTACCAAGTCCACTTGAAGACTGAAAAACATTTTAGATGATGCGGATCTGAGTTCTTAGTTTACAGGGTCACAAAACTGTCTGACTCCGCACACAGTATCAGAGTATGCAAGTATTAAAATTAATATTATTCCTGGGGACAGTCAAAATCCAAACCAGAACATCTTCACTCAATTGCAATTATAGATCCCTTGCTGATTGATCAACTTCATCTGGTGAGTAGCTGAATGTTACAAACTACAAATGTCCTAGATTCAACACCTAAAAATTTGCGAGTCTCAGGCGATTCGGATGGAGTTATTATAGTTATCCATGATTCAAGTTAGCAATGATTCAATCCACAACTGTTTGTGGGACACTGCTGTGTGCAATTGGCTGCCGTGTTTCACCCATAAATGTTAATTCACTTTACAGTATATTCTGCGAAGTGCTTTGAGACATCTAGAAGATATGAAAAGCGCTATATCAACTGCAAGGATTATTATTATTATCATTATTAAGGGGAACAAAGTCAGTCAAGCGTCCTGATCAGTCTACAGGGACTCCAGTATTAGGCTTGGTTACTGATTCTCTTCCCACAGCCTGTGGAAAATCACTGTCAATGATCACTTCCCAGAACACAGTGAGCACTCACAAGAGGAAGAGGCAACGTGAGGAAAACAAACACAGTGTGTAAAATTACAACACTCGTGGACAATTCTTCAATTCTTGGAATTAGCGAGAAGATATTTACCTGCTGCTAATGGGAAAAAAAATCCACAGGCAAGTATTTAAGCAACAGGGGTTGGGGGGGGCGAACAAAAACACTCAATGGTTTTAGAAATGAGATGGGGAAATATATTATTATCAGCTAACTAATTAAAACAAAGATTTCCTTCCCCCCCCCCCCCCACCACCCCTCACCCCCACCACATCCCTCTAGGAAAGATCAAAGTTATTCCTGAGTTTGTTGCTTACCTGATTTGGACTTGAGCAGTAGCTGGATCGTGTGGCCGTCGTTTATGACTTCGGAATCGCGACAAACCACATAGTTCGGTGACAAACGCATTTCCAGCAGTGAGGAGTCATACTTTGCCTCCCTGGAGTTGAGGTTTATAGGTGACTGGTACTCGCCGTTAGCTTCAGGGAACAGCAGCCCCCATTCCACCCCTGAAAACCAGAGCAAGGATAGAACCCCACATAGGAGTCAGTGAGTGAGTGAGTGGGTTAAACCAGCTGGGTCTCTGCCACCTGTTCTACTTGTGCTGTATTGTGTACCAGCTGAGGTATTATTAGTCTACATCAGCACTTATCAAACACAGAGAACATCACCTTTCAAACCACAGGTTTTCTAGACAGGTTAGAGGCAGTAGCTTTGATTTACTGTGATAATCTTGTGTTGCTGTTGTATGCAGCTATTTAAAAAGCACACATACAGTTCACATATTATATACTGTGTGTGTATATATATATATATAGTACTTTGATAATCTATGTGCTTCTCTAAGGATATTTTCTGAGCCAAATTTGCGAAAACTGGACATTTTTCTCTCTGCCCCAAAGTAACTGCTGGTGAAATTGTTCTTTCTCACTGCGCCGCTGTCTCCAAACTTACAAACAAGCAATCAATCCCCAACAGAGGCACATCCACCCCCACCCAGCCCCAGCCCACCCACCCCAACCCCAACCCCAGCCCACCCACTCACCCCAACCCCAGCCCACCCACTCACCCCAACCCCAGCCCACCCACTCACCCCAACCCCAGCCCCAGCCCCAGCCCACCCACTCACCCCAACCCCAGCCCACCCACTCCAGCCCACCCACCGACTTAACGTCTCCATTAAACGAGGTCTGTCGGGCGCGTTTGAAGAGAATGCATTAGAAGGTAGAGAGTTTGTTTTTGAAAAGAGCCAAAGAAGACAGTAAAGAGCAAACCCCACAGTAATGAGTTGCCCTCTTCTCACACAGAGAAAGAAAATAAAAACATCCTCACCTTCTTCGTAACCCCATGCCAGCTCTTCCTTCCCCACGTAAGGATCACTGTCCTCGATTAAAGTATTGTCAGCCATGCAGCCTGTGGGGTGAGTGAGGCTGGAGCTGCTGCTCAATCCTCCCCCTGTGAGCACTGGCTGATTGTCTCCTCTCTGATTGACAGCCCAGTGATTGCAGGGAGCCCAGTGATTGCAGGGAGCCCAGTGATTGCAGGGAGCCCAGTGCAACACACTGCACCTTACAGCACCACTGCACCTGCACTATGTGGCCAGGTTGGACGAGTTCACGCCCAATCGGGCGTGTTTTTGTTGCACTGTGTGTGTGTGTGGAGGTGAGTGTGGGGGGGGGGGGGGGGGGTGGTGGTTGGTGGAGAGACACCTTTGCAAAAAAAGTGCTTCGCCAACCGCCACCTTTAAAGATTCTTTCTGAGACAATTTCAAAAGCACAACCTGACCTGCTGAGTGTTCCCAGCTATTTCTGTTTTTCTTTCAAAAGTATTAACCTCTGCTACCCACAAGAGGCAACGCATAATTCTACAGCTACTTTGGTGACGCATTATTATCACATAAATTTTTTTGAAAAGATTTAAACCTACCAAACTTCTTATTTCATTTGAAGATCTTTTCGGACGCACTTTCAAAAGCACAAATCTAAATCGCTACCAATGGAACACATAATATTTGGCTGTTTTGTGGCTAGTATTTGGTAGACTTTGGACAAGTATATGATGGATTTTTGGCTACATATGTACTTTAATTATGGGCAACCCTGTTCCTATGTACCACAAGACACACACACCCTCTCTAAATATCCTAAATATTGTGGAGAGATAAAGAGAAATGTGCAATCTTCAGCAAACCGCTGCGTGCAAATAAAAGACTCAGCAACAACTGACTTTCTCAGTGACTCAGGTAAAGTGGAAAGGGAGAGAAATCAGTCCCCACCCAGCGCCCCCATTTCAGTTAAACTGAGAGTCAGCACATGCTGTGCAGATGCTGCTTTTCCATCTTCTGTATCTGTGCAATACCAATGAGCACAAAGAGACTGAAACATATTTGATTGTACTTGAGGACCTCTTCGTCTTGCCTACAAAATGTACAGTCAATTCACTTTACAGTGCAATCCATGAAGCGCTTTGAGGCATTTCGTAGATGTAATACGCAGATGTCTCTAAATCAAATGCAAAGTTAATATCTTCACAATAAGTTGTACCCTTGAGGTCATTGCATTTTATTGAAAAGTTGTGGACCTAAACTTGGTTGAGTGGCTTGGTAGTGAAATGTTAGAGTGGTGCCGCACTTGTTAGGGGGTGCCACTCTAACTCTAACTGCTCCTCTTCCTACATGTTTCATTCTGACCCAGGGATTCACTGGAAGCTTGGATTGAATTTAAGACTGACGAGATTCATACATCAACTATTGTCAGCCCCAATCTGAACGCTGGAGCTACAGTGCTGCACTTGTGTATTTGTTTTTAATAATAATAATCATATTCTCTGCATTTGATATAGCACCTTATCATATTGTGATTTTCCTACTCTCCTTCACCCTGCCCCGACCTCTCCCCCACTGCTCTTGTCTCTACCTGACTGTACAGCGCCTTGGGTCGTCCTCTCGACATGAAAGGCACTATATAAATATAAGTTTTGATTGATTGATTGATTGATTGATTGTCAAGACATCTCAAAGTGCTTCACAGAGTATACTGCTTCACAGAGCCTATTGGTTGTGTATTTTGTGGGCAAATTGTTAAATGATACAAGTTATTCAAGTTTCACATAATTCACACTTTGCATACGGCATATGCATATACGTCAGACATATAGTGTTATTCGGATTAAGTTAGAGGTCCAGGCATGAGATATTAACTTATGCTAGCTATTATTAATCAAAGAAAATAAATTAATTTGCTCTTCAGGATGCTAGTGACAGATGAAGGAGTTGTGCTACGATCGGAGGTGTGCTCAGCAATGCAGTTAAATTGTGGACTGAACACAGGTGGTAACCTTTCATCCATCTCTTAGTCTACGATATTTGCGCAGTATTTAGATTTACAGCATCATTCTTTTTTTTTGTACAACTCTCATTCCAATTTGGGAGCACCTGTCTGCTGAGACCCTTAGATGGTGATTGCTGGGTTGTGCTTTCTTGGCAGCAGGATACCCACGTAGAGTAATGCTACCTAAAGCAAAGCAACTTCTTAGAACAAAATGCATAACTTAGTGACTTGTCTTGCATTGAAACTGCCCTTATTTCTTACCACATAAAATCCAGTTGCCAATGCCAATACGGTAATTGATTCCAAGAAATGTTTTTAGACGATGTTTATGCAGCCTATTTGGCACCAAAACAATTTGAACTAAGCAGCAATATTTTGCAAAGTGTGCAGTTTAAATAGGTGGGTCAGACAGCACACATTTGTGGGACAATTGTGCTGTGCACAACTGTCTGCCATGTTTTGCCCACAAATATAGTCAATTCATTTTACAGTAATATTCTGTGAAGCGATTTGAGATATCTCGAAGATGTGAAAAACGCTATCTAAAATGCAAGGATTATTATTGTATGTTATTATTTTGCAAAATTGAATACATGGCCATCATTGCCACCATTGGAAGTGACGCGGATAAGGAACTGTAAATTGAATTTGTTGCTTTATCAACAAAACAACAACAAAATTACATTCATAGAGCACCTTTCATGCCGTTCACATTGGGAGGATGTCCCAAGGCACTGAATGGTCAGGCGTCAGGACCTGAGCACGGGGGAGGGGTAGGGGGGAGGGGAGGGTGAGAGATGGAAGGGCAAGAGGTGCGAGGGCGGCAGAAGACACGAACGAAAAGGAGGGTCTTGAAGGAGACAAGCAAGGAAGCGAGGTGAAGTGACTGTGGGATGGAGTTACAGAGTGTAGGAGCAGAGAGGATGAAAGCCTGGCTCCCGATGGTAGGGCAGGTCAGGTCTGAACCTGTTCATGTAACTATACTGCAGAGAAGGAATGAACTTGGATCCCAATCATATAAAAATACAACCAGGTTATATAATAATTATAATCATATATACTGGTATAGTGCCTTATCACATCACCAAGTCATCTCAAAATGTTTCACAGATATACTGTAAAGTGGATTGATCGTGTATTTTGTCGGCCATGATTGCTAAATGTTCCCATTTCCTCTAAAAACACGGAAATGTAATCTGTTCAAGTGCAAGAGTGTGTGCAGGATACATTTCCTGGGACATTCCAAGCTGCCCTCCAACTTTCTAAATGGAGACACTCTGTGATACAGCAATAACACAACATTGAACTAATGAGTAACTTGGAAATGAAAAGGTTGGCAACCTGCCAAACCATAAAATGAAATTAATACTTAATATAAAAACCACTTGTGAAGAAAGTGCCACTGGTAATTCATCAAAACCACGTTCACCCACAAAATGCACACCATCGGTTGTCAAGCCTTCAGCATCTCAGCCCCACATTCTGGAACTCCTTCCCTCATTCCCTTCACGTCACTCCCACCCTTGCCTCTTTCAAGGCATGCCTCAAGACCCTCCTCTTTAACCATGCCTTCAGCCACCCACCTACCCTCCCTGCTCTCCACCCTCCCTGATCCCCAAAAAACCACCCTCCGCTCATGTCCTAATCCCTGACTGTTCAGCACATTGGAACATCCTTCTGACAAATGTAATTTTGTATTTTATTGTATGTATTATAAAAATTTTACAGTATATCCTTTAAAGTGTTTTCATATGTCCTCTTCTTTGATCTGAAAGAAGCTATTTGTTAGTCCGATTGGCGGATCGCTTTTCCGGGGGGTAATAATTTTTTTAAAAAATAAAAGTAATTTGGTCACTCAATCTACAACTATTTGTGGGACACAATTGTGTGCAATTGGCTGCTATGTTTCACTCACACATATACAGACAATTCACTTTACAGTGCAAAATACACAGTCACTAAACTTTGTGATATATTCTGTGAATCGCTTTGTGACATCTCAACAATGTGATAAGGCGTTATATCAAACGCAAGGATTATTATTACATATTTTGTGAAGCACTTTGAGACATCTCGAAGACATGAATAGGCACTATATCAAATGCAAGGATTATTATTACATCAAATGTATAAGTTCAAAAGCCAGCAGCTCCCTAAAACTGGTAAGATATAAAAATATTACAATTAAATATATTTTTAAGTAATAAAACTTATTTATTTAAAAATTTATATATTTTTACACAAATTATGTTAAATAACACATAAAAACTGTATTGGGTAAATAAAATAACATTGGAAAGGTTATGTAATGTTAGGCTAAGATCCAGGTTAACAAAGGACAGCTAGCACGGATATGCTAACAGCCTGACGAATCTGATAGAATTTTTTGATGAGGTAACGGAATGGGTGGGTGACTATATAAATCAAAGTTGTTGTTATTGCTTTCTGTCCCACAGCCAGTTCTGGATCCATGCTACCACTGTCCCTTTTATACTGTGGGCCTCTATTTTCTTAAAAGCCTTTCATGTGGCACTTTGTCAAATGCCTTTTGAAAGTCCATATATACTACATCAACTGCATTTGACAAAGTGCCACATGAAAGGCTTTTAAGAAAATAGAGGCCCACGGTGTAAAAGGGACGGTGGTAGCATGGATCCAGAACTGGCTGTGAGACAGAAAGCAATAACAACAACAACTTTGATTTATATAGTGCCCTCCACGCTGGACGGTGTCTCAGAGAGCTTCACAATAACGCATCCCGGGACCAAGCCAGGGGCAGGGGTAGAAAGGTGACCAAAGGCACAGTCGAAGAGAAAGGTCTTCAGCTGGAACCTGAAGCTGAGAAACGAGGGGGCAAGGCGAAGGTAGTGAGGAAGGGAATTCCAGAGCCTCGGGGCATAGTGGCTGGAGGCATGGCTGCCGAGGGTGGAGCGGAGGATTCGGGGAACATGAAGGAGGCCAGACACAATAGAGCGAAGGCAATGGGTACTGGTTTGAGGAGAGAGGAGGTCAGAGAGGTAGGTGGGTACAGAGGAGTAGAGGGATTTGAAGACAGAGAGACAGAAAGCAGAGAGCTGTGGTGAACGGCTGCTTTTCTGATTGAAGGGAAGTGGACAGTGGCATTCCCCAGGGATCGGTATTGGGACCACTGCTCTTTTTAATTTATATTAATGATCTGGACTTGGGGATAGGGAGTACCATTTCCAAGTTTGCAGATGACACAAAGTTGGGAAAAATAGTAAACAGTGAGGAGTATAGTAGTCATCTGCAAGAAGATATAGATCGAATGGTAAAATGGGAAGACACATGGCAGATGAAGTTTAATGTACAGAAATGTGAGTGATGCATTTTTGGAGGAGAAATGAGGGGAAGCAATATAGGCTAGGCAGTGCAATTTTAAGGGGTGTAAAGGCACAGAGAGACCTGGGGATTTGTGTGAGTGATTCTTTGAAGGTGGCAGGACAGGTAGACAAGGCTATCTGGTCACCACATTTTAGGAAGGATGTTCAGGCATTGGAAAGGGTGCAGATGAGATTTACTAGGATGGTACCAGGAATGAGGGACTTGCTGTGAGGAAAGGCTAGAGAGGCTAGGTTTATTCTCATTGGAACAAAGAAGTTTGCAAGGAGACCTAATAGAGGTTTTTAAGATCATGAGGGGATTCGACAGGGTACATAGGGAAAAACTGTTTCCACTGGTGGGCGTATCAGTGAGTCAAGGTCACAGATTTAAAATAGTTTCAAAAAGAAGCAGAAGGGAGATGAGGAGAAATTTTTTCACCCAGCGAGTTGTTAGAATCTGGAATGCATTGCCTGAAAAGGTGGTGGAGGCCGATTCAATAACAATTTTTAAAAGAGAGGTAGACATTTATTTGGGGAGGATGGGTTTGCGAGGTTATGGGGAGAGAGCTGGGGAGTGGGATTAAATTGCTCTTTTTAAAGACCATGCACAGACTCGATGGGCCAAATGGCCTCTTTTTGTGCCATATGACTCTATGATTCTATGATAGGTTTCTAAATACCAACAAACTATGAAATCCCGGAGGTGGGTGGACCCAACTATGCTGGATTATCGACATTCCACCTGTATTTATCATTATTGTTATGTGGTGCAATAATGTTTTGCATTGATAATGAAATTCAGTGATTCTCAACTTTTCTTCCCAATGGCAGATTAATGCCATAACTGCAATTAAAGTATTATAAACTACAACTTGTTTATAGCAATTGGATTTAATTTGCGAGAGTCAAGGGTGATTTGCGATAAGCGAATCCCAGTTGTGTCATGGCCAAATTTCTGGATCTCTGCTTGAAACAACAATGTTGAGGATTAGAAGATTTAACTGGCTTTCGGTCAAACCATGTGTCAATGTCAGAAGGATGTCCACACCCAAAACAGTCAATAATTAAATTTATTTATATTTTTGTCAAAGTGATAATCACATTACATTTTTCCTTCCTGTGTCATCTATTTTAAGAATCCAGCATCAGTGATAAGGAATGCGAGTTGGAGATATACTGCACAAGGAACATGCAAAAGCACGCAGCATAACACAGATTTAATCTAAATCCTAAAAGAAAGAAATACTGTATGTATCCATCTTTGTTGGTTTAAAGTTAAGAGACTAAAAAGAGATGCTGTGATCATTTTAAACAATATCTTCCAAAATATCTTCCTGTATAATAACAATCCTTGCATTTGATATAGCACTTTATCACGTCTTAGATGTTTCAAAGTGCTTCACAGAATATACTGTTCAGTGAATTGACTATATTTTTTGTGGGCGAAACACAGCAGCCAATTGCAGAGAGCAGTGTCCCACAAACACTGATGGATTGGGTTACCACATTTTTTTTACATTTTGAAACAATTATTACCCTTGGAAAAGTGATCCACCAATAGACAGACTAACAACCAGGTTGTCACTTACTGCTGGGTAAACAGAGGCTTGTGGAGTATGGAAACTTTCCCTGCCTTGGCTGGGAATTGAACTCAGGTCCACTTGCTTACGAGGTGAATGTTCTAATCATTAAGCTACAGGTCTCCATTTTAACTACTTTTTCAATCAAATAATAATAATCCTTGCACTTGATGTAGCACTTTTCACGTTTTCTAGACATCTCAAAGCACTTGACAGAATATACTGTAAAGTGAATTGACTATATTTGTGGGCGAAACATGGCAGTCAATTGCTCACAGCAGTGTCCCACAAACAGTCGTAGATTGAAATGACCAATTTATTATTGTTTTTTTTGAGGGATTATTATTAGGAGTGTGGAGTAAGGAAACTTGCCCAAGGTTTCGCCCTGCCTGGAACCCAAGTCTCTCACTTGTAAGGCAAGTGTTCTAAGCTGAGCTACAGGACTCCACATATAAGTGTCGGTCAAAAGATTACACTTCACCATATTTCTGCAGGTCAGGGCTGCAGAAAGTACAGAACAGCTATTCTTCATTGCGCACAGTTACACAGACTGATTTGTGGCTTTTGGCTTGCAACTAGTACAAATACAGATATTAGCAGAAACATTGATGACTACAAGTCAAGGTTTCACAACACAAGAATAACATCACCACTTCCTCTTTCAAGACTTTAGCAACAACATGATGCATTTCCTGTTAGTTTGGCTCAGTTTGAAGCACGCTCATCACCAGGTCAGATGATCGTTCATGTCCCCCAAATCATGATTTGATCTCATAATCTAGGCTCATACATCAGTGGAGTCATAGTATTGGATTGTTAGAAATGTCACCTTTCAGAGGAGTTGTTTATACCAAATGCCATCTGCTTTTTCAGATAGACATTATAGATGAAAGGTTCCCTCAGAATCATGGGCCAATAATTCAAAGGAATCAAACCCAGGTCTCTCACTTGCAAGGTGAGTTTTCTAACCACTGAGCTGCAGGAATCCATTCCATATGATGCTATTACGCCTAATGATAATCCCTCCAAAAAAACACAATGATAAAATTGGTCATTTCAATCCACGACTGTGTGTGGGACACCGCTGTGTGCAATTGGCTGCCACGATTCGCCCACAAATATATACAGTCAATTCACTTCACAGTATATTCTGTGAAGCGCTTTGGGACGTTGATAAGATGTGGAAAGCGCTATATCAAATGCAAGGATTATTATTATTATTATTATTACATAAGCAACACAAGGAAGATATTAACTATCCCGGAGAATTTGTTAAAATACTAGGGCTGCCCAAAAGGAATACAGTACTACCTGATCATCAGTTTATACAGCAGAGGATGTAGCCTAAAGCCATGATTAACGTACCATGTGCTAATGTACTAGGAAGATTTCCCGCCGTTTTGAAGACGCTCCGGGCGGGCAGCGGGGAGAAGGAGCAGTTACTGGACTATTGTTAGTTGTTGATTGTTATTGTTTTTATTGTTAATATTATTACTTTTGCTGTTTATTTTTGCATAAATTGCAAATATTGAACACCAGGAAAATAAAAACTGTTAGATAAGCTTTACAAATGAAAGTCCAATTTGAGTGTAGAATTCTTCAAGAATTTGGTTTCACAATTAGCTCAGTAACGGCAATATCCCAATTTAACAAGGCACACGAAACCTTAGAAATACTTGCTTTACCCCCCCGAAAGCCCAAAAGACTGATGAATGTTATTCAGCCTCTGGTATTTTAAAAGTACTCGTTTAATTTCAATCTAATCTATGCTTCAAAGTTCCCTTATACAGTACTGTATTTTGCAATTGTCCTTGATCAGAAAGCTTATTTCAAAGTCCTATTGTATGCCAAACCATCCTTTGATGACTTACTGGTGAACATTAAGTACATGTAATGTTATTGTACAATTGGTTGCTTCATGGAGTATGTTGAAGATCACATTTAACCAGAATACTTATCATGCAAGACGTCTTATTAACCTTTTAGCCAGCCAAAAAATGCTCTTATTGTGACAAGTTCTGTGATAATCTATTCTTTTGTGCAATAGACATTGTTGAATACAGGTGTGGCTACGGTGACATAATTTCTGCCATATGCATTAATTTTAGTGACAAATGCCTTACACATATGTACACAATACAGGTAAATGTACATGTATGTTTATATGCATATTACTTGACAAACATCCCAAATCAGTGCAAAACTTTGTAGTGTTCATTTATCTTTCACTGCTCTCTAACCAGAATGTGGTTGGACGCTGTTTGCCCTTTACCATGACATGCCCTGTTGGAACTGCTGGTCTGGCTGGACTGGCTTCCTTCTGCTGGTCTGGAGCCATTTTTCCAATTAGTTGGGTCTGACCATGATTGACAGCTCCCTTCTCCATGCATGGTGCTGAAATCCAGCATTTTCCCTTGTGTGACACACCATTTTCGCAAATAACCAATGAGCAATAACCAAGGAAGTAAAGCATACATGATGATCAAAAAACACTCTTAACACGCTGCGTTTTGTCTTGCCATTTTACCAACAAACACACAAAAAGGTTAAAGTGCACATCCATATGTCATGCAAATATGACTTTTGAGATCACATGCCCAACGAGGGTGTCTTTGACTCATTTTATATTTACAAATATAAACTATAATTTTGCCACAACTGGATTCCCAATTTGCCATACGTAGCCAACATACTGCACAAGCCCATGTACAAATGATCTTGTTCCTCGTGAAATGTAAGAGCTGTTTTCCTGCTGCAATGGTCTTTTTGAAGTTCAAAAATACTGTGTGCTTCACACAGACAATAATTCTGGTTTTGTACGAAACCCTCATGTAAGAAAGTGCCCTCATACATTTCATTGAAACCAGGCAAACAATGCATGACATTGCAACCCTCAGAAGAGAGGATAGTGATTGAAGGCATTGCAAATGTCCCGTGCACACTAACCTTAGTTCCACCTCAACTGCTCTCTCTATCAGATTGCAGTACCAGTTACTACTATGAGTTACTATATCCTCAAATTAAATCAAATGCCTTCTTAGCATTATACAGTATTATTTTTACTCCTTTAAAATTAAACATCAATCAGATTTTTATCCGATGAATAAGATTCTAACTACAAATTATGTACCTAATGATAAATAGGTAATTAATGACTGTTCTGAGGTAATAAGCAGTAACCAAGGAAGTAAAACACAAACTATGATCAGAAATCATATGCACAAGCTGCTTTGTGTTTTTCTTGTGCATGATTTGGGATGTTTTGCATTAGAATGATGAGTCACAGGATTCGTGATTAGTCTCTGTCACCTACAAAGTAGCTTTACATAAAGATAGCACAGCCATGAAAAATACCCATACACATAGATAGGTGGGATATTAATGGAACTGTCGGCTTGTTCTCCTCAAGAAACTGCATAAACGTGCTTCCTGCCTGCAGAGTAACACAAATCTATTGGTGATTATGTTTATTTCTTACACATCCATAAAATTAACATAATAACATAGACCTATAGATTTGCTCACCAGTTGCATGATTTGTGGACACTGTCAATTGACTCCAAGAGATTGTGATGTAGATTTATTGGGTAATGTTTGTTTGTCTTTTATATTGCTGAAGTGACACTGAGAAGGTGACAGACATAGTAACATACCTTGAGCAAAGCAGTACTAATGGACATAATTACTCTAGATATTGGATGCCCTCTCCTCCCTTCTTATTGCCTTATCATGCCTTTGAGACATCTCAAAGTGTTTCACGGAATATACTGTAAAGTGAATTAATTGACTGCATATTCTGTGGGCAAAATGCGGCAGCCAATTGCACACAGTAGGGTCAAAATCCAAAATGGATTGAGTAAACATATATATTTTTTATATTTATTGATTTTTTTGAAGTGATTAATACTGCCAGCAAAGCAATCCACTGATCAACTAACACCAGGTCCCTACTTACTGCTAGATAAATAGAGGCACTTGGAGTAAGGAAACTTGCCTAACATTTTGCCCTGCCCAGGAATCAAACTCACTTGCAAGGCGAGTGATCTCACTAACCAATACATTACAGGGCTGGCATAGTTAAGGGACTTCAACTGGTGAATCTATAATCTATAATCAGAACATGGTATGTTCTGCCTAAAGTGGTTATTGAGATAGAGACCTGCTCAGAGAAACACAAATCTATTGATGAGATTAATCTATTTGATGATGAAAAATAATTTAAAGGGAATTGTACAAACATATGCAAAGGAAAGAAATAAAATGTTACAAAGAATAAATGAGCATGGAATTGTGATTAGCCATTGTTTGTGGGTGGGAGGGTTATTCAATAAAATCAATACATTGTCTGTGAATCATGAGGGCACATCTCGCTTCAAAATTTCCAACAAGTCTGTGCCATCAATGTATTCACGATCCATTTAAAATAGAGTAAAAAACAAATATTTTATACTTTGCATTGTGATTCAATCAATGAATCTCTGGTCACTCCAATCAGTATGTGAAAATTGGCTGTACTCTGCAATACCAGAGGGCAAGCATTTAATCCCAATTCCATGTTCATCACTTGTATCATTTAATCTAATTCCTCTGCATATGTTTGTACAATTCTCTTCAATTGTTTTTGTCATCTTGCGTTCAATAATCACTTTGGCAAAGCATTCCATGTTCTGATTAAGGATTTGCCAGTTTAAGTGCATTGATTACAGTTGACAATACGATTGGAAACCATTATTCATTTCTTGTGCTTCTTGATACAAAATGACAACATCTGGTTTTAAATGTGTGAAACATCATTTTTGTCAAAACTCAGAATTTTCCTGCTGTGTCCGTTCATATGTGAGTTTGACTAAAATACACTCTATATATAAAACCTGTACTGTAATTGGTACTGTATCATTAAACATAACACTGCTATTTAAGGGTGGGAGAGAAAAATGGGAAACTATGGACCATTTTTTAATTTGACATTGGTGATAGGGAAAATTCTAGAGTCCTTAATTAGGGAAGTCGTCATGTGGTACTTAGAAAATCATAACATGATTAGGCAGAGTCAATACGAAAGGGAAATCATATTTAACAATTTTTTTACAGTTTTTTGAGGATATAACTAGCAGGTTAGATTCGGGGGAACCAGTAGATGTTGTGTATTTGGATTTTCAGAAGGCATTAGACAAGGTGCGACATAGAAGACTGTTATATAAGATTAGGGCCCATGGAATTAGAGGTAATATATTAACATGGATTGGAGAGTGGCTAACCGGAAGAAAACAGAGAGTAGGGATAAACGGGTCCCTCTCAGATTGGCAGGATGTGACTAGTGGAGTGCCACAAGGATCAGTGCTTGGACCTCAACTATTTACTGTGTATATCAATGATTTAAACGAAGAAATAGAGCTTAACATTCGTGGATGATATGAAGCTAGGTGGGAGAGTAAGCTGTGAAAATGACACAAGAAGGATGCAAAGGGATACAGACAGGCTAGGTGAGTGGGCAAGAAGGTGGCAGATGGAGTAAACATGGGGAAGTGTGAAGTTATTCACCTCC